>OY978530.1:17075232-17222732 GCA_963854835.1 Megamerina dolium | reverse complement strand
TAGTTTAACATCATAAAAAACTCGGGTAATATCATGAATTACAGATTCGGCAGAATTGCATTCCATGGCATTGCTAAGGATAAGCACGATGGAAATGAACTCCATATCATCAGCAGACAGCGAAATGGCAGGTATTACCCAAGACATTTTGCACATAAATGATCCAGAAATCTATGCAGCAGCATTGGCAATAGCTCCTGCATATGCAGCTGCTGGAGAGAAATAGTCTTGCCCTCTGAATGACTAATGGATGAAATAACAAAGGCGCTCATGTTAATATCCATAACGCAAAAGCTGCCTCGGTAGTAAATGCAAGGACATTTTCCAAGCATATCCTGGGCATAGCACTGATCCAAGAACCCTGGCGCTATACAGGTGCAATCAGAGGATTGAGCTGCGACAGCGAAAAGGTAATATGGAATAAAAAGCATAGTTCACCTAGAGCCTGCATCCTACCTAGCAAAATTATTAATTATTTTTGCCTTGCGAAAATTATACCGAGAGATTTAGTCCCAATACGGACCTTAATTAACATCGGGGGCAGCAAACGAGAAGTGGTGGTGGCATCAGCATACTTCCCGTGGGAAGAAACCTCATCACCGCTGGCAGAAGTACTGCAGTTGGTGGAGTTCTGTTATGAGCACAATTTGCTATAATTCTAGGATGCGACACCAGCGCACACAGACGGTATGGGGCAGCACAGACATAAATAGTCGAGCTGAGTACCTTCTAGAATATTTAGTACCTTCAAACTTAGAGATTTTAAATGCAGGAATTGAGCATTGATTTGTTACCAGAATTAGGAGGTAGGTGTTAGATATAAAAATAGCCAGTCCAAGCACTGTTAATATGGCGTAAAATTATGAATGACAACGTAGCTTCCCAATAATCCTGGAAGGGACACTGAACAAAAAAGCTATTAACTTTATGGCAATTACGAATGCATTTAGGGGTAAAAAATAACGCATACAAATTTTTTTTTGACTAACATTAAAATTTTTCAGGCACATTTGCTCCGCCAAAGAATTTGATCGAGCTAGCGCACAGTGGTTTCAAACGTCAAAGGAACGTCTTTCCAAAAAAGCAAAAATTAGTTTTACATTACCTCTGTACTTCTTCATTATTATTAATTTTTTTTAAATAACTTTTGTACGATATTATTTAAAACCATTTCTTTTAGTAATACATTATTTAATAATAAGAAAAAATGAAAAAAAAAATCGAACGCTTATTAATTGTAAATAAAATTAGGAGAATTTTTGGACTCCGTAATGCTTCCTCTTCGGTGCATTATCGGAGCGTAAATACAATCCCTAAACACTCATTTTGGGTTATCTTCGGATGATTTAAGGAGTCCTTTTCCAAAAAATTATAAGCGAATAGAGAAGACTGCACGGAGTCTTTGCGGTTTATCTGATTGCGCATTATGGAACGCCGAAATCACTCCTTTAAGAAGGGTCTGTGCACCGCAAAGGAAGTCCTAATGCTGCACCTTGCGGACTCCGCAGGTTGGCTGGGACCAACCACATAGCTGATTAGCTAGGGCTAAGCAACAGCATTCTAAAACACTAAAATACTCTCTCATACATACATAACTGCTTGCTACGATTATTTTCTGCTGACAACACATGTCCGTAAGCATCACGCTTAAGCCACAGCCACATCTTCTCATGATCTTCCCCTTAACCCACACCGACACCGTTTCACTCTCTCACACACAAGCACTAAAGATAAAGATAAATCCATTCCATCTATGCCACCCCCACAACCTCTCACTTTTACACACTGTAAAAATAGCTTCATTGCTCAACTGTTCAACATGCAACATGATCTCCCTTTCACACACACACTAGCCTCATATTTTAACCACTTATTGATTTTCTATTTTTTTATTTTCTTCTTTTACTAACAATAATAGAACACCAAAGTGGAGGATTGTTTACAAACAAAGCTTGAGCGTCTCTTTCGCGATATTTTTGATTGGTATCAACAGTAATATATTTGTGGATCCTAAGGAAAATAACTAAATAGATGGAGCAAACAAAAACACGTCAGCACCGAGTAAGTATTGTCGAAATTCTAAATATTGCTCTAATTTTTTCATCACATGAAAATTATCTGGCATCAGATCTTCTGCATTTAAGGTATATTTAACTTTTTCAACTGGCACAATTATTGATGATTTCCTCGTACTAGGCACAATACCTTTAGATAAACGGTCATTAACTATTTGAGCCTAAAGAATCAATATTTTTTTTCCACCCATTGGAATTTCGAATATGTTAACTATTGTAGTAATTTTTCCTTCAACAAGTCCTCTACCATGAAGTTGTTTTTATGACTAAAACTTTTTTTTAATAATAGACCTATTATTAGTGGTTTGCTATTGTTACATGAAATTCTGTAAAAAAGATTTACTTATTATATTGTTGTGTACTATTTTTTCACAACACTTACTAAGTACCTAGCTAACAACATTAACACCTAGACCTAAGCTCTTAAATATCTCTCGAGTCTAACACACTCTTTGGCTGAAATAAAACAATTATATTTTAATAAGGATACTTGCGGTTTCTACTTTATTGCTGGTGTTTTTCACTTTTACACTAATACTGGAGGGCCTCGTAAGGATCGCAGTATTTACACTTTTACTTAAACTTTACACTAATACTGGAGGTCCTCGTAAGGATCGCAGTATTTACATTTTTCTTTAAGCTAACACTTCGGTGTAAGACTCACAACTGAACAACCACTGTCTTCAGTAAGCTGGCAGCCATTTTTCTAACACTAGCTACATATCAATCTTCCCACATACCAACATATAACATACAATAATATATTCACACCACTTGTGTGTATGTATGTATGTGTTTATGTACACGATCGATGCACTCTCCATGTGTGTATATTCTACATAAGAAAGCAACTTTTTGATATTCTCACATATAAGTAGACCGCGTGATTTTAGTTGTCATGTGTGCTTGCACAGGTATGCTCAGCATTTTCACACCCAGCTGCAACTCAGTTGGCGCAATGTTCTGACATTCCACAATTATAAGTATTATTAGTATGGATTGTGTATATCACAACTTCGAGCAATGTTGGTATGTGTATTAGCAAATATGTAGTTGTCAATTTCGGGAAATATGTCGCGAGGCAAAATATGCATATGTGCATATTTCATATTTTGGCTCGCAACATCCCTCCCTTCTCTCAGGAAGAAAAAATTATTATGAAATAATAATAATTTTTTCTTATAAGGAAAAAGTTTAAATTAAGCTTATTTTGTAAAATTTAGCACAATTAAAAATGTATGATACTATGAGGAATAAAATACGAAGTATTATGTACATATATGGTTACTGGTAATTCGGTTATATGGTGCCCATGATGACGGTGAGTCTCCTGCTAGTTGTTGTCTGCTGTACTTAGCTGTTTTTTTTTTTTTAATGGTTTTGTTGCAGATTTTGTTGTTGAATTCTAGTGATGCAAACAGTAACTTCTCCTTTATCAAGGTTCGATTTTTGTTTCGGCAATTAGAGCGAGATTATTTACATTTAGTTGATCTTCTGGATGTTTTGTCATGGAATCGTTATCTGGATTATTATTGTGAATAGTTGGTTTAGTGTGCTTGGGGGTTGTTGCTGGTGTCTAATGCGTCCAATGGTTTGATTCGGCAGAATTTTTTTTTGTATAGGAATGGTATGAACAATAGCTTGCAAAGTGGGCTAAGTGTGTAAGTGGTGTAAGTGTTCAATAATTGGAGCAATAATGAATATGTAATTTTGGTTCTATTGTTTATCATTTTCTTCTGATGCGGATCAAAATCCATTGTCACTGATAAATACAGTAGCTGAAATATTACATTCGGTTTTGGTTGCATAGCTGTTATTGTTGATGTCTCAATATTAGCTATTAGCTATTGTTGATATCTCATAGGTATTATTGTCACGCTGTCTAGGTACGCCAAAGTTATTTGTTGTAAATTTTATTGTTTTGTCAGTTTTTTATGGGTACTCGCTGTACTGGGCCTGCTTTGTTTTCTGCTATGGGTTTATTTGTTCTTTACTGCCTCAAGGATAGTTTTGTGTCATCCTTCTCTTGGTTGTTACTGTTCAGTTTCACAGTATGAGTTGATTTTGGATTCTCGTGGACATACTGCTGCTCTCTTGTGTTTGTAGGGGAATTACCAGTTTCTTTTTCAATAATAGATCACTTGCATCTACTATATATATTATAACTACTATATCTACTATAACACTCATTTAGTTAGTTTTTCTTATAAGATATACATATATTTTTAATCAATTAAATTCTTTTTTTTTTTTTTGCAATATTCATTTATAATCTATACTTAATTTTTTAAAAGGTATTAAAAATGCATTGTTGTTTGGACACAAATATAGGGACCACATTGCATTTTCTCTTCATAGTTGCAATGACCAACTTTTCGTACTTGTAGCTGGTACGATTTTCAATATTATCCGTTGAAAACGGAACGTGTTTTGTTACATATATTTCATCTTACTTTTACGGATATATGTATATATTTGTTTTTTTTTCGTGATATTTTTTTGTTTTTGTTTTGTTTTGTATTCAACCTAGCTAACTTATTGCCTATTTATCATATAAATCCTAACGTGTTCTTACTATACTGTATTTACTGTATATTTCTAACCCTCTAGTTGTCATTTCCTTTAAATATTGTACTATTTTTGGATGCATCCTCTATACTTAGCCTCGCCCAGTGCACATGAGTATCCACACACCGAATTACAATTCAACGCGATGAATTGCAACTGATGTCTTTATACGCATGAACACTGCGCCTACTTCTTTCTAATTTGCAAAATATTCTAAATTTTTACATTAATTCCATAACTTCTGGTGTTTCATATCTATATCATATCTTCTTTTTTATTGTCTCTTTCTATTTTGTCTTAATCCCTTCGAAAAATTGTATATATATATATATATTTTTTTTTTTTGGTATTCCAGCGTTGATGCTGCTCTTTATCCATAGTTTAGTACTTTCCAATTTCGACTTCGGCCATCTCTTTAGTGTACCTATATTTCTTGAGGGACCCTGTATTCTTGTACGATAATAATCGAGAAAATTTTAGTATTTTAATGTATTTTTTGTATATATTAATATTTTATTTTATTGTTGTCAAAAATGATGTATTAAAAGGAAGGAAAGAAGAAAGAAAAAAAATAAATAAATGCAATTCTAATACAATTCCCATAATTGTCAGTCGATTAAATTTATTTCCCTAAATCTATGGTCAGCATATTATAAAACGACATTTGATTCATGATGTATTATTATTATTTTTTCTTGCATTTTTCATAGTTGCGCATTTGCTTGTGTTATGTGCATTTTGTTTGAAATTTGATTCTTGTATATCTATATGTGATATTATTTTGTGTGTCGTTCTCACGTTGTTGTACAAGTTAATGCATTGTTATGCATTTTGCTAAATATGGTCAACGTGCTATTAATTAATTTTTTTTTTGTACGGAATTTTGTTTGTTTTTTTTTTTTTGCATTTTTGTAGTATTATGTATTTTGCTTGGTCTGAAAATTTAATTCTCTTGTATCTTTGTTTTGTACATTTCGTTCTCATGCTTTTATGCATACTTGGTATTATGTTATTGTAGGGTGTTATTTGTAGGGGTTTGGATCATCGAATTTAATATTAATCTAAGTTTGGGTTTTATTAAATTATTGAGGGAAGCGTAACTAATAATTCTTACTTCACACTTTTGTATTTTATATCCTAACTGAATTTTCTTTTTTTTTTCTTCTACCACAAATACTATTACTTCGTTAAACTATTATTACTTATTGATAAAAATGTTTTAGTAAGTTGTTATGGTACTTTTTACCATTTTGTCCGATTTTAATAGTCGTCGTTACTGGGCTGTCCACATGTATCACTTCGTACGGTCCAGTCCAGATGGGACTAAATTTATTTTTTCTAATCTGGTTTCTCAGTAATTCTTTATCACCAATTTTAAAAATTATAGAGTGGATCCCTTTGTCGTATTGAATTTTAGCTGATTTCTTTGCTTTTTCCTGATTTTCCCTTACTAACTCGTGTGACCTTTGTAGTTGGTATTTTAATACTTTATTTTGATCATCTGTATTGTACAGAGGTGATCTTTTTGTTTTTAGGTTTGTCGGCATATCGATATTGAAACCGTATAGGACACTGAATGGTGTACGTTTCGTCGAAGTATGTATGGTGTTATTGTGTACGTGCATCGCTGATGCTAACCATTGGTCCCGATTTGACCCATCTTCTTTAACAAAACTCCTAAGATATTCTGCTAAAGGTCTGTGGCTCCTTTCTAAAGAACCATTTGATTGTGGATGGTACGGTGTTATATGTAATTTTTTAACACCTAGCATCTTGCATGTATCAGAAAACAGTTTCGAAGTGAAATTTGTACCATTAGCAATCACTAAAATTTTTGGTATGTTATATCGCGCAATAACTTCGTTGTAAAACGCTTTTGCTACCATGCTAGCTTCAGCATCTGGTATAGCTACACAAATAAAAAATTTGGAAAAATTATCTTGAAGTGTAAGTATATATTTGTTTCCAGATGTCGTCTCTGGAAGAATTCCTACCATGTCCATATATACCTTTTCAAATGGCTTAGATGGTGTATCGGTTAATATCATTGGCATTTTCGTGAGCCTTGAGCTCTTGTTAGTTTGACATTTTTTACAATTTTTAACATATTCTTTAATCTGGCTTCGCATACCTTTCCACCTGTACTGTTTTCTAATCCTGAAATAAGTTTTCAAAGCACCCTGATGCCCTCTTAAAGGTGAATCATGGAAGTTGCCAAGTATTGTCGATATATCCTTCTCATCAGTGAGAAGTTCCGCATTCTTGTTCTCCTGATTTTCTGTATTTTCATCTAGTTCTAATTCGTCATCAGAGCTTTCATCAGGCTCTTCTTGGCCTTCGGTTTCGTCGCTTTATTCCTCGCCATAGAACGAGTCACAACCATTGTTGGTTGATTTGGTTGTGGAACTCTGCTGAGCGCATCCGCGTTCAAGTTCCATTTGCCTGGTTTAAATTATTTCAAAATCAAATTCAGATAGTTTATGTCTGAAACGTGCCAAGCGCGATGTCTGGTCTTTCAGATTGGCAATTCCACGTAAGGGCTGATGGTCAGTGTAGACTTTGAATGGTCTACCGAGTAGATAAGCTCTATAATTCTTTACAGCCCACACGATAGCCAAGCATTCCTTTTCAATGGTGGAATATCTTTTCTCAGTATCACTGAGTGCTCTGCTCGCAAAGGCGATAGAACTGCACCTACAGCCTCGTTGCTGGCATCTGTTGTTAACACAAAAGGTTTAGAAAAATCTGGGTAGGCTAAAATTGGCGGAGAGCAAATTGCTTGCTTCAAATCTTCAAAAGCTTTCTGACATTTTTCTGTCCATTCAAATTTCGCGTCTTTCCTGAGTAGTTTGTTGATTGGCAGTGCCATACTAGCCATATTCTCAACAAATTTTCGGTAATAATTTACTAAACCTAGAAATGCCTGAACATCTTTCTTATTTTTTGGCACAGGAATATTTTTCACACATTCCACCTTACCAGGGTCTGGTAACGCTCCTTCCTCAGTGCATTTATGGCCTAGGTAAATTATCTCTTTTCGTAGAAACTGGAACTTTTCTGTATTTAACTTCAAGTTATGTTTACGTAAAAGTCCAAACACTCTTCGTAAACGCGACTCATGTTGTGCCAAGTTCCGACCATAGACGACGATGTCATCCAGATAGATAAAACAATCTATACCTTGAAGTCCTGTTAGTACATGGTTCATTAGTCTTTGGAAGGTGGCAGTGACTCCTGTTAAGCCGAAAGGCATTCTGTTAAATTCATAGTGCCCAACACCTGTACTAAATGCTGTTTTTTCTCTGTCTGATTCTTTCAATAACACTTAATGATACCCACTGGCCAAATCAAGTGTAGTGAAATATCTACAATGACTTAACTGGTCTAATATTTCATCGATGCGTGGAATGGGAAAAACTAGTTTAATAGTGGCGTCATTTAATTTCCTGAAATCTACTACTAGCCTCCATTTTCGTTTACCATCTTCTCCCGCTTTCTTTGGCACCAAAATTATGGGAGAACTCCAAGGCGATGTGCTGGGAATAACTATGTCGTCTTCCAACAGTTTGTTTACTTGCTTATTGATTTCTTCCTTATGCGCTTCTGGTAGCCTGTACTGTCTTTAGTTGATTGGCGCCTGGTCTGCTTTTATTGGTATTGTGTGTTTTATACCTGTGGTGTGAGACAGTTTGTCACCTCCCAAGAAAAATCAATCGTGGAATGACTTAAGTATTCCATCTATGGATCTCTTTTCCTCAATATTTAAGTTTTCGTCTAGCCTAATTGTTTCTAATATTTTGGTAACCCTTTTTTGGCTATCAGTTTCCTTGATGTTATTTATTTTATGAGCTATGTGGTATTCTTCGTGTTCTGAATGATTAATTTTAATGATATTAATTTTAAACTCATTATTTACAATATATGAACCTATATTCGTATTGAGCATTGTGACATAAACTTCGTTGTGCGTCACACTGCCCAATGTCTCACCTAAATATATTCCAGGAGCTACTTCCTGTTTCTCTACTACAATTGTTTCAAAATTCGTATTTACTTTAATAGGGACTACCTTCATAGTTCTCCCAGGTACTACAACCTCACTGGTGTGTAGTATTCTATTACCCTCGTACAACGGTTTGAGAGGTAAAGTCATCAAATGCTGTTTTCGTTCACCGAAGAAAATCAGCTTCTTTTTCATAGTATTTATAACCGATTGGTTCCATAAATTGTCTTCAGAGATTAAGTGTAGTTCTAAAATCAAATCTTTAGTCCTATCGTATTGGACTGCTACTGACCCTAATGTGCTGACAAATCCTCCGAATGCACCACTAAGATTTTTCCTTAAATGTCGCTTCTTGCTAACAGATTCATTAATTACTGATGACTTTATTAAACTGGTATCTGCCCCAGAGTCTACAAGTAAAATGAGTTTTCCATTTTTTGCTTCCTCACACGGAAACTCAATGAACACATCATCTACATCAGAGACTCCCAAACAGTAGCCATGTTTGTTATTACTGGATGGAAAAGATGGTTCAACAATCCCCCTGGACGCTTGACTACCAACTTCCGCCATCTTGCTATCTAACTTGGAGGGTGTGTCAACAATCTCTAAGGACGCATAACCGACACCTTCCATTTCAACTGGCCTACTTTTAGCAAAATTTTGGGGTTCCCGGTTTATTGGCCGTACCTGGGCCCCCGTAGTTTTCCTGGGTTTTTTCCAATTCTTTGCGTTTATAACAGTCGGCGATCCTGTGTCCCGGCTTCTTACAGAAAAAACATTTGCTTTCTTGACCTCCCTTAGTAGGTGCAGGTGTTTGATTGCCTTTTCCTTGTGACCTGTTGTTGATAAAAGGTGTGTATGACAAATTGAACTCATGTCCGTATTTTTTACACTTTATGCAATAGGGCATGTTTTTTCTCTTAAACGGTCGTCTCTAGTATGCCCTTTTTTGTCGCAGAAGGAGCAGGTAGGAACTTTCCTTTGGCTATTTTGGGGTCTTACGTTATTATTTTGGTATTTGTTCACTCCGAGTGGCATCTTGTCATTTCTGTTCTGGTTAAATGCCACTGTATTACTGGACTCAGTCTGGTGAACTTCGTTTGAATATAGTGTTCCCGTATTAAACTGATTGAATCGTTGTCCTCTTTCGAGCAGAATACCCGTGTTTACGGCCTCCTCTGCTAATTCTTCTAACTTGCCCGTCTTACCTAGCATAAGAGTTTTTAACAATGGATCTTGAAGGCCTGATGTAAAAGATGTCCTCGCATACCCCTCTAGCTCTTTTAACAACGCTTGGTCTCCAATCCCACCATATCTATTCTTAATACATTTTATCGCCGTGGATTGTAAATCACCTAATCTCCTTGCAAAAACACGTATATCTTCCTGAGGTAGTTGGCGTGCGACTTGTATTTGGTGCGTGAGTGGTTCCAGGCTTACGGTCTTCAAATATGTGTTTCGCAGAAGTGTCTACAATTCTTCTATATTAGCGAATTTCTTACTTAGTATCAAGTTATGGGCATCACCATATAGTCGCTGTTTTATACAAGCTACGAAATCTTCAAACTCGTCGGGTTTTATGGCTTTTCTTGCTAATTCGCACCCAGAAATGAACTGTCTTACTTCGGTCCTCAAATCTTTAGACTCAGCTCCAGTGAGTACTGGGACTAGTCTACTGACGGTCTGTGCAATTTCGTCAATACGCAATTTTAGAGTTACTTCAGGTTGTACTTCTAGTTGTGTTTTTCGTACTGGTGTACGCCGACGAAGAGGTGTCTCCTGTGCTATGCACCGTTCTCTTTCGAGATTCCTCTCTTTTGCCTGGAGTGCACTTAGCTGCTCGGCATGAACACGCGAGCAGTCAGTGCAGCATTCTCAGAGTTGGAAAGAGAGTCGCGTCGGATGGGTCTCACGGTGAACGAGGGCAAGACGAAGTATCTGGTGTCAACAAACAAAGAGTCCCGGCGTCTTGGACAGCACGTCACTGTTGACAACTACGCTTTTGAAGTAGTAAGGGACTTTGTCTATCTTGGAACCAGCATTAACAGCAGTAATGACGTCAGCTTGGAGATCATGCGTAGGATAACTCTTGCTAACAGGTGTTACTTTGGGCTGAGTAAGCAATTGAGAAGTCGAGCCCTCTCTCGAAGAACGAAAACTACACTCTACAAGTCTCTCATCATGCCTGTCCTAACATATGGCGCTGAAGCCTGGACAATTTCCACCTCGGATGAGCGAATACTTGGAGTTTTCGAGAGAAAAGTCCTACGCAAGATCTTTGGACCTATTTGCGTTGGTGGCGAGTACCGAATAAGGTACAACCATGAGCTGTACGAGCTGTATGCCGATATTGACATAGTAAAGCGCATCAAAATCCAGCGGCTGCGCTGGCTAGGTCATGTCGAGCGAATGGAAGAACACGCTCCAGCTAAGAAGGTGTTATATTCGGAACCCGCTGGAGGACGACGCAAAAGAGGAAGACCTAACCTCCGGTGGAAAGGCCACGTACTGGAGAACCTGACGGCGCTTGGAATTTCTAACTGGCGCCAGCTAGCGAAGAACAGAGATGGCTGGCGAAGCATGTTATTTTCGGCCTAAATCGATATTCGGTTGTTATGGCCACATAAGTAAGTAAGTAAGCACTTAGCTGCTCAGAGTCAAACGAGGTTCTGAGCCTTTTCTCTATAAATTCTTCTAAAATGACTTTTTCTTTTAGTAAATCTTCTAATTCCTTATTTCTATTAAGAGTCTTAGTAATCTCTACTTCTAGCTGCTCCGCGTCGGATCCCTGTGTCACGTCTAGCACTGTTGCTAATGATTCGTAGGATTTCTTGTCCATTAGACCAAAAAAAGGCAAACACACACTAGAATCAGGTCTTGTACTGCGTTAAACGTTCAACGTAAAACACCTTGTATATACAAGATATTTCGCAGTATCCTACCGGCTGCGCCAAAATGTTGTGTACTATTTTTCCACAACACTTACTAAGTACCTAGCTCACAAGATTAACACCTAGACCTAAGCTCCTAAATATCCCTTGAGTCTAACACACTCGTTGGCTGAAATAAAACAATTATATTTTCTTAAGGATACTTGCGGTTTCTACTTTATTGCTGGTGTTTTTCACTTTTACACTAATACTGGAGGGCATCGTAAGGATCGCAGTATTTACACTTTTACTTAAACTTTACACTAATACTGGAGGGCTCGTAAGGATCGCAGTATTTACACTTTTCTTAAAGCTAACATTTCGGTGCAAGACTCACAACTGAACAACCACTGTCTTCAGTAAGCTGGCAGCTTAAATGCCATTTTACTAACACTAGCCACATATCAATCTACCCACATACCAACATATAACATACCATAATATATTCACACCACTTGTGTGTATGTATGTATGTGTTTATGTACACGATCGATGCTCTCTCCATGTGTGTATATTCTACATGAGAAAGCAATTTTTTGATATTCTCACATATGAGTAGACCGCGTGATTTTAGTTGTCATGTATGCTTACACAGGTATGCTTACGTAAGTGCAGAACTACGAATTGTGTGGGAAAGTGCTTTGTCAGCATTTTCACACCCAGCTGCAACTCAGTTAGCACAATGTTCTGACATTCCACAATTATAAGTAATATTAGTATGGATTGTGTATATCACAACTTCGAGCAATGTTGGTATGTGTATTAGCAAATATGTAGTTCCCAAATTCGGGAAATATGTCGCGAGGCAAAAAATGCAAATGTGCATATTTCATATTTTGGCTCGCAACAATATAAAATAGTTCAGTTGATAAAATGAAGTTCATAAGACAGGATAAAAGAATTGTTGTGAGAAATTTATACTTTAAAAGAAGTGATATATTGAAACCTCGCCATGGTATTCTACTACCGAATTCATTCATGTCTTTATTTATTGGACCATCGAATTGTGGAAAAACTAATGTTATGATAAGTTTAATTAAAAATCCGAATTGATTAAATTTTGAAAATATTTATTTTTGTGGGAAATCACTTAAACAACCGAAATATCAGTATTTGAAAAAGTTACTCACCCCAATAAAATGGATTGGTTTTTTAACATTCTCAGAGAATGTGGAAGTTGTACAACCAAATGAAGCTAGAAAAAATTCCATAATGATATTTGATGATGTTGCGTATGAAAAGCAAAATAATATTCAAGCATATTTCGACAAGGGTCGTCATAATAATATTTATGTCAAACATATACACACATTCCAAATCATTTAATTTGTGATAATGCAAACCTAATTATCATGTTGAAGCAAGACGATTTAAATATTAGGCATGAATATATCATAATAATTATGTTGGAACTGATCTTACATATGAAAAGTTCCATCAGATGTGTAAAGAATGTTGGCTTGCCAAATATGGATTTCTTGTAATACCTAAAACTGATCCAATTGATGCTGGGCGCTATTGCTAATGATTCGATATATTTATAAAACTTTAATTATATAAACCCATATATAATGTATGAATTGAATATATACTAGCATTTAAGATAACTCTCTACTTACATGCAGATATTTAGCGGAAATTCGATGAAAAAATGTTAAAAGAGATTGTTAAGGCACGAAAGTCGCTAAAGCAAAAGTTTAAAAGCATTAACCTTTCTCGTGGCACCAATGTTGAACTACATAAACTGGAACATTTACATATGTAATTACAAAGAATTTTCCCAATTTATATAAGTTAGATCTTCTTACTTACTTACTTATGTGGCCATAACAACCGAATATCGATTTAGGCCGAAAATAATATGCTTCGCCAGCCATCTCTGTTCTTCGCTAGCTGGCGCCAGTTAGAAATTCCAAGCGCCGTCAGGTTCTCCAGTACTTGGTCTTTCCACCGGAGGTTTGGTCTTCCTCTTTTGCGTCGTCCTCCAGCGGGTTCCGAATATAACACCTTCTTAGCTGGAGCGTGTTCTTCCATTCGCTCGACATGACCTAGCCAGCGCAGCCGCTGGATTTTGATGCGCTTTACTATGTCAATATCGGCATACAGCTCGTACAGCTCATAGTTGTACCTTATTCGGTACTCGCCACCAACGCAAATAGGTCCAAAGATCTTGCGTAGGACTTTTCTCTCGAAAAATCCAAGCATTCGCTCATCCGAGGTGGAAATTGTCCAGGCTTCAGCGCCATATGTTAGGACAGGCATGATGAGAGACTTGTAGAGTGTAGTTTTCGTTCTTCGAGAGAGGGCTCGACTTCTCAATTGCTTACTCAGCCCAAAGTAACACCTGTTAGCAAGAGTTATCCTACGCATGATCTCCAAGCTGACGTCATTACTGCTGTTAATGCTGGTTCCAAGATAGACAAAGTCCCTTACTACTTCAAAAGCGTAGTTGTCAACAGTGACGTGCTGTCCAAGACGCCGGGACTCTTTGTTTGTTGACACCAGATACTTCGTCTTGCCCTCGTTCACCGTGAGACCCATCCGACGCGACTCTCTTTCCAACTCTGAGAATGCTGCACTGACTGCTCGCGTGTTCATGCCGATTATGTCAATATCGTCGGCATACGCTAACAGCATGACACTTTTGTTGAAGATAGTGCCATTATGTCGTAGATCAGCAGCTCGTATTATTTTCTCCATAATAAGATTGAAGAAGTCGCACGATAACGAATCACCTTGTCTGAAACCCCGTTCGGTATTAAACGGTGCGGAGAGGTCCTTCCCAATTTTCACTGCACAACGGGAGTTATGCAGTGTCATTCTACAAAGTCGAATGAGCTTTGCAGGAATACCGAACTCAGACATTGTTGCGTAGAGGTAATCCCTTACCGGACTGTCGAAAGCGGCTTTATAATCAACAAATAGGTGGTGTGTGTCGATCTGTTTTTCTTGGGTCTTCTCCAGGATTTGGCGCAGTGTGAAAATCTGGTCGATGGTGGATTTACCAGGTCTGAAGCCACACTGATAAGGTCCAATCAGGTTGCTGAGCATAGGCTTCAATCTTTCACAGAGTACGCTCGATAGAACCTTGTACGCGATGCTCAGGAGACTTATTCCACGGTAGTTGGCGCAAATTGTGGGGTCTCCTTTTTTATGTACAGGACAGAGAACACTGAGCCTCCAATCATCAGGCATGCTTTCATCCGACCATATTCTGCTTATGAGCTGGTGCATGCGGGTGAGCAGCTCATCGCCTCCGGTCTTAAACAACTCGGCAGGCAGGCCATCAGCACCTGCAGCTTTGTTGTTCTTCAGCCTTAAAATGGCCGTTTCAACCTCGTCATAGTCGGGTGGTGGAACATCAACACCATCATCTGTAATTGGGGTTATCGGGCATTCTCCTCCACTGGCGGAATTGTTCGTAGCATCGCCATTCAGTAACGTGGAGAAGTGTTCCCTCCATAGGCTCAGTACACTCTGGACATGCGTAACCAGATTCCCATTTCCATCACGACAAGAAGAGGCTCCGGGATTTAAACCGCCATTTAGGCGCTTGATTTTTTCGAAGAATTTTCGAGTCTCATGCTTGTCGGTACACATCTCTATCTCCTCACACTCGCGTCTTTCCAACTCCCTCTTCTTGCGCCTGAAAAGACGTCTCTCTGCACTCCTTTTCTCTCTATACCGCTCCTTAACAGCTCGCGTTACGCCTGCACGCAGGGTTTTTCTGTAGGCGGCGTCTTTCTCTGCGGTAGCGTCGCGACACTCCTGATCATACCACTCATTCCTCAGAGGCCGGTAGTAACCGATTACCTCCTCGGCAGCAGTAGTCATGGAGTGGGATATATGTGTCCACCGTGCGCATGTATCATCAAGTGGGGGAGTGTTCTGCATAAGCAGATCCGATAGTCGAGTGGAAAATGCATCTGCTGTCTCTGGTGATTGCAGCTTACTGACGTCGAGCTTTCTCTGTGTGGGACTTCTCTTGTTATTTGCGACACATAAGCGTGTGCGCACCTTAGCTGCAACAAGGTAGTGATCCGAGTCGATGTTGGCACCACGGATCGATTTCACGTCCATCACACTGGAAGCATGCCTTCCGTCAATCAACACATGATCAATTTGGTTTCTTGTACGATGATCTGGAGACAGCCATGTCGCTTTGTGGATGTCGAGATGCTGGAATCTGGTACCACCAATTACCATGTTTCGTGCTGCGGCGAAGTCAATCAGCCTCATTCCGTTATCGGAGGTGTTCTGGTGGAGGCTGAATTTTCCGACAGTTGGACCAAAGGTACCTTCCTTGCCCACCCTGGCATTAAAGTCGCCAAGCACGATTTTGATATCGTGGCGGGGGCAGCGGTCATAAGCTTCTTCGAGGCGCTGAAAGAAGCTCTCCTTGGTCACATTGTCCTTCTCATCCGTCGGAGCGTGGGCACATATAAGGCTGATGTTGAAAAATTTTGCCTTGATGCGGATTGTGGCCAGCCGTTCGTTCACAGGCGTGAACTGCGAGACAAGATGTCGTAGTCTCTTGCTGACCAAAAATCCACATCCTAATTCGTGCCTTTCAGCATGGCAACTGTAGTAGATGTCACAGGACGCTCTTTTGGAGCAGCCCTGTCCTGTCCATCGCATTTCCTGGAGAGCGGTGATGTCAGCTCTGTATTTTTCGAGGACATCAACCAGCTGGATAGAGGCACCCTCCCTATAAAGGGATCGGACATTCCAGGTGCATATCCGTAAATCGTGGTCCTTTTTTCGTTTGCGGGGGTCATCAACAAAAACGGTAGTCCTTCTCCGAGGCATATTTGTTTTTTTCATTGGGGGGGTTTTTTATATGGCGGGTCCCAAACCCAACGCACAACCTCTAACCGAGGAGATTTTCGCCACTCACTTCAGCCGCCTCCCAGCGGGTGCCAGGAAGACGTTGCCCGGTGGTCGCCACATGGAGGGCCCCCATTAATAATAATGAAAGCGCCATCACAGAGTAAGCAGAGCAAGCTATATGACTACCCCTCATTAACAAATAAAGGTATCATCACATAGCGCTCAGATCAAACTACATGACAGCCAGTGAGTTGACTTGCGATGAGTTCAACAAGGATTGCGCTAGCCCCACCTGGTTGAGGCAGTTAGACACGTTACCTTGCGAAAACACCACCAGACCACCAGTTAGATCTTCAGTGCAGTTAATATTTCGTTCCTCTTTGAATTTCTGAGTCTAGTAGTCAATGCAATTATTTTTCCTAGAATCCAGCAACTTGTGTTTTTCCCAAAATGCTACGTTTGTCCGGTAGCTGGTGTTTTATTTTATGAAAGGATAAAGAAGATGAGGAAAATTAAGCAGAAGTACTGGATACTGATGATCAACAGTAATTTTTTTTCGTGGGTAAAAATGAGACCAAGTTGAGCAAATCTAACCTAGCATTGCAAAGCACTACACAACAAAAATTTTTCATGGAAGTCGTTTCGCTGATCTAAGCATTAGCACGAAATGGTCACTTTCTTTTCATTAATGCATTCGTTCATACAATATTATTAACTGTGGTATTTGCGAAGCGCTATAGAATGCTTAACTGGGAAATGAATTTACGCACTAAGTACGAACTAGTCAAAATTGAAGTTTTTCCCATTGAAAATGATCGTGTGCATTTAAAAATTAAAGGCTGTGCTTTATTTGCTATCAACAAAAATCTAAAAGGAGACTTTGTGCTCAATGCAAATCGTCTGTTATGTCGAACCCAGCAAAACACTAACAAAATGCAATAATTTATAAATAATGAAATCATAAAAAATAAAAACTATACGTATTGGTACCCATATATGCTCATTATTTATTTGGTATTGGAGGTAAGCGGATTTAGTTGAAATAGGTGCATACGTAGCGTTAAATCGTGGATATCGATTCCTTCTAACAATTATTGATGTTTTCTCGAAATTCGTCCTGGAAATGATGATTATAACAAAAAATCCCGAAGATATTTGCAAATGATAGGCGAGTACTGAAAAATCTTCAAACTGAAAATGTAAAAGAGTTTTTTAATAAATAATTTAAGAGTTTAATGAATGGGTATGACATTAATCATTACTCAACCTTTAGTCCGCTAAAGGCGTCAATCGAACATTGACGTATATGATGTGAGCAAAAACCTGAGCTATATCTTATATCTCCTCTGATAAAACAAAACCAAGTAATTCCTAGTCTCTTGATTCTGTTGTTCTTCCTATTTTTAGAATTTTGCAAAAAAAAATGTATTAGGGACTTTTATACATATTTTTCCATCTTGCTTCTTAATACTTTAAAATCACAAAATAACCAAGTAGCTTAAATGTATTTAAAACTCAAAATGAGTGCACGACAAACCAAGTAACTCGTGTGTTTAGTGCAAAGAATTAAAAATGTTACTACACTTACTTGCCTTTGCGAAAAACTGTTATAATAAAACAGTTCGCAAATAACCATTAGAAATTACTTTGTTAGTCTATCGAAGTTAATCGGTGTAGAAAGTCTGCAATGTCGACGGTTTATACCGAATTGTTGGAATTGTTGCAAAATATGTAATCAACCAAATTTAAATTTGTAATGAATTATCTTACTTTTTTTTAGTACTAGGTGGCGGACTAATCTCCGCAAATTATGGACTCTACTATGCTCAAAATGCAGGTAAGCCTCGATCATATATTTTAGTGAAGAAATGCTACAAAGCATTCCCACTATCTGATTACAGCGACAAGGATACTGTCACCATTGCGCTAGATCATCAATCCCATATATATCATCGATCATATATTTTAGTGAAGAAATGCTACAAAGCATTCCCACTAACTGATTACAGCGACAAGGATACTGTGACCATTGCGCTAGATCATCAATCCCATATATATTGGCTGATGTCTGCTTGCATGGCTCACGACCACACTGAGCCCCCACCTCACCCTATAATAAGGAAGGCAGTTCGGGAGGCGGAGAAACGCGAGGCGAATCTGGTGATGGGAACCGATGCCAACGCACACCATTATATCTGCGGCAACTCAGATAACAACGAACGAGGTGAGTCACTTTTTGAATATATTATTAGCTCTAACTTGACTCTCGCAAACATGGGCACAGAACCGGCCTTTATTACCTTCAACAGGGAGGAGGTTTTAGATATAACCCTTACGAAAGACTCTTCGGACTGTCTAGTTAGGGAATGGAGGGTTGACAAAGAACACTCTTTCTCGGATCATAGGTATATTAGCTTCCGCCTTGATATAAGGCCACAAAAGCAGATACCATTTTTAAATAGGAAACGCACAAATTGGGATAAGTATAGGGCCACCCTGAATAAATTCCTCATTCAGGCGCCCTCAAGCCTGCAAAATGAGGAGCAGCTTGAGGCCGCTGTTGAACAAATTACAGAAGCTTGCAGGACAGCTACTGTAGCGTCCTGTCCAATGAGAAGGACTCCAAAAAAGAAGAGACCTCAGTGGTGGTCGGTAGAGGTCAAAAAGATCATCATGAAATGACTTTTGCAGCAAAATAGAGGAAATTTCAGAGGCAAGCCGCCTACGAAAGATTCTCGCAACGAATCCAGTTACACCCAGCTTCATTATGAAGGAGGATGGTGATTGGCAACTCTTCGGGTACTAATTGATACTAATTGATATTGATTTTCAGGCTGTTTGGAGTACAGCCCTGGCCGAACTCCCAATGTTAATCCTAGTAGAATTATCTACGACGTCTCGCACAAAACAACCAATAAAACAAAGACTAATTGGGCGATAAATAATTTTAAACCATTCATGTTACCAGGACCTGATGGTATTATACCAGCGGACATGCAGAAGTGTGCGGATCTTCTAACACCTTGGTTGGAGGTAATCTTCTCTGCATGCCTAAGACTATGCTATCTCCCCAAGATATGGCTACAAGTTAACGTGGTATTTATCCCTAAAGGCGGAAAAAGCTCCCACTCAAAGCCAAGTGATTTCAGACATAGCAGTCTATCATCCTTCTTATTGAAAACCCTTGAAAAACTACTTGAGGTGCACCTAAGGGGCTCTATAGATGCTAAGAATATCTCTTCATTGCAACATGCATATAACAAAGGCAAGTCTGTTGACACAGCCCTTCACTCACTTGTGAAGAATATCGAAACATCTATGCACTGCAAAGCACATAGCATAGTCATCTTTCTAGATATTGAGGGGCCTTTCATAGCATAAACCCAGAAGCAGTCGAAAACTCTCTTGCTATGCAGAAGTTGGATGAACCTGTTATTAGATTCATTAGTCTGTTGCTAAAGCAAAGAGTGATAAACTCAAAATGCATTAGTAGATTTGCGATTAAAGGCACCCCTCAAGGGGGTGTGTTGTCGCCTCTTTTGTGGAACTTAACCATCAATGAAGTTCTCATATCTTTACAGGCCACGGGATGCAAAGCGATGGCTTATGCAGATGACGTGGCACTTGTGGCATCGAGAAAATATTTAAATACACTCACGGAAGTGATGAACCATGCCTTATCAATCTTGTCCAAGTGGGCTTCAAACTCTGGTCTGGCCAACAACCCTGCCAATACTGAGCTAGTCCTCTTTACTAGAAAGCATAATATACCTATTTTTACCTTACCTAGAATTGAGAGAACTAGTCTAAAGCTAACTGAACAGGCGAAGTACTTGGGTATAACTTTACAGAAGAAACTAAGTTGGAAACCAAACACGGAGGAAAGAGTTCGTAAAACAACAGCAGCACTCTATTCCTGTAAGAAAGCCATAGGTAAAAGATGGGGGATGAGTCCTACAATCGTATCATGGCTATACGTGTGGTAGTCTGGTGGGAATCCTTAAATAAGGAGGTACACAGACGGCAAATAAATAAGGTTCAAAGGACGTCTGTGGTGTTGACAACTGGCGCTCTAAGAACCACCCCGTCAAAAGCGCTCTGCTCGCTATTGCATCTACTCCCCGTAGATTTATTTGGCAAGCAGAGAGCAATTAGGCTAAACATAGCTTCACGCTGGGCTCAACAAGGATACGGGCATTCAAGGATTCTGGGGGTGCACTACGATTCCGAATGCCATCGACTATACCATCCCTATACCATGCTCTGACAATAGATTCTCAACCCATATACCCTCAAGGGGAGAATGTAATAGGGGTATTGTCAACGAAACTGGAGTTCAATCGGTACAATTGTACACAGATGACTCCAAATTCGAGGGTATGGTAGGAGGTGGCGTCTTTTCTGATTCCTTACGCGGTAATCTCAAGTTCCGATTACCCGACTTTTGCAGTGTTTTTCAAGCTGAGATAATGGCTATAAAGGAGGCAGCAACGTGGCTTCGCTGTAATATAATATCCTTGAAAGATGTTTTTATCTACACCGACAGTCAGGCTGCCATTAAATCTCGCGCAGGAACGATCGCCAAATCGGCACTTGCCCTTAAATGCCGCTCAGCTCTTAACGAGCTAGCGGAGCACTACGATGTACACATTATATGGGTACCGGGGCTTAGGGACATTCCAGGGAACTGTGAGGCAGATGAATTGGCGATATCGGGCATTAGATTGCCAGAGATCTATCCATCTCCGGAATTCCGCTTGCAAAATGCAAGCTTCTTATCACACAACATTACCTCACCATAGCCAACAGAAGATGGCGGGATGAGAGCTCTTGTGCTACCACTAGGAAAATCTGGCCAACTCTTGACAATAGACGAACTCGTTCACTGTTATCAATGGGCAGGAAAACCATCAGTAATGTAATCGCAGGCATGCTGCAAGGCTCGGTTTACCGGCCAACGATTTTTGTCGCAGCTGCCAGGAAGAGGAAGAGGGGGAAAGTGTTCACGACTTCCTCTGAAGATGCCCCGCCTTGGCACGCAGAAGGCGCACTCTATTGGGGAGTGCCTTATTTACAGATACTGATACCACTGAGCTTGCACCCATAGATGTCAGGGACATTGCTCTATTCATTAGGAAATCACAATGGTTCCTCTTAACAGAGGAGATAGAATAGAAATCATGAGTGATGCATGGTGATACAATGGGCCAATTATTTTGCCTAAGTGCGGCCCCCTTTGGGGGGCGGCCGCATAACCTAACCTAGTACTAGGTGAATTTATACCTAGTCAAGTCATAAATATTGGTACACAGCAAAATCAACGCCAAATGAAAACGAATTAATATTTTTCAAAATTTTTTTTTGTTTTTATTGGCTTATTCAATGGCTACAAATCTTAGAACAACTTATTCAAAATTACTTCCATTTGCCTTCCAGCACGACTTGCTTCATACCTGGGGATATTGTCCCCATTATTTGGGTGTCAAGTAGAGCAAACCATGCCCTCTAATATGGACCACATCTTGTAGCTGGCCAATCATCCGTTGATATGAAGTCCGGAATGTTGTTGAATTGTTTTTGCCTTGTGAGCTGGAACAGAGGCCTCTTTGGATCCTCGGGACGAGTTGGAATGCTTTTATGGATGACCGAGCATACACACGATTGTTCTGTTTATTGAACGATTTTTCTACGGTGAAGATTTTTTCGCCGGTACACAGAATTTGTCTGTGAGCGTACCAGCTGCGTAACGCTTTCGATTTTCGCTTGCGTCTAGTATGTCGCTTGTACGCTCTGAGTCTCAAATCTTCTGGATATGGAACTGTCAAATCGCACTCAAGATGAAATGCTTAAGCCAGCACCGTTTGGAGCTAATTCAATTCCTTGAATCCAGCCAGATCGACATAATGATGATATCTGAGACCCATTTCACTGACAAAAAGTGCTACCGAATACCATATTACAAACTGTACACCACAAATCATCCGCATGGTAAGGCACTCGGAGGAACTGCCATATTGATAAAAAGCAGAATAAAATAGACGCAAGCACATGTTGCTTGCGTCTATTTGCAAGCAACATCTATATGTCTGGAAGAATACATCTCTAAGCTAGTAATATCTGCGATATACTGTCCCCTAAGATACAGTATTACCGAACAGCAATATAAAGAATTTTTCTCAACTCTTGGTAGCAAATTCTTGGTTGCTGGCGATTTCAACGCCAAACACACTCACTGGGGCTCACTGGGGCTTAATAACTCCAAAAGGCAGAAGCCTATGTTCAATCATCACTAACCACGGCTACGATGTTATTTCAAATGGTCAACCGACATATTGGCTGACGGACAAGAAGAAAATACCCGATCTCACAGACTTTGGAGTCGCCAAAGGTTTGCAGATGGAAAATATCTCCACAGAGTGTAATTATGATCTATCATCTGACAACTCACCCACGGTAATATCTATAAAATCACCAAGCCCCCAAGGCAATTGCGTTAGAAAGAAAATAGACTGGTTGAAATTCAAGAAATATATAAATTCCCATCTTCCTCTGAGTACTGTATTAAAAAATGGACACGATGTAGACTCAGCACTCAAAAAATTCAACCAGCTGCTCTCATTAGCTCTCAGCTCAGCCACCTGCACAAAGGTATGCAAGCAATCAAACTATAGCCCATACACACCAGCCGACATTGAATTGCTAGTAAGACAGAAAAGAAGACTCTGAAGGCAATGGCAAGAATTCAGATCACCGAATCTGAAAACACTGCTACAGCACTGCACTCGAAAGTTAAATCAAGCCTTAAAAAATAAAAACAACAAAGAGTTAGAAGAGCACATAGCGAAATTAACACCTGGTGAAGCGTCAGACTACTCTTTGTGGAAATCAGCAAAAAACTCAAATCGGCCAAATCTCAATGATTCCCCAATCCCTTTGAGTGACGGTAATTGGGCTAGAAGCAACTGTGAGAAGGGTTTGGCTTTTGCAAACCACCTAAAAAGTGTGTTTACACCCAATCCACCCTCTGCACAGTCCTCATTACCAAAATTAACTTCTCAACCCTGCTCAATAACGCTCAAAATTAACAAAAGGACATATTCAAAGCAGTTTATAAAGATTTAAACCCAAAAAAATCACCTGGTCCAGATAAAATTACCGGTAAAATGATAAAAGAGCTACCTCCGGCTTCAGTAATTCATCTCATGCACATTTTCAATGCCTTCGTATTCCAATCCTTCGTATTAAACACTATCCCAAATGCTGGAAAACTTAAAAAATTATTATGATAGCAAAACCAGGAAAAGACCCTACAAAAGTTGCATCGTACAGACCTATCAGCCTCCTGCCTCTACTCTCTAAAGTATTCGAAAAGCTACTTGTCACGAATATAACTCCATTTATTAATCTCAACCAACTGATTCCTCCACCGCATTGTAACTCTGATAAGGAACAATTTTGAAGAAAAAAAGTATTGCTCAGCTGTCTTTCTTGATATCATTCAAGCTTTCGATAAAGTATGGCACTATGGCCTTATTTACAAACTCAAACTATTACTGCCTGCAAATGTCTCCTCATTGCTTAGTAGCTACCTCACGAAAAGACAATTTCTGGTACATCACAAGGATTACACAACAAATCCATTGGATATTCACGCTGGCGTTCCTCAAGGAAGCGTTTTGGGCCCCTTACTGTATCTCTTATACACTACAGATATGCCCAGTAATAACTATACATTTATATCGACCTTTGCAGATTATACGGCAATATTGTGCTCTCGCTCTAACCCCATAGAAGTTACTAAACTCCTGCAGACTCATGTCGATTCTCTCGAAATCTGGCTAACAAAATGGCGTATAAAAGTCAATGAATCAAAGATCGTACATGTAACCTTCACGCTAAGGCTAGATACATGTCCCCCACTTAATATTAATGACCAATCAGTTCCACAATGTTCCTCAACAAAGTACTTGGGTATTCACCTCGACAGAAGGCTGACATGGAAAAATCACATAGAGGCAAAGAAAACTCAGATCAAGCTTAAAATGAATCAGTTATGGTGGCTGTTACACAAAAGATCAAAGTTGAATCTTGAATACAAAGTGCTGTTATATAAAGCAATCCTGAAGCCAATTTGGACTTATGGTATTCAGTTTTGGGGCACCTCATCTCCCTCAAAAATCGAAAAATTGCAGCGAATACAATCCAAGTGTCTGCGAATTATAGTAAACGCGCCTTGGTATATGTGGAACGTTAACATCCATCGAGATTTAAATGTACCCACAATTTCTGAGGAAGTTGCAATGTCCTGCAGAAGCTACATTCAAAAATTACACAATCATCCGAATCCCCTTGCTTGGCAATTGTTGCTGAGCACGGGGCATCGTCGATTAAAAAGAAAAGACACACTGAATATGCTGTGAAATTGCTATACCTCGCGACTCAACAAATTGTGATGGAACGTTGGGAATATCACATAATTTTAGTTAGTTTGTAAGATTTGATTACTTATTGTTAGTTTCTAAGTAATTTAGAAAGATCTAATAAAAAAAGCTTGTTAGAAAAAAAAAAGAAAAAAAAATTATTTCTTTTAAATAAAGTTTTAAAACAGGATTCGACGAATCGACGAACATTACCTTTAGTGTATGTAAAACTAACGTTACCCTTTAAGGGTTTACGTGTGTCCCAATTGGTTATTGTCTCATCTATAAATGCTACAATATACTCATTAAACACTCTGTAATTTTAATTGGTGGTATGTTGTTGGTATGGTGGTCATTATTTGCGATTTCATTGGTGTCATTGTCCTATATACCGACATAAAGTTTTCAAATATAGCGTTAGCTACGATTTTACCTCTTTTGTTTGGTATAACCACGGTGACAAGATATTTACTTAGGTGGCAATTTATTTCCGATATGCGAATTCAGTGAGAGACCAATTTTGTCAATCACGACCACGTCTACCGGATTAACAGAAGTAGAAGTGAAAAAGAGTTCTTCTTTATTTCCAGGTTTAACTTTGTTTAATGTACATTTTTGGCAGTTTTTCGCAATTTTTAGATGTGTCTCGTCATTTTTCTCCAAAAAAATGTTGCTATTATTTTCGCTTTTATTTTTTGATACCACCTCCTGTAATAGAGCATTTCAGTGTTGTTAAATGTTGTTCTTTTTAGGGCCGTTTTCGCAATGTCCGGTTAACGCTAATTCAGGACTTATCCGGACAATAACATAAAAACTGTTTCACAATGTCCGGTTAAGTCACATTTCTCAGATAAGTTGCGGTTAGCTTAACGCGAGCATTGACTATCGGTTAGCTGCTATCCTGTTATGAGCTGGGTGATATGTATCCGTGGAATAAGTGGTGGAATTTTGAGGCCTGTCGATAGCTAATCCGAATGCACACTGGCTTGTCCCCGGAGTTCAGTTTCGAGGGTCAATAGGCCAGCTACCAACTTCAGATTTCGGTTCAATCCCATAACATTAGAAATATATTGTGCACGCGATTTCTCTCTAACATGCCCTTTTCTCGGATGCTCTCATAGAATGTCCTACTACTACCTGTAGTACCTCCTGAAGGGCGTCCTTAAGATGGTATTGCCGCTCCACTGCCCTCCCACCATGGCTCACCTGAAATTAATGGGAGTCTTTATGTACTAAACCTGTCAACCAACTAGATTTCGAACCACCCGCACTACGGACTATATCTCATCATTTAAAAAAAAGTAAACATATTTATTCATTTATATTTTTCAGTGATTAAGGGGCACAACTAGTTTGACCGCCTGAAAAAAGGTGATTTTTGTGAATTGGTTAAAAAAAAAAGTATTGCATCGAATGTTTTAAAATTATGCAGATATATTTGTGCATAAATAATGAATACACAGTAATTTTTTCAAATGAAAATATTCGATTTTCAGTAAGTTATCCACCATCTCCCGAGTCTTAAAAAAAAAAAGATTTCCCACTGCTGAAGTGAAGTGCCTTGGAGTGCCTGAAATAAAAAAAATCAAATATTTTATTGAACTAGATTATACAATGACGATCGATTGTAAAAAAAATATTAAAATGCAACATAATGGTGGATTTGTGAAAAAAAATTAAAATCTTGCTGAAAAATCTGATGGTTTCTGGTCTGGCATAATTATATTTTTCATCCAATCATAAAACTGGAGGGTCATTGTATAGAAAAACAAATACAAAATAAGCTAAAAGAAGACCCAAGTCGATCGGATGATTTGTTATCAAGTTACAGCTGCAGCAAATTTGAAAAATGTAGTTTTGAGAAAAACGCGTTTAAAGATAAAAGTACTGATTTCATTGTTCATTGCAGCTGCTCTGTAAATGGCTGTAACTAGAAACTATTTGAGATTTTCACTTGAAATTTAAATGATCGAAATATCAAACAAAAAAAATCGAAAATTGTAAAATTTCAAACTAGTTGTGCCCCCTAAACCTAAATTACAATATCGAAATTCTAACCTATATAGATAGTCGTAATATGTTTGTACATATATATATATATATATATATATATATATATATATATATATATATATATATATATATATATATATACATACATATATATATAATATATATATATATATATATATATATATATATATATACAAATATAAGTATATGTAATTCGAGGTATGTGCCTTAATGTATAATATAGCAATGTACTAACAATTCCACGCAATAAGAATGAAAGAAAGAACAAAAGAAAATGTATGGGTTCAACGACCTTCTTCGATCTTATATGACTTCATTGATAAATATATGTATATATCTTTTTCTCTTATATTTTCAAAGGTAGAGAACAAGGTGGACAAATAACCTCTCATTACGTATGAATGCACGTGTATGCACATAAAATTATAAATTTAGTTATACAATTGTACTCACTCTCACTTTTGTATTCCGCATCCCGTTGAAGGCCTTCTCTGGAGATGGAGTAATGTGTTGCTGGAAAGAGAGAGGTTAATAGTCCACATGCTACTAAGGTTTTTTTCTCTTTTCTCTTTTTCACTTCACACCATCCTAATTTCCTAAATTTTTCTTTTCACTCTCACTTTTTCTACTTATCTTTCTGCTTAAACCATTTTCTTTTACATCACTTAATTACTCTCTCTTCTTCACTTTAAGCATATTCTGAATTCATTCTTAGGCTCTTCTAGCCTCTTTTTATGGTTCTTAATCTTTTTTTCCCTCTTTTTTTCACGTGTATTCCTCTTGAATCGTCTCTCTAATTTGAGAAGCGATCTTCGATTATTTTATTTCGTTAGTTAGTTTATAAGCGACTGCCGATGTACGTGAACGTCGCCTGTTCTAATACATCGTGCAGTCGTCTAAAAAGCAATTGGTGGGGGTGGTGTTGTTATAGCCGATCCACTATTGGATGCAATGTTTTTTTTTTGTTTTGTGTTATGATAAAAAGAGATATTTGTTAAAGCAAATTTGGCGTTGTGTGGAAGAAACGCCAACCTAATAGAATTTTACCTCAGGATCGTGGCAGACGAAAAGATTCAAGGAAACGCCGGCCAATGGGTGAGAGAACTACAAAACGGAGCTTCATGGTACGAAATTAAATCAAAGATTCTACAGGAATCGAAGCCAATGAAAATGTATGCAGAATTTTCTACCTTTGCCGTATCATTAAAGTAAGAAACTTAAGAGAACTAGTTAATGTTTTTGAAAATTGCAAATTCGATATTAATGATATTTATTTGTCCGACCCTCTAAAACCCGGAATTCATAGACCATGAAATGTGGACAGAGACTTAGTAGACATGTTATTGGAAAAAATTGATGGTCCGATTAGAGCACACCTAAAAAACAATTTAAGCTTTATCGAAATAATAATGAGGTATACTAAATTAAAGCTGCTAGATGACAGTAGAGCGATTTCCTATAACCACAAAAAACTTTCTAATAAAAACTACTCTCATTTCGAAACACAAACAAGTGGTAATTTCCGATTTCAACAACAAACAAATCAATTTAATCAAAACTTCCGACATATTAACGAGGGATTATTCTTTAGAGGTAACGATAGGAGTCAGAGCGAGAATCAGCCGTTCCAAGGTGTTTATGGGTCCGAACATTTAAATTACAGTGAGAGTTGGCGAAATAGCCAAGAGAAAAAAAGCAATATACTAGCAATCCAACTTATACTCGACAAATGTATCAAAATAATAATGGCCAATACAAGCATAATGATACTTATAGGCAAAATAGCTAACAATGAAGTAATGCTAATAATCCAACCAATGGGGAAAATAGATCAGAACAAACTAGAAATTCCCACATGCGTGTAGATTCTAATAGAACTTCAGGATATTCTAAGTATATGGAAGTAGGCACTATACAAGAGGTAGATAAGAAGAGGATGAGGTAAATTTTCTTATAACGGCCCAAAATTCAGATTACGGATAGCAGTCCTTACCATTGGCAAGCAAAATATTAAATGTCTTATAGATACCGATGCAAATACCAGAATTTCACAACAATATTTCACAACATTGGATCTTGCAAAGGGATTCCACTAAATAGTGGTAAGAAAGGAAGATGGAAAAAAGACAGCATTTTCAACTCCATTTGGATATTATGAATTCATTCGAATGCCATTTGGCATTCCAAAGGTTGATGAACACTGTTTTGACACAATTCATTAATAAAATATGTGTTGTTTACATGAATGACATCCTTGTATTTAGTACCTCATTAGAGGAGCACTTAATTAACCTTCGAAAAATATTTACAACTTTCAGAAAGACTAAGCTTAAAATCCAAATCAATAAATTTGACTTTCTGAAGAAAGAATCACAATTTCTCTTTCATCTCCTCACAGCAAATGGTGGAAAACCTGACCCAAAAAAAAAATATATATTATTCAAAACTTAAAACTAGCAAACATCCAAAAGAAAATAAAATCATTCTTAGGAATGACAGGTTTTTATAGGAAATTTGCCAAAGATTAAGCTAAAGTAGCTAAAGTAAAGTTTTTAAAGAAAGGCCAAAACGTCAATATGAAAGACCCTAGTTCCATTTTAGCATTTGAAAAACTCAATGACATGATAACTAACGCCCCTTTTTTGAGATATCCTAATTTCGAAAAGCGGTTTAAGCTCATTACTGATGCAAGTAATTTTACAATTGGCGCTGTCTTAACCCAAAACGGCCACCCAATAGCATACGCAGCAAGAACATCGAATAAGCACTAGACGAACTATACAACAGTTGAAAAGGAACTGTTAGCGATAGTATGGGGTATAAAATACTTTCGTCCTTACCATTTTGGTAGGAAATTCGATCTCGAAAGTGACAATTAATCATTGAAATGGATATTGTTGTGAGTCAATATAATGTTCATCTAATTTATGCATCTTGACTCACTACAAAGGTTACAGTAATATTACTATTATGTTATTCTAGTGCGTTATATTATTATTTGATACTATGATGTGTGCATACTTTATGAATATCGCTGTAATCATTAATATAATGATCATCACCACAGCATAACGTGATTATCATTAGCTAAAGCGGGTTTTAGTATATTTATAAAAATACGTAGTCAGGGTTATGGTACCTCACTGTATGATTGTGGAATAATTTCACAACCATGCAGAGTAAACAGAAAAAAAGAACCAAAAAGAAGAAAGACGATGAAATAAATAATAATAAAATAATAAACAATGGGTTATCGTACCTCACTGTATGATTATGAAATAATTCAACAACCATACATAGTGAAAAGAAAAAGAAGCAAAAAGAAAAACAAAATAAGCAAAAACCATGCACACATAATATTGAACACATGCACAATATTTACAACAAGAAGTACAAATAATAAAGATGACCTACTAAAAAGAAGTTTTAATTATGACCTACTGAAGAAATTGCAATGAATCGACCAACTTAAGAAATTGCAATTTCTTCAGAAATTCTTTTATTCAAAAAAATGGGGTTAAATTGTAAATTCATATATTTTAGGCTATATAAACTAAAAGAATGCCTGAAATGAAGTCAGTCAGTAAATCTAGTGAAGTAAGATAACTCGAAGAGTGAGTTAATGCGTGTATATATTAAGAGTACACTATGACAGGATTCAATATCCATTTGAAAGTGGAAGTTATATTGTAAAGGATTTAGCGTCCTGTAAATATATGTATACATAGTGAAAGAAAGAAAGAAAAACACATTGTTAAATAAAAAACCACACGGTAAAAGGAAAAAACTAAATAAAGACAGACTGTTTATAAATTAAAACATAATTGTGTTGTGTGAAAGAGGATTTGCCAAAAACAGGAGCAGAGTAAGAGAGATAAGTCCTAGAAAATAAGTTATCTAAGAAAATGGTCACAGTGTCAGAAGAATAGACACTACATTTTGACGCAGCCGGTAGGATACTGCGAAGTATCTTGTAAGACAAGATATTTTACGTTAAACGTTTAAAACAGTATTAGGATTCCATTGTTCCCTAGGACATAAAAATAGATTTGTGTTCCAAGATAATATCTGATGGAGTTGCAATATCTCTTTAGATATTGCAATTCAGGAAGCCACCACTTTCTTGTAGGTTTTAATTAAAGAACATAGCACTTACGAGCTATACGAGCTCATAAAATCTAAAGTACAGCACGGAAAAGTACTAGCACCAGGTGAGGAGGTAGAAGTCACATTAACAGAACTAAGAGACCTTTTATAAATACAGGGTAAAGCAAGTTTAGTCGTGAGGGACAATTTGGACGCAGCGGAGGTGCAAATAAGAAACCTCAGATTAAGAATTGTGAACCAAGAATTGGAAGCTGGACAACTAGATGCAAAGAACGTAGAGGTCCACAGAAGAAATCAGGAGTTAGAAAGACTACTTAAGGAGAGAAATATTACCGAGGAATTTATAGAAAAGAGACTCAGAACCTCCGTGGACACTGAGCAATTAAGCGCCCTCCAGGCCCAAGTAAGAAATCTTAAAAGGGAACCCAGTTTAGCAGAAGAGACATCTCTTCGCCGCCGTACACCTGTAAGGAAGATACTTCCGAAGACGCAGCCACAAACAACAAAAAAAATTCGTATAGACGAGATAGCGCAGAAGGTTAGTAGACTAGTTCCAGTACTCACTGGAGCTGAATCAAAAAATTTAAGAACTGAAGTCCACCAATTTATCTTTGGGTGTGAATTAGAAAGCAAAGAAATAAAATCAGATATGTTGGAAGATTTCATATCCTGCATAAAGCAACGTCTATACGGAGATGCGTTTAGTTTCGTATTGGCTAACAAATTTGCCAATTTGGATGAATTATATACACCTCTAAGAAACACATACCTGAACATAATCCAGCTAGAACCCATCACTCACCAAATCCAGTTTGCACGGAAATTTCCACAGGAGGTGGGGGAAAAGGAGACCAAGCACTGCTGCATGAGGTAGAGACGTCCACAAGGAAATCATTTTTAACAGGTCTTAGTGAACCAATGCTTAGAGTCCATATGCTAAACAAGAAAGGCACGTTAGAGGATATGGCAAAGGAGACTCTAAATACGAGTATCCTGCTCGAAAGAAGGCAACAGCACTATCAGTTTAACGCGGGAACCAATATAAGTCTCAATACCTTATTAAATTCTTATGAAGCTTGCCAAACCCAAACAGGTAACATAGTAGCGTTCCACCACAATAGTAATAATAAGGTGCCATCTAAGGCAGATCACTACCCAGAGAAAAAAGTAAAACCCCAAAACAGCCAAAAGAAAGTTCCTACCTGTTCCTTCTGCGACAAGAAGGGACACACCAGAGACGAATGTTTTAAAAGGAAAAATACGCCCTTCTGTATTAAATGTAAGTAATATGGGCATGAGTTCAATCTGTCTTTAGCGTCGTCGTACGGAGTAAGTCCGAAGCTAAATGTTTCTTTAGCAGGAAGCCTGGACACAGGATTGCAGATTGTTACAAACGCAAAGAGTTGTAAAAGACTCAGGGAAACTACGGGAGGACCAGGTACGGCCAATAAACCGGGAATCCCAAAATTTTGCTAAAAATAGGCTAGCGGAAATTGACCCTCCATGTCAGATAGTAGGATATTGGAAGTTGGTAGCCAGGCGTCCAGAGGGATTGTTGACCCATCTTTCCCATCCAGTGATAGCAAACGTGGTTATTGTTTTGGAGTCTCTGATGTAGATGATGTATTCATTAAGTTTCCGTGAAAGAAAGCGAAAAATGGAAAACTCATTTTACTAGTAGACTCTGGGGCAGATACCAGTTTAGTAAAAGTAACAGTAATTAACAAATATGTTAGCAACATAGGGAATTCAAGGAAAAATCTTAGTGGTGCATTTGGAGGATTTGTCACCACATTAGGACCTATAGCAGTCCAACATGAAAGGACTAATGATTTGAATTTATAATTACATGTAATATCTGAAGAGAGAGGGGTAGCAGCAGATGGTATCCTAGGACGAGACATTTTATGGAACCTGTCGGTCCTCAATACTATGAAAAAGAAGCTGATTTTCTTCGATGAGCGAATACAGCATTTAATGACTTTACCTCTCAAATCATTGAACGAGCGAAGTTATTGCGCGTTATAACATACCAAAAATTTTAATGACTGATAATGGTACGAATTTCACTTCGAAATTATTTTCCAATACATGCAAGATGTTGGTTCTTTAGAAAGAAGCCACAGACCTTTAGCAGAATATCTTAGGAGTTTTGTTAAAGAAGATGGGTCTAATTGGGACCAATGGTTAGCATCAGCGATACAAGTACACAATAACACCATACATACTTTGACAAAGCGGACACCATTCAGTGTTCTGTACGATTTCAATATCGATATGCCGATAAAATTAAAAACAAAAAGATCACCTCTGTACAATGCAGATGATCAAAATAAGGTATTAAAATACCAACTACAAAGGCCACATGAGTTAGTAAGGGAAAATCAGGAAAAAGCAAAGAAATTAGCTAAAATTCAATACGACAAAGGGATCCACCCTATAATTTTTAAAATAGGTTGATAAAGTATTGTTGAGAAATCAGACTAGGAAAAGTAAATTTAAATTTGGACTGGTCCATACGAAGTGAAACATGTGGACAGTCCAGTAACGACGACTATCAAAATCGGACAAAATGGTAAAAAGTACCATAATAACTTACTAAAACATTTTTATCAATAAGTAATAGTAGTTTAACGAGTTAATAATGATTGTGGTAAAAATGAATGAAGTATGAAGTAGGAACTATTAGTTAACGTTCAGAACATATAATAGGGCAAGTTGCCATGGTCATGTGTATAACCACATCTGTTGCAATAGGATAGGAATACATAGGTATAGGAAATCATTATGAAAAATAGGTCAGTCATAGCAATAGGAGACAGAAGTTATAGAATAAATGGAGAGAATTAACATAACGCGTTACCATTCCGTCTTCCACGGTCTGAGATGAAAATAAGCACAATCGAATAGTGCAGAAAAGTTGGTTATTGCAACAGAAGGAAATTGCAACGTTGTTGTTAAATTATACAATAAGTAAAACAACGATGCATTTCCCAAGATTTAAATTTTTAGAAAGATAAATTAATATATAAAACTTACATTATATACAATATACATAAAAACCGTTTAAAGTAATATTATAAAGTTTTGTAAAAACATAACAACTATAAATTTTATAAAGCAAAAGTCTAATTTATAAGAATAAACTACGACTATTATGTTGGTGTAATTATAAAAGATCAAAGTAAAAGTTTTAGAGTTTGTAGAAAATAATTGAATAGGTATATTACTAGTAATCTTGCCATCTCAAGTAGAGAGAAACGTTGATACAGTAGAAAGACAACTTATCCAGCAAGAATTAGACACACCGGAAAAGATTTAGAGAGATTTAGGTAATCGAGTTGAGGTTGCATACATATACATACCATAAGTTCCAATACCAAGTGGTACAGCGTTAAATATTATTATTTTTAATTTATTTATTATTTTTTATTACCGCGACCTGAAGATCTTTTGTGCAGCCTATTCCCTAACTAGCATATCTCAAGACTATTTATAAATCTTATCACTGCTGTGGGATTGATTTTAACTAGGTCCCTGGGAACTATGAATCCGTTGCCTAGATAGTATAGTTTGCGTCTAGCCACAGCTGGGCAATTGCAAAGAACGTGTTCTGCTGTTTCCTGCTCTGCAAGACAGAGTCGACAGATATCGTTGTTTACCACACCAATTTTCATCATGTAATAATTAAGTTTACAATGACCTGTTAGTAGTTCAGTGTACAGTTTGATGTCTTTTCTGCTGAGGTTCAAGATAGTATCAACCTCAATATGTTCAGAGTCAATGAATCTTTTCGACTGCCGCATGCCAGTTTGGGCTCTCCAGTAATCGGTTAGACTACTTTTTTCCTTTTCACATATTAAGTTGTTCATGAAACTACTGTTTACCCCGCAGAAGAGTTCTGGCCCTGGGTTCTGGGTAAATCTGCCATTTCATTTCCTGCATGCCCCTCGTGTCCCGGTACCCATATTAGAGTCACAGAGTTCATCTTTGCTAGGGTGTTGAGGAGTTCAAAGCATTCCTAAACCAACTTAGATTGGAACGAGAAATTCATTAGTGATTTTAGAGCTGCCTGATTGTCCGATTGAATGCATATGTTGGTTCCTCGAGTGCCTCTACGTAGGCATTCTCTGACAGATAGCTCTAAGGCGTGGATCTCCGCCTGAAAAATGATAGCTATTTTTCCCATTGCAATTGCCTTCCGGAAATTCGGCCCTACAATTCCCGCTCCAGCACTGCCATCTTCCATTTTAGACCTATTAGTGGACCATAGCTGTGAGCCCTGATCTAGAAATATTTCGTTGTTTCTCCACGCTGAGCGATCATGAATGATCACTTCGAAGAGTTTGGAGAATATAAATTTTTTATCCATCCTGTCAAAGACAGTGAGGCCCGGTGAATTTCAGACTACCTCTAGAATCTTAATGTGCCCTTTTAGGTTACCTTCTTTCAGGTGGATAGAGTTCGAAAGCCTTATGGCTGCACTGGCTGCTGTCCTCTTGACCACAAGATGTAGAGGATTGACACTTGTGATTATTCCCAAAGCTGCTGTGGGGCTAGTTCTCATCGCTTCCGTTACGCTCAAACAGGCTATTCGATGAATCCTGTTAAGGATCGCCTGAGTCCAAATTTGATTTACCTTCGGCCACCATGCCAGAGAGGCATAAGTGATCATTGGTACTATTACGGTTTGTGAGACCACGCCATCATTTTAGGTCGTAGTCCCCATGTTTTACCATACAGCCTTTGGCAAGCGAAGGTAGCCCTCAGGGTTTTGTTCGTGATGTATGATAAATGGTTGTTCCAAGTAAGAGTTTTATCCAGGATTACTCCCAAATATTTCATCTCCTCAGAGAGTGTTAGTTCTGTTTCACCTAACTTCAAGATCCCTAAATTCAACTTCCTCCTCTTCGTGAAGGGTACTAACGTCGTTTTGCTAGGATTTATCGAAAGTTATTTCTCTTGACACCAATCTTGTGTGATGTCAAGAGCTAGTTGCATATGCTCAGTTATGGTAGAGTCAAATTTGCCTCTTACCATAATTATTAAGTCATCTGGAAAGCCCTGAACTTCGCATCCGAGATCATCGAAAGTTTGTAAAAGCTCATCCAATACCAATAACCATAGGAGCGGCGATAAAACGTCTCCTTGAGGACAGCCCTTGGTTTTTCAGCATATTGAGCACCCATGTTATGACCAGTCTATGAATTTACTTCCTGATCATACCTTCCTCAATAAACCTGAAAGAAGCATTATCAAAAGCTCCTGTGATATCAACCGATGTACAAAGAGCTATATCTTTACCCTCCAATGCCTGTTCGATTTTACTCGTTAGGCAATGTATTGCAGTCTCAGTCGACTTGCCTGAGTGGTAAGCATATTGTTCAGTATAGAGTGGTGTATCTTTGAAAAAACTTCTCTGATGTACTGATCTATACTTTTTTCCATTGCTTTTAGCAGGAAGGATGTTAGGAATATGGGCCGAAAAGATTTGGGCGTGTGATCCGCCTTTTTCCCTGCTTTCGGAATGAAAGCGACCCTAGCTTTTGTCCATGATTTAGGCATCGCACCTAATTAAAGGCTTATCTTAAAAATTTTTGTTAGAATTGGTACTAATATATCAGCCCCTTGCCGAAGAAGGCAAGGTTTAATATCATCAACACCCGAAGATTTAAATGGATTAAATGTGGAGATTGCCCATTTAGTTTTATTGACGGTAAAAATTTTACGAGCCAGTGATGCGTGACCTGCGTGTTGCCATCAAAAAACTGATATCCTCGATGCTTTCACTATCCTCATCATAGGTGGCACAGCCTGGAAAGTGAGTATCCAGCAGTAACTGTCCCGTTTCTTTCAGACTTCCCGTATAATTTCCGTCTGCCTTTTTAAGTGTGGAAAGGCCAACTGAGTAATCTTCCTTGAGCGATTTCTGGAGTCTGGTAGCTACTGGAATCTCCTCGATCTCCTCGCAGAACCTTTTCCATGAATCTCTCTTAAATTTTCTCAGTTTGCTATTATAAGCCGTTAAAGCACATTTATAGGATACCAAGTCCCCATTGGACTTGGCTCTATTAAAAACTGACGTGCTTTCTTGCGTAACTTGTTAAGTTCCTCGCTCCACCAAGGGACGTTCCTAGAACGTTTCTTCACCACCAAGTCGCAGCTCTTTTCGAAAGCTTCAGTAATTGTTTTTTCAAGTTTCTTGACCTCGAGGACCAGTTCTTGAGAATTGTTAATTCTCTCACTTAGGCACCCTAAATTTTGCTCTAAGTAGAAGTTATACAGTGACCAATTGGTCTTCCTAACATTTCTAATTTCGAAGATGTCTTCAACTTCCCCTTTCAGGTCAAAGCGTATATAACGATGATCTGACAAGAAGACTTCATCTAACACCCTCCAGTTAGAAATATTATTAGATATAAATGCACTGGTTAGAGTAAGATCTAACACTTCCCCTCTGGTTGCATTTACAAAAGTTGGTTCATTTCCCTACAAGGAGGCCAGTACTACAATTCTTCTTTTTCTGGCATTGGGCACTTCTGCCTGTATCGCCACCAGATCACGTTGTAGGAGCTCTGAAATTGGAAGAAATTTAATATTTTTGTTGGTGAGTAACGCTGCCCTGGGTCGGTCAGCATTTACGTCGTAGATCAACTTACATGTTTTTGTCTGCAGACCATTTATTTGTTCATTTGCGGCCACATTGCGATGGTTCTTGGATGTCCACAAAGTCCAGGCAATTTTGTTCCACCATGGCACTGAGTCTATATGAGGCTGCTATTGCCCGGTGGAGATTTTTTTGGAGGCATTTGAGCTGCCTCCAACTGCCAGTATGCATTCGAGGTGAAGCCTGGGACATTATTTCCCAGACTGGCCCCTTCGGACCTTACCACAGCTTCAGGGCTGGTACCATCTCTTTCAACCAGTTAACCATCCGGGCTTAAAACCATAGCCTGCAAAGTGAGGCTTCACCGGGCCACCGCGGGATTCGTAGAACCTGTCGATGATGCATTTCTGCACCTTGCCAATTTCCTCAGTGGACCATATGCCCTCCGGGAAATTGTTTTGGATAACCCCGACCTTCTTATAGCGGACAGCTTCAGCAAGAGTTGGCTTCAAACAGGGAACGCCCACAGGGGCGATTTGTGGAGCCATTCCTGTAGAAGCCACCGCTACAACCACCTCTATCTCCCCGCAGGCCGGCACAGCGAACGCAGACGAAGGTACTGTTGATGGTATATCAACCCTACCCTCAGGTGCGAATTGCTTTGTCGGCTTGGAGCTCGATGTCGGAGTGGAGCCATCCGATCGGGATCTTTTCGGGGTCGTCTGTGCATCGCTGGTCGCAATTACTCCAACAGGCTTTACCGCCAATGACCTTGCTGTTTCCAGCGGTATGCGCTTGGCAAGTAAAGCCTTCTGCCTCTTGCGTCCAGCCACGGACAGCTTCACCTTGTCGGTTGTGGAGTCTTCCCTTAGGAGAACGCGTTCCTCCTCAGGGGTGATGTGATGTCCACTGGCCGCATGCCCCCTCCGACAGGTCTTGGTCCATAGTCTCAGTGGATATGGGACCTGATGCCCCCTCCAGCTGATCGTAGACTGTAATTTCAGTGACGTTAGAACCAAGTGCCCCCTCGTTCACTGAAATTTTTAGGCTTTCACCCTCGTTTTGCACCTTTAAAGGTGTGCAGTCCATATTTTGTTTTTCATATTTAGAATCCATAAGATCTCGTATTTGATTAAAACTTGCATTTTGGTCACCCATGGGTGCCCCCAATGGGAAGGCAAATTAAAAAGGTTGACAAGACCTTGTACGGAGTTCGCTATTATGCGTGACTCTACCCCATCAAGCAAGTTCGCAGGTATAGCTGTTCCACCGCGAGTTTAGGGGGTTATTTTAGGTCATTTATGAGTCGGTTCTTGCCACAGACTGTCAAGACTGGGCTTTAACAGTCTGTAGCATAAGCGGACTCTGCCTTGGGAGTTTTCCTTCTCCCCCGCACGACTATTCGGCAACCCAAATCCAGCAGAGACATGACCGTACTAAAAATGAGCTATTGGTCCGCACTTTTCCTAAGGGCGGACCAATTTGCTATAAAAGCATTAAATATAGTCAACTTGAACTGTTTGATATAACAACAGCAATACACAGTGTGTACATACAAGACTCATGAGTTACGATTTTATCCGGATAGTGAACGCCTATTGTTGACTCAGTTGTCTCGCATTTGACGCTGAGTTACAGGTTGTCACGTCAACGATATTTCTTAGTAGTGTTGCATCCAACAACAAAAAATCAAACTGTAAGATGTTGTTCATCCATTGAATGCGGTATGCTGAGAGAAAATGTGCATACCAGACAAAACACGTGCACTGAGCTTTTATTTTGTAAATAATGCTGAAGTATATAAATTGCAAAAATAAGCACTTAATAAGCAGGTCAGTCAGTCACACGAGTATAAAAAGGAGACACGATAACACCTCAACAACGCTGATGCTGCAAAGGAGTACTGTAATAAACATTCAAACGTTGGACACCACGGTATATCACGGTGAGCAAGAAATCTAAAGAGAAAAAAATTAACCCTACAACTCAGCTAATTGCAACAATGGTCAACGTCACACCCGAAAACGCAAAGATGAAAGAGTGCAGTTCAGCGAGCAAAATTCCACATTCCAAATAAATCCTCTTTGACACATTAAAACAGTTTCAACATCGAGAAAAAAATATAAAGCAACAGCGGAATTAACAAGAACTTCTTCACAACAGTACAACAGAAGAAAGCGGCTCAAAAAAAACAGGGAACTAAGAAAATCAGCATCCGAAGTGGTAGATTGCCAGTAGAAGTTAATGAGTTATAAAAATAGGTATAAAATACTAAGATACACATATGGGTCAAGCAAGTGTGCAGGTGTGCGGGTGTGTGGATGTGCGAGTGTGCTTGGGGTCAGGCATATTCGTGCGTCTGTGTATTTGCAGATCTGAACTTTTTTGCGCAATACAGCCGTAGCTTTATATACGGCGCTAGCCTCTATCTGACCAAGACCGCTAGTGCGTGACTCTGTCACATCATGCTTGAGGTGACCCTGCTAATTAACAGAACACTACGGATGTAGACCTGGGAGTCGATAAAATCCTTCCCCCAATCGAGGGTCTTATGCGTTTCCGTGTCCACTGGACTTTACTGGCTGTATTTTAACGGAGCCTCTCCGATACCTGTCCGCCTCAAGTAGTAACTGTTGACTTTCCGGAGTATAGGGCTCTGCTTCGGATGACCTCCAAGTCCTTCCTAAAAGATTAGGCTGCGATGCCTGATACGTCAGGTAAGCGGTCGTGTATGAAATATGGACAATAAAATAATAATTGCCTCGGACAATTCCGAAAACCCCAAAAGGCTTCTCCCCTGGAGGTCAGGCCCAAGTCCAAATCGGACACCACAGGGATTCGTCCCAAAATTGTGCCTTCTTCGGGAAGGGTGGAGCATAAGATACTAAAGTCAGGCTCCTCCGCTGTCCCTAAAGCACCTGTACACATGAGCACAACAGTTCTGGCCACCATACCAGTGGAATCGAGGAAAACAGTGCAAGTTAGCAAAGGATCTGTGACCACCATATCAAGACCCGCTGCTACTAAGACACTAATAAGGCTACGACTCCTGTTTCAGCAGCTACATCCCCTTTGGCCTTAGCCCCATCAACTTCAGCTACTACCTCTAATTTGAGAGCTCCCGCTAAACCAATTAGAGGGTCCATCTGGACATATCGGGAAAGAAGAGCCGCTTTCAGAATTACTGAAAAGCTCGGTGGAGTCCAAGTAACAGAACTCTCAGAGCGAGAAAAAGAATCTCTGAAGTGGGCAAAAGGCATAATCGCTGATCGCAAAAATACCCGTTCTTCTGGACTTGCGTCTTAACGGCAACGCTCACAAGAAGAGCAGCTGTCTAAGCCAAAAAAGGCTAAAATTTCGGCTTCGGCCACATTTAATACCCAAGCGCGTTCCTTAAGTGACGTGGCAAAGGACCACCTTGTCCTTGCCGTCATTGATAGGAACCATAAAGATGGAGCACTGCCGTTCGGGCAATGGCGCCTACTGGAGATGAGTCTCCTAAGGATATACAGGGATATCCTGGCAAGGAACCATGGCCCAGTCGTTTGCTGCAGAGATGCCGGATGGCATCAAGGGCGAATCAAACTAATGTCCTGCGCGGACTAGCGATTGGAAAATCTCTTTAGAGAGGCCATCGCGAATGTTGGGGAGATTTGGCCCAACGCTCGGCTTGAGGCCGTTCCTAGGGACCAAATTCCCAATAGACCCAGGTCACGCGCCTGGATTCCAGCAGAGCTGTCAGATCCTAAGGAAATCTTGGATCATATGCGGCTCGCAAATCCATCCATTCCCAAAGATGATTGGACGGTTGTGAAGGTGGGAGAGGCCAAGAAGAACTCAAGACAGGTCGTTGTGATCTTAAATAAGCAATCTTTGACATCTCTCGCCAAACAGAAGGGGGAGATAAGCTATGGCTTCTCCCAAATCACCCTGAAAGTCTATGAAAAAGACGCAAGAAAAGTAGATCCAAAACCAGGGGATACGAAAGTAAGTTCGACCCCGGTTGAGGACATGTCATGTGACGGAGACAGTGATACGCTGTCAACGTCTGAGATGGTTGGCAACCTCCTCCGAGATGTGGAAGTTAGCACAGTGGATGAGGACGACTTACTATGCTATGACGTCGAGGACACTGATATGACGGTGACCGAGTCGTCTATATTAAATATTGCAAAGGAAGATGCTTAGGGTGGTCCAGATTAATCTGCACCACTCTAAATCAGCTTCCGCTGCTCTCGTTCTCCGGCTAAGCGATAAAGCGGAGGACATCTTTTTAATTAAGCAACCTCCATGACAAGGTGCGCGGACTAAGCTCTGCAAATTATGGACTCTACTATCCTCAAAGTGCAGGTAAGCTTCGATCTTGTATTTTAGTGAAGAAATGCTACAAAGCATTCCCACTATCTGATTACAGCGACAAGGATACTGTGACCATTGCGCTAGATCATCAATCTCATATATATTGGCTGATGTCTGCGTACATGGCTCACGACCACACTGAGCCCCCACCTCACCCAATAATAAGGAAGGCAGTTCGGTAGGCGGAGAAACGCGAGGTGAATCTGGTGATGGGAGCCGATGCCAACGCACACCATTATATCTGGGGCAGCTCAGATAACAACGAACGAGGTGAGTTACTTTTTGAACATATTATTAGTTCTAACTTGACTCTCGCAAACATGGGCACAGAACCGGCCTTTATTACCTTCAACAGGGAGGAGGTTTTAGATATAACCCTTACGAAAGACTCTTCGGACTGTCTAGTTAGGGAATGGAGGGTTGACAAAGAACACTCTTTCTCGGATCATAGGTATATTAGCTTCCGCCTTGATATAAGGCCACAAAAGCAGATACCATTTTTAAATAGGAAACGCACAAATTGGGATAAGTATAGGGCCACCCTGAATAAATTCCTCATTCAGGCGCCCTCAAACCTGCAAAATGAGGAGCAGCTTGAGGCCGCTGTTGAACAAATTACAGAAGCTTGCAGGAAAGCTACTGTAGCGTCCTGTCCAATCAGAAGGACTCCAAAAAAGAAGAGACCTCAGTGGTGGTCGGTAGAGGTCAAAAAGATCATCATGAAATGACTTTTGCAGCAACATAGAGGAAATTTCAGAGGAAAGCCGCCTACGAAAGATTCTCGCAACGAATCCAGTTACACCCAGCTTCATTATGAAGGAGGATGGTGATTGGCAACTCTTCGGGTACTAATTGATACTAATTGATATTGATTTTCAGGCTGTTTGGAGTACAGCCCTGGCCGAACTCCCAATGTTAATCCTAGTAGAATTATCTACGACGTCTCGCACAAAACAACCAATAAAACAAAGACTAATTGGGCGATAAATAATTTTAAACCATTCATGTTACCAGGACCTGATGGTATTATACCAGCGGACATGCAGAAGTGTGCGGATCTTCTAACACCTTGGTTGGAGGTAATCTTCTCTGCATGCCTAAGACTATGCTATCTCCCCAAGATATGGCTACAAGTTAACGTGGTATTTATCCCTAAAGGCGGAAAAAGCTCCCACTCAAAGCCAAGTGATTTCAGACATAGCAGTCTATCATCCTTCTTATTGAAAACCTTTGAAAAACTACTTGAGGTGCACCTAAGGGGCTCTATAGATGTTAAGAATATCTCTTCATTGCAACATGCATATAACAAAGGCAAGTCTGTTGACACAGCCCTTCACTCACTTGTGAAGAATATCGAAACATCTATGCACTGCAAAGCACATAGCATAGTCATCTTTCTAGATATTGAGGGGCCTTTCATAGCATAAACCCAGAAGCAGTCGAAAACTCTCTTGCTATGCAGAAGGTGGATGAACCTGTTATTAGATTCATTAGTCTGTTGCTAAAGCAAAGAGTGATAAACTCAAAATGCATTAGTAGATTTGCGATTAAAGGCACCCCTCAAGGGGGTGTGTTGTCGCCTCTTTTGTGGAACTTAACCATCAATGAAGTTCTCATATCTTTACAGGCCACGGGATGCAAAGCGATGGCTTATGCAGATGACGTGGCACTTGTGGCATCGGGAAAATATTTAAATACACTCACGGAAGTGATGAACCATGCCTTATCAATCTTGTCCAAGTGGGCTTCAAACTCTGGTCTGGCCAACAACCCTGCCAATACTGAGCTAGTCCTCTTTACTAGAAAGCATAATATACCTATTTTTACCTTACCTAGAATTGAGAGAACTAGTCTAAAGCTAACTGAACAGGCGAAGTACTTGGGTATAACTTTACAGAAGAAACTAAGTTGGAAACCAAACACGGAGGAAAGAGTTCGTAAAACAACAGCAGCACTCTATTCCTGTAAGAAAGCCATAGGTAAAAGATGGGGGATGAGTCCTACAATCGTATCATGGCTATACGTGTGGTAGTCTGGTGGGAATCCTTAAATAAGGAGGTACACAGACGGCAAATAAATAAGGTTCAAAGGACGTCTGTGGTGTTGACAACTGGCGCTCTAAGAACCACCCCGTCAAAAGCGCTCTGCTCGCTATTGCATCTACTCCCCGTAGATTTATTTGGCAAGCAGAGAGCAATTAGGCTAAACATAGCTTCACGCTGGGCTCAACAAGGATACGGGCATTCAAGGATTCTGGGGGTGCACTACGATTCCGAATGCCATCGACTATACCATCCCTATACCATGCTCTGACAATAGATTCTTAACCCATATACCCTCAAGGGGAGAATGTAATAGGGGTATTGTCAACGAAACTGGAGTTCAATCGGTACAATTGTACACAGATGACTCCAAATTCGAGGGTATGGTAGGAGGTGGCGTCTTTTCTGATTCCTTACGCGGTAATCTCAAGTTCCGATTACCCGACTTTTGCAGTGTTTTTCAAGCTGAGATAATGGCTATAAAGGAGGCAGCAACGTGGCTTCGCTGTAATATAATATCCTTGAAAGATGTTTTTATCTACACCGATAGTCAGGCTGCCATTAAATCTCGCGCAGGAACCTTCGCCAAATCGGCACTTGCTCCTAAATGCCGCTCGGCTCTTAACGAGCTAGCGGAGCACTACGATGTACACATTATATGGGTACCGGGGCATAGGGACATTCCAGGGAACTGTGAGGCAGATGAATTGGCGATATCGGGCATTAGATTGCCAGAGATCTATCCATCTCCGGAATTCCGCTTGCAACATGCAAGCTTCTTATCACACAACATTACCTCACCATAGCCAACAGAAGATGGCGGGATGAGAGCTCTTGTGCTACCACTAGGAAAATCTGGCCAACTCTTGACAATAGACGAACTCGTTCACTGTTATCAATGGGCAGGAAAACCATCAGTAATGTAATCGCAGGCATGCTGCAAGGCTCGGTTTACCGGCCAACGATTTTTGTCGCAGCTGCCAGGAAGAGGAAGAGGGGGAAAGTGTTCACGACTTCCTCTGAAGATGCCCCGCCTTGGCACGCAGAAGGCGCACTCTATTGGGGAGTGCCTTTTTTACAGATACTGATACCACTGAGCTTGCACCCATGGATGTCAGGGACATTGCTCTATTCATTAGGAAATCCCAATGGTTCCGCTTAACAGTGATGCATGGTGACACAATGGGCTAATTATTTGGCCGCGTAACCTAACCTAACCTAAGATACACATATAAATACACAGCATATACGTTTTAAAAACTAAAAATATGTTATATAAATGATTTGTAAATTTAATTAGTAAAAGAAATAATATGAAATAATTCAACAACCATACATAGTGAAAAGAAAAAGAACCAAAAGAAAAACAAAAAATCACCCTACAGTCGGCTGGGGCCGACCAAATTATACCCTACATATGTAGGTATATATATAAAAAGTTTACTCCAATATCCATCTTTTTCTTTTATTTCCACTTTTGCAATTTTTGCATGTACTACTAATTTACACCCGAAATATGGTTGACTTTGACGAAGTACTTTGTATGTTATGAGGGTTCTAAAAGGGATAATTTAAAGGAGGTTTTTAAGATAATTCCGAGGCTTAGTATGGGAGCTATATAAAAAGTGGGCGTGGCTTACCTATTTCCTGTAAATCTTATTAATTTTTCAATATTAAACCACACCTTAAATTTGGTTGTCCTACGTTGAATAGTTCGTAAGTTATAGCGGTTTAAATTTTTTTTAATTTTCGCAACTTTGTACGGTATCCCCATTAATAAGTGGGCGTGGCATGTTGATTTTTTGCCATATTATGTACAGCTACCATATTAACCTAAATATTAATTATGATTGTTCTAGACAGAAGATTGTAGAAATTGCAGCTGTTTCAATTTAAAAGAAGTACAGACTACAGAATAGCTCAATATTTGCTCAAGATATCGTGCGAACCAGCCAGGTGGCTGACAGACGGACGGACATCGTTAAATCGAAAATTTAAGCGACGCTAATCACGAATGTATGTACTTTTCTATATCTCCGTAGATTCTTTTGAGTAGTTACAAACATCTGACCGAAATGAATATACCTTGAATATTATATTATGCAGGATATAATAAGCAACAACCATGCATATATAATATTGAACGCATGCACAATATTTACAACAAGAAGTATTAACTACAAATAATAATGATATATATATATATATATATATATATATATATATATATATATATATATATATATATATATATATATATATATATATAATTTATGAGATTCTCGTTTCCCAATTCAAAGAGCCAATCGGGATTTAAATAACAAGCATAACGACTCAGGAGAGTCTGCTATTTAAGGGGGGAGAAGTTACGTTCCAAATATATTTTCCCACACAATTTCTCTTTCCGCCTTTTCTTTTTCTATTTTTATGCACTTACCGTTTTTGCTGATAAAGCAAATTTCTTCCTTTTAAATCGGGGAACGAGGTAGCTTAGTTATGTTAATTAGTTTTAAGATTCATATCAACCAGAATTGTTGATATTAATAAATAAATAAATTCTTAAGTCAAACCTTATATTTTATGAACTGAAAAACTGTGTCCGAAGACACAAAAACGTTAGACGCGTCTTGCCATTTAATTTCTATTTAATAAAAGATATTAAGTTAGGTATCAAATATCAAGCAGTTAAATCAATTAGCGAAAATAAATCCAAATCATTCGAAGCACTTATATTTAATCTGTTGAAGATATTTTTTATTTAATAGTTTCAACATAGTAACTTATTCTATAACACAGCATGCACAAATCAAAATAGCATTGTACGCTTCAACCTGTTGCATAGCTTTATTAGAGGACAGTGTGCATTTTTAAAAAAATCTTTTGTTATTTTTAGGAATCCTTGTTGTAATGTATTGAAATTTTCTATTTGAAATTCTGAGATTTAGGATTAACCGAAGCAAATTGTAGCAAATTATATATATGCGATAAATATATGTTCATATTATACGTGTGTACTAGTGGTACCTGTAATCTCAAAATAATAATAATTTATTGAAAGGATTAATGGACTTTTTTTTGCATTGTTGTGTGTTTTCTTTTTGCGTGTGTTTTGTATGCTGTTTTTTGTTTTTTAATAAAAAACATAATTAGTTTGTAACACGCGTATTCGTGTTACAAATTCAATTATATTAAAATTTAATAATAGAAAAAATAAAGTAATAAAAATAAAATTTATGGAAAAATAAAGGAAAATAATAATAATTAAAACAAAAATAAAATAAAAATCGATGTCACGATCCGGGATCAAACCCGTACACATGGGCAAAGTCTGGTGGTGAGACGAACCCCGGGAACACTTGTGCCAAAGTACATCACACCTTCGATGTGTAAAATTAAGTTTGTATATTCGGTTGTGCTGTCTTTTAATTCAATTAAGGGGGTCTTCTACCTTGTGGCTTCATTTTTGACACTGTTTTTTGAATATTAGTTATAGGAAAACTAAAAACGCAATCGAGGTGCGGTTTGTTGCATTCAACTTGTTTATTTAAATACATTTAACACTAATTTTACTGAAAATTTACTGTCTTCGATTTGACCGTGACTTGACCTTGAAGTGTCCCTTGCAAAAAATGCATACACAAATGAAACAAAAAAACCATAATGATTTAATTTTTTTATCACCTTGGCTATCGTTTGACAGATGGCATTTTCAAAATTTGAAAATTTCGCACAACAGGCAACTTTAAAAAAAAAAAATTTTTTTTAATGTTTTCGGGGTTAAAAACATCTGTAAAAATTGTTTAAATAAAAAAAATCTAAAAAGTATCTGTCAGACGATAGCCACATGTTTTTCACAAATTTTGATATATAATTTCAATCAATCAATCAATTAGTTTTCGAGATATCATGTCAACCAGTTACAAAAACGCAACTTTTGGGAAATCGCATTTAAAGATATTCATGTATATAACAAGCGGGATGTTTCCGACGTTAAATTTTCTTTCAATCTGAATGGACCGAAAATTTTATCATGCATAACAGAGATTACATAGATACAGATACATCAGGTATTCGATAGAACGTTAGATAACTTTAGAAAAACGCGATGGGCCAGCTTTTAGGTGGTCGCGAAGAGCGCTGCGATAAGAGCACGCGTAACTGTCTTCGACGGCTCGGAAAAACTCGAAATAATAAGATTTCAGTTATATCCTTTTAAGGGTATATTCCTAACACCTTCTGGGTTGGAAAATTGAAAAAAAAAATCGAATTTTTTGAACCAACAAGGTAGAAGACCCCCTTAATGCAAATTAATTGAATTAATTAATTTACATTAATTGAATTAAGGTAAAAGCATAAACAAGTAAAGACAAACACATGGAGCAAATATGAGAATTCTTGTATGGTTTAGCATCGAACAAGCATAGCAACAAGAATCGAAAAAACCGACTTCCGTACATGATCGGATAAGTGACATATTTACATGTGCTTGCCCAGTTAGGATCACTATTGAAGCGTTTTTCTTCAGTTGCAAGAATATTGCAACAACGTGATTTATTACCAACGGGTGCTCTTTTGAAGCAGATCCATCTACTGTGCGCGACAATAAGAGTTCTTGCCCTAAAGTTAACCCAGCTACGGGTGCTTCGGGTAATCGACTGGGAGCTTTCTGCTCTGCCTAAGTAGTCACTTTGACCACTTAAAATCCAGGAGGAACCAGCGCCCGAGCTAGTTGCTACAATTCATTCCCTGTCTCCCGTTTGCTTGCGTAGGATACGAATAGGGTGTTTTATTAATTTGTAGTTTGAATTGAATAATACGCCTGTACTTAAAATCCTATTTTTCTTTTGCTTTAATTGTAAAACTTCATTTTGCATTAACTAATCCAAAAGAATAATAAAAAGTAGGAATTTACCGTGAAAGGTATACCATCCGAGCCGAACACTCTAGGGTCGGTAATATTACTGTCAATTTGACAGTAAGTGTGTAATTCGGTCTTCCTTATACAACAAGAGTTTTTCGCTGCCCTCTTGTTTACCCTGGCTAGCTAAGTGTTACCCCAGCCGGAAAACAAAGACGCGCGTTAGAAGTTAAATAATGAAAAGGAAAATAGAGATGATAATCTAATATTAAATGCTACTTCAGTTGATGATTCTGGTGAAGGAACAAAAAGAACAGAAGTGATTGTCAAAAACATTGTATTAATAGAATAGAAAAATTAATATAAGAGAAAAGATTTTTAGAACTGTATTTATAAAAAGAGAATAAGTTACATTAAATTTATAATAATAGAATTAATTGCATGGCAACCCTTGACCCTTGAACCCTTAACTTTTTTTTCGTAAGCTGTGTAAACCTTATAAAATTATACGCTCGTAAATCAACTGTCATATATTTGTATGGAAAAGACTTAACGCGCTTCGTAAAAGTTTACGCGATAATTTCATCGTGTAAATGGCCAGATAAAATTATACAGTTCTCAATGTAACTCTGTTGTACACGCTTTTGTTATGTAATATGTTATGTCATATGTAAATATACTTAATTTATATTAAGGGTAATTATTTTCATTTTTCTCAAACAGTCCAATCATTAATTTGTATTTTTTCCAATTCTGCTAATTTTCGACATTTTTATTTTGTTGTTGTTAACAATAACATGGTGATTGATTTACAGCTTTTACACGATGGCTTGTTTGGTGCGTTCTTACAACAATGGGCGTAAACCATATAAAATTATACGGTTTATATGGTTACACGATTGCATGTGTGTGTGTGAGAGATGGGGTGCCAAGTGAGTTCGTTCCAACGGTGGTAACTCCTTGTCTGTAGGTGTTGGTGAGGTGGTGATTGTCGTGTTGGTTGTAGATTTGAAGTTGTTGCTGATGTAGATCGCACATATAAAGTCATTTACACAATAACGCACTAACTTTTTCGTTTTAATGTAAACCAATTTGAATTTATTGTTCAACTAATATAATGTTTGTGTATGTGTCTTAATTTAATTTACTTTAGTTTTTATTTAGCTATTGTACAATGCTTTATTATGAGAGAGAGAACGGGGAGATAAAAAAGTCGCGCACACGGTTCTGCCCACTTGTAGATATAACTTGAGAATGAGAATAAAAAACGACGTTAACATGGCAAAGACCAGTTGGTAAAACCAATGTTGCCAACACACTCAAAAAAAAGAAGACTAAATTTTCAGAGTAGTGTGCGCGTATTTCATTCTGGCGTAGACAGCATGAATACCACTAATATCATTTTTAATACCTTTGGTGGGAATATTATAAATGAAAGAATCAGTATCCACGTTTCAAAGTATTAGATTTTTTGTAAATTTTGACAATTCTAAAATACCAAATCCGAGATATATCGGTATATTATAGAATACTCGCATTCTATTTATTTGAATTGCACACATATTTTCATCAAAAATTAATATACTATTAAAATTCGTGCTAGTTACCAGAGTTTAGCTACTTTCCTTTTATGAATACTTTCCCAAGATGTTAAGATTTTTACATCCCTACGTTTTTCAAAATTTTCCTTTGTTTTAACATAAATGGTTCGTTCGTTCGTTCGTTATGTGGCCATAAAAACCGATGATCGATTTAGGCCGAACTTATAATGCGGCGCCAGTCTTCTCTGTTTTTCGCTTGCTAGCGCCAATTGTTCATTCCAAGCGCCACCTGGTTATCGAAAACTTGGTTCTTCCAACGGAGGTTTGGTCTTCCTTTTCTTCTACGTCCTCCAACAGGTGCCGAATTTAATACCTTCTGCGCTGGCCGTGCTGTGTACTATTTTTCCACAACACTTAATAAGTACCTAACTCACAAGATTAGCACCTAGAACTAAGCTTCTAAATGTCCCTCGAGTCTAACACACTAGTTCGCTGATATAAAACAATTATATTTTATCAATGATACTTGCGGTTTTTTTCCCTTTTCGAGTTATTGCTGGTGTTTTGTATTGAGCACTTTTACACTAATATTGGAGATCCTCGTAAGAACCGCAGTATTTACACTTTTTCTTAAACTCTTACACTAATACTGGAGGGCCTCGTAAGGATCGCAGTATTTAACCTTTTTCTTAACACTTTCTAATACTTCGGTGTAAGACTCACAACTGAAAGCGACTGCCTTCGGTAAGCTGGCAGCTTATATGCCATTTTTCTAACACTAGCCACATATCAATCTACCCACATACCAACATATAACATACAATAATATATTCACACCACTTGTGTGTATGTATGTATGTGATTATGTACACGATCGATGCACTCTCCATGTGTGTATATTCTACATGAGAAAGCAAATTTTGATATACTCACATATGAGTAGACCGCGTGATTTTAGTTGTCATGTATGCTTACACAGGTATGCTTACGTAAGTGCAGAACTACGAATCGTGTGGGAAAGTGCTTTGTCAGCATTTTCACACCCAGCTGCAACTCAGTTGGCGAAATGTTCTGACATTCCACAATTATAAGTGGATTATTATGGATTGTGTATATCACAACTTCGAGCAATGTTGGTATTGACAAATATGTAGTTGCCAATTTCGGGAAATGTGTCGCGAGGCAAAATATGCATATGTGCATATTTCATATTTTGGCTCGCAACAAGCGTCTTCTTCCATTCACTCGACATGACCAAATCAGAGCAGCCGCTGGATTTTGTTTCACCTGACTAGGTCAATGCCAGCGTAAAGCTCATACAGCTCATTGTTGTACCTCATTCGATACTCACCGTCAACGCAAATAGGTCCGAAGATCCTGCGTAGAACTTTTCTCTCGAAAACCCCAAGCATTCGCCCATCCGAGGTGGAAATTGTCCAGGCTTCAGCGCCAGATGTTAGGAAAGGCTTGATAAGAGACTTGTAGAGTGTAGTTTTCGTTCTTCGAGAGAGGGCTAGACTACTCAATTGCTTACTCAGCTCAAAGTAACACCTGTTAGCAAGAGTTATCCTACGCATGATCATTGATGCTGCTTCCGAGATAGACGAAGTCTTTTACCACCTCGAAAATGTACTTGTCAACAGTGACGTGTTGTCAAGACTCTTTGTTTGTAGACACTAGGTAATTCGTCTTGCCCTCGTTCACCGTAAAACTCATTCGATGAGACTCTCCTTCAATTCGGAGAATGCTGCACTGACTGCTCGCGTGTTCATGCTGATTATGTCAATATCGTCGGCATACGCCAACAGCATAACACTTTTGTTGAAGATAGTGTCATTATGTCTTAGATCATCAGCTATTATTATTTGCTTCATAATAAATTAGAGAAGTCGCACGATAACGAATTACCTTGTCTGAAACCCCGCTCGGTATTAAACGGCGGGGAGATGTCCTTCCCAATTTTCACTGCATAACGGTAGTTACACAGTGTCATTCTGCAAAGCCGAATGAGCTTCGCAGAAAGCGACTTTATAATCAACAAATAGATGGTGTGTGTCTCAAACTACACTGATAAGGTCCAATCAGACTGCTGAACATAGGCTGCAATCTTTCACACAATACGGACGATAAGACCTTGTATGCGATGCTCAGGAGACTTATGCCAAGGTAGTTAGCGTAAATTGTGTGGACTCCTTTCTTATGTATGGGACAGAGAACACTGAGACTGTAATCATGGGTATGTTTTCCTCCGACCATATTCTGCTTATGAGCTGGTGCATACAGGTGAGCAACTCATCGCCTCCGGTCTTACACAACTCGGCAAGCAGGCCATCTGTACCTGCCGCTTTGTTGTTCTTCAGCCTCATTATGGTTGTTTTAACCTCGTCATGGTCGAGTGGTGAAACGTCAACACCATCATCCGTAATTGGGGTATTCAGGAAATCTCCTCCACTGACGGAATTGTTTGTAACATCGCCATTCGGTAACTTGAAGAAGAGTTCCCTCCATACACTCAATACGCTTTGGACATGAGTAACCAGATTCCCATTTCCGTCACGGCAGGAAGAGGCTTCGGGAGCTGGAGTACAATAGGCCAAGCCCGTCTCCAGTACCACGACTCCCTCTGCGACAGCCGGAACCAATAGTATGCTTAGTCAGCGTTCAGCGGCTACTCAGCATAAAGGGGATCGTAATGCCAAAGAGGGTGCTGTGGCTAGTACTCGTGCTTGGACAGTATTAAACATTTCGGACCCAGCGAAATCGGGTTGCAATGAGCGCCGAAATGCGTCCCGGCTATTGAACTGAGTGCACACAGCTCCACCGACTGCGGAAAAGCTGACCAAAGAGCTGAAAGCGGCTATTGATTGGGCAAATGTCGTATTACCAGACTTCTCTTTCGATCACGGTTAACCACCATCTGCATCTAGACATAGGTCGATGTACGAGATAAATCCAGCTGAAAAGAAAGTCAGGAAACAAAGGAAGAACCCGTTCAAATCATTTGCGGATATCGTAAGAGACCGCATCTTAATTGACGTCTTGGATGAAGCTGATCCTGATGGTAAAGTACCAAAGGCACAGTGGAAGTGGGTGCAACTCGCTCTCACCAACGTTGACCTAGATATTCGTGCCAGCAATCCTGGCCCCCCACCATCTTGCACAGGGTGGTATCAGGGTCAGATAAAGATCATTGCATGCGATGACCAAAGATCGGTAGAATTGTACAAAGCTGCCATAGCAAAGGTTGGGGAGGTCTACCCTGAAGCCAGGTTAGTCGCGGGAAACAAAAGGGATATCCCGTCTCGACCCAGGGCAAGGGTGTGAATTCCAGCAGCTTCCTCGGGACCGAAGAAAGTTCTGCTGCTGTTTACAGCGTGTAACACGACCCTCCCAAGTAGTAAATGTAAGTTCGTTAAAATTGAAGGTGGTCTGGTGGTGTTTTCGCAAGGTAACATGTCTAACTGCCTTAACCGGGTGGGGCTAGCGCAATCCTTGTTGAACTCATCGCAAGTCAACTCACTGGCTGTCATGTAGTTTGATCTGAGCGCTATGTGATGATACCTTTACTGTTAATGAGGGGTAGTCATATAGCTTGCTCTGCTTACTATGTGACGGCGCTTTCATTATTATTAATGGGAGCCCTCCATGTGGCGACCACCGGGCAACGTCTTCCTGGCACCCGCTGGGAGGCAGCTGAAGTGAGTGGCGAAAATCTCCTCGGTTAGAGGTTGTGCTTTGGGTTTGGGACCCGCCACATAAAAACCCCCCCAATGAAAAAAACAAATATGCCTCGGAGAAGGACTACCGTTTTTGTTGATGACCCCCGCAAACGAAAAAAGGACCACGATTTACGGATATGCACCTGGAATGTCCGATCCCTTTATAGGGAGGGTGCCTCTATCCAGCTGGTTGATGTCCTCGAAAAATACAGAGCTGACATCACCGCTCTCCAGGAAATGCGATGGACAGGACAGGGCTGCTCCAAAAGAGCGTCCTGTAACATCTACTACAGTTGCCATGCTGAAAGGCACGAATTAGGATGTGGATTTTTGGTCAGCAAGAGACTACGACATCTTGTCTCATAGTTCACGCCTGTGAACGAACGGTTGGCCACAAGAAAATTCTTCAACATCAGCCTTATATGTGCCCAAGCTCCGACGGATGAGAAGGACAATGTGACCAAGGAGAGCTTCTTTCAGCGCCTCGAAGAAGCTTATGACCGCTGCCCCCGCCACGATATCAAAATCGTGCTTGGCTACTTTAATGCCAGGGTGAGCAAGAAAGGCACCTTTGGTCCAACTGTCGGAAAATTCAGCCTCCACCAGAACACCTCCGATAACGGAATGAGGCTGATCGACTTCGCCGCAGCACGAAACATGGTAATTGGTGGTACCAGATTCCAGCATCTCGACATCCACAAAGCGACATTGCTGTCTCCAGATCAACGTACAAGAAACCAAATTGATCATGTGGTGATTGACGGAAGGCATGCTTCCAGTGTGATGGACGTAAAATCGATCCGTGGTGCCAACATCGATTCGGATCACTACCTTGTTGCAGCTAAGGTGCGCACACGCTTATGTGTCGCAAATAACAAGAGAAGTTCCACACAGAGAAAGCTCGACGTCAATAAGCTGCGATCACCAGAGACAGCAGATGCATTTTTCACTTGACTATCGGATCTGCTTATGCAGAACACTCCCCAACTTGATGATACATGCGCACGGCGGACACATATATCCCACTCCTTGACTACTGCTGCCGAGGAGGTAATCGGTTATTACCGGCCTCTGAAAATTCTTCGAAAAGCTAAAGCGCCTGAGTGGAGGTTTAAATCCCGGAGCCTCTTCTTGTCGTGATGGAAATGTGAATCTGGTTACAGATGTCCAGAGTGTACTGAGCCAATGGAGGGAACACTTCTCCACGTTACTGAATGGCGATGCTACGAACAATTCCGCTAGTGGAGGAGATTGCCCGATAACCCCAATTACAGATGATATTGTTGATGGTTCACCACCCGACTATGACGAGGTTGAAACGGCCATTTTAATGCTGAAGAACAACAAAGCTGCAGGTGCAGATGGCCTGCCCGCCGAGTTGTTTAAGACCGGAGGCGATGAGCTGCTCACCCGCATGCACCAGCTCATAAGCAGAATATGGTCGGATGAAAGCATGCCTGATGATTGGAGGCTCAGTGTTCTTTGTCCTGTACATAAAAAAGAAGACCCCACAATTTGCGCCAACTACCGTGGAATAAGTCTCCTGAGCATCGCATACAAGGTTCTATCGAGCGTACTGTGTGAAAGGTTGAAGCCTATGCTCAGCAACCTGATTGGACCGTATCAGCGTGGCTTCAGACCTGGTAAATCCACCATCGACCAGATTATCACACTGCGCAAAATTCTGGAGAAGACCCAAGAAAAACAGATCGACACACACCACCTATTTGTTGATTATAAAGCCGCTTTCGACAGTCCGGTAAGGGATTACCTCTACGCAACAATGTCTGAGTTCGGTATTCCTGCAAAGCTCATTCGACTTTGTAGAATGACACTGCATAACTCCCGTTGTGCAGTGAAAATTCGGAAGGACCTCTCCGCACCGTTTAGTACCGAACGGGGTTTCAGACAAGGTGATTCGTTATCATGCGACTTCTTCAATCTTATTATGGAGAAAATAATACGAGCTGCTGATCTACGACATAATGGCACTATCTTCAACAAAAGTGTCATGCTGTTAGCGTCTGCCGACGATATTGACATAATCGGCATGAACACGCGAGCAGTCAGTGCAGCATTCTCAGAGTTGGAAAGAGAGTCGCGTCGGATGGGTGTCACGGTGAACGAGGGCAAGACAAAGTATCTAGTGTCAACAAACAAAGAGTCTCGGCGTCTTGGACAGCAGGTCACTGTTGACAACTACGCTTTTGAAGTAGTAAGGGACTTTGTCTATCTTGGAACCAGCATTAACAGCAGTAATGACGTCAGCTTGGAGATCATGCGTATGATAACTCTTGCTAACAGGTGTTACTTTGGGCTGAGTAAGCAATTGAGAAGTCGAGCCCTCTCTCGAAGAACGAAAACTACACTCTACAAGTCTCTCATCATGCCTGTCCTAACATATGGCGCTGAAGTCTGGACAATTTCCACCTCGGATGAGCGAATGCTTGGAGTTTTCGAGAGAAAAGTACTATGCAAGAACTTTGGACCTATTTGCGTTGGTGGCGAGTACCGAATAAGGTACAACCATGAGCTGTACGAGCTGTATGCCGATATTGACATAGTAGAGCGCATCAAAATCCAGCGGCTGCGCTGGCTAAGTCATGTCGAGCGAATGGAAGAACACGCTCCAGCTAAGAAGGTGTTATTTTCGGCCTAAATCGATATTCGGTTGTTATGGCCACATAAGTAAGTAAGTAAGCAGTGCTAACACCAACACTAATGCTGCCGCGCTACTGAGAGCAACTATGCAAGTGCTCCTATTACTGACAGACGACTCTCTAGAGCCGCTAACGAAAAGCGGTGGAGAGCTGAATTAAGTCTTTGGCAATGTAACAGTCAAGACCTATAAAAGTGATCCCGATGTCGCTGAATAGTTTGCTTGAGCAAGTGAGCTTACAGCCAGTGAACGAGCAATGTCAACGAGGATGGGTTTACTACTTCGGGTTCAGAGTTGGCATAGGCCTCAGGACTTGTATACCAAGCAAGAGCTACTGAGCGCTTCACAGGAGGATGCGAATGCCACACTGACTGATGGCGTGTCTTCTTCAAATAAACCTCCATCATAGTAAAGCTACTTCAACAGGGCTCCAGTATCGTCTAGTGGAACATCAGCCAGACTTTGTCCTCATTCAGGAACTTTGGGTGAATATAGATTGTTTTTGTGGTTTGAGGACAACTTCCTACAAACTATATGTTCCCAACTGTGCAGGTAAGATCAGGGCGTGTATAATGGTTAGGGCACACCCTAATATTTTCTTGATCCATACTTATGTTGCGAACCAAAATATGAAATATGCACATATGCATATTTTGCCTGGCGACATATTTCCCGAAATTGTGAAATACATATTTATCCATACACATACCAACATTACTCGAAGTTGTGATATACACAATCCATATTAATATTACTTATAATTGTGGAATGCCAGAACATTGAGCCAACTGAGTTGCAGTTTTGTGCGAAAATGCTGACAAAGCACTTTCCTACACAATTCGTAGTTCTGCACTTACGTAAGCATGCCTGTGTAAGCATACATGATAACTAAAATCACGCGTTGCTTTCTCACATAATATATACACACATGTGGAGTGCATCGATTGTGTACATACGTACATACATACATACATATACACATGCGGTGTGAATATATTATTGTATGTTATATGTTGATATGTGGGTAGATTGATATGTGGCTAATATTAGAAAAATGGTATATAGCTTAGTGAAGGCAGTCGCTTTTCAGTTGTGAACCTTGTACCGAGTGTAAAGTGCTATTGTATAAGAAATTGTGAATACTGCGATCCTTACGACGCTCTCCAGTATTAGTGTAAAAGTGCAAAAAAGGAAGTAATACCACGAATAAAGCGAAACTCTAAAATCGCAAGTACCGAGTAATTGATAAGGTATAATTGTTTTATTTCAGCTAACTAGTGTGATAGTCTCGCGTTACATCCTTGAGTCTAGCCGCTAGGTACTTAGTGAATGTTGTGGGAAAATAGTACGCAACATTTTGGCGCAGCCGTTAGGATACTGCGAAATATCTTGTATATACAAGGTGTTTAACGTTCAACATTTAACGCAGTATAGGACCTAATTATAGTGTGTATATGACCAAAAATCAAATGGACACTAAAACTTATAAAGCATTAGCAAGAGAATTAGACGTTGCAATAACCGAGTCAATTGACTTCGTATGGAGCTTGATTAAGCAACACAGCACATACGAGCAATTCCAGCTCATAAAATCAAAGGCGCATCACTGAAAGGTACTAACTCCAATAAAGGAATTAGACGCCACGTTATCCGAGCTAAACGATATATTGAAAAGCCAGGCTGAAGCAGCCTTAAAACAAAAGGACGATTTAGAGGCAGAAGAGCTACAAATTAGGGCTCTGCGAACTCAGATCGCAAAACAGGGATCCGACGCAGAACAGCTAGAAGTAGAGATTAATAAAAATAAGGAATTAGAAGATTTACTAAAAGAAAAAGGCATTTCTGAAGAATTTATAGAGAAAAGGCTTAGAACCTCGATAGACTCTGAGCAGCTAAGTGCACTCCAGACAAAAGAGAGGAATCTCGAAAGAGAACACAGGAGACACCTCTTCGTCGCCGTACACCAGTACGAAAACCACAACCAGAAGTTCAACCAGAATTAAAGCTAAAAATGCGTATTGACGACCGTCAGTAGGCTAGTCCCAGTACTCACTGGAGCGGAGTCTAAAGATTTGAGGACCGAAGTAAGACAGTTCATTTCTGGGTGCGAATTAGCAAGAAAAGCCATAAAATCCGACGAGTTGGAAGATTTCGTAGCTTGTATAAAACAGCGACTATATGGTGACGCTTATAACTTGGTGTTAAGTAAGAAGTTCGCTAAAATAGAGGAATTGTATACACTTCTGCGACCGCTCACGCACCAAATTCAAGTCGCACGCTAACTACCTCAGGAAAATATACGTGTTTTGCAAGGATTAGGTGATTTAAAATCCACGGCGATACAATATATTGAGAATAGATACGGTAGGATCGGAGACCAAGCGTTGTTAAAAGAGCTAGATGGGTATGCGAGGACATCTTTTGTATCAGGCTTTCAAGTCCCATTGCTAAAAACTCATATGCTAGGTAAGACGGGCACGTTAGCAGAATTAGCAGTGGAGGCCGTAAACACGGGTATTCTGCTCGAAAGAGGACAGCGATTCAATCAGTTTAATATGGGAGCACTATATTCAACGACGTTCACCAGACTGAGGCCAGTGATACAGTGGCATTTCACCAGAACAGAAACATAAGAAACGTAAGTCCCCAAAATATCCAAAGGAAAGTTTCTACGTGCTCCTTCTACAACAAAAAGGGGCACACCATAGACGTCTGTTTTAAGAGAAAAACGTGCCCTATTGCATAAAGTGTAAAAAATACGGACATGAGTTCAATTTGTCATGCATAGCTTTTAGCAACAACAGGTCACAAGGGAATGTCAATCAAACACCTGCCCTACTAAGGGAGGTGAAGAAAGCAAAGATCCTAATCGCGGAAAATCTGACACCAAATGTTTTTTCTGTAAGAAGCAGGGACACAGTATTGGCGACTGTTATAAACGCAAAAAGTGGGAAAAAATCCAGAGGAAATACGGAGGCCTAGGTACGGCCAATAAACCGGGAGCTCCAAAATTTTGCTAAAAGTAGGCCAGCTGAAATGGAAGGTATCAGTCATGCGTCTTGATAGATTGTTGACACACTCTCATGGAAAACTCATTTTATTTGTAGACTCTGGGGCAGATACCAGTTCAATAAAATCATCAGTAATTGATGAATCTGTTAGCAAGAAGCGACAGTTAAGGAAAAATCTTAGTGGTGCATTCGGAGGATTTGTCACCACATTAGGGTCAATAGCAGTCCAACACGATAGGACTAAAGATTTGATTTTAGAACTACACTTAATCTCTGAAGAGAGACGGATACCTGCTGATGGTATCCTATGTAGAGACAATTTATGGAACCGATCTGTTATCAATACTATGAAAAAGAAGCTGATTTTCTTTGGTGAACGAAAACAGCATTTGATGACGTTACCTCTCAAACAGTTGAACGAGGGTAATATAATACTACACACCAGTGAAGTTGTAGTACCTGGGAGAACTAGGAAGGTAGTCCCCATTAAAGTAAATACGAATTTCGAAACAATTATAGTAGAGAAAGAGGAAGTAGCTCCTGGAATATATTTAGGTGAGACATTGGGCAGTGTGACGCACAACGAAGTTTATGTCACAATGCTCAATAAGAATATAGGTTCATATATTGTAAATAATGAGCTGAAAATTAATGCAATTAAATTTAATCATTTAGAACATGAAGAATACGACATAGCTCATAAAATACACAGCATTAAGGAAACTGATAGCCAAAAAAGGGTTACCAAAATATTAGAAACAATTAGGCTAGACGAAAACTTAAATATTGAGGAAAAGAGATCCATAGATGGAATACTTAAGTCATTCCACGATTTATTTTTCTTGGGAGGTGACAAACTGTCTCACACCACAGGTATAAAACACACAATACCAATAAAAGCAGACCAGGCGCCAATCAACTAAAGACAGTACAGGCTACCAGAAGCGCATAAGGAAGAAATCAATAAGCAAGTAAACAAACTGTTGGAAGACGACATAGTTATTCCCAGCACATCGCCTTGGAGTTCTCCCATAATTTTGGTGCCAAAGAAAGCGGGAGAAGATGGTAAACGAAAATGGAGGCTAGTAGTAGATTTCAGGAAATTAAATGACGCCACTATTAAACTAGTTTTTCCCATTCAACGCATCGATGAAATATTAGAACAGTTAAGTCATTGTAGATATTTCACTACACTTGATTTGGCCAGTGGGTATCATTAAGTGTTATTGAAAGAATCAGACAGAGAAAAAACAGCGTTTAGTACAGGTGTTGGGCACTATGAATTTAACAGAATGCCTTTCGGCTTAACAGGAGCCACTGCCACCTTCCAAAGACTAATGAACCATGTACTAACAGGACTTCAAGGTATAGATTGTTTTATCTACCTGGATGACATCGTCGTCTATGGTCGGAACTTGGCACAACATGAGTCGCGTTTACGAAGAGTATTTGGACTTTTACGTAAACATAACTTGAAGTTAAATACAGAAAAGTTCCAGTTTCTACGAAAAGAGATAATTTACCTAGGCCATAAATGCACTGAGGAAGGAGCGTTACCAGACCCTGGTAAAGTGGAATGTGTGAAAAATATTCCTGTGCCAAAAAATAAGAAAGATGTTCAGGCATTTCTAGGTTTAGTAAATTATTACCGAAAATTTGTTGAGAATATGGCTAGTATGGCACTGCCAATCAACAAACTACTCAGGAAAGACGCGAAATTTGAATGGACAGAAAAATGTCAGAAAGCTTTTGAAGATTTGAAGCAAGCAATTTGCTCTCCGCCAATTTTAGCCTACCCAGATTTTTCTAAACCTTTTGTGTTAACAACAGATGCCAGCAACGAGGCTGTAGGTGCAGTTCTATCGCCTTTGCGAGCAGAGCACTCAGTGATACTGAGAAAAGATATTCCACCATTGAAAAGGAATGCTTGGCTATCGTGTGGGCTGTAAAGAATTATAGAGCTTATCTACTCGGTAGACCATTCAAAGTCTACACTGACCATCAGCCCTTACGTGGAATTGCCAATCTGAAAGACCAGACATCGCGCTTGGCACGTTTCAGACATAAACTATCTGAATTTGATTTTGAAATAATTTAAACCAGGCAAATGGAACTTGAACGCGGATGCGCTCAGCAGAGTTCCACAACCAAACCAACCAACAATGGTTGTGACTCGTTCTATGGCGAGGAATAAAGCGACGAAACCGAAGGCCAAGAAGAGCCTGATGAAAGCTCTGATGACGAATTAGAACTAGATGAAAATACAGAAAATCAGGAGAACAAGAATGCGGAACTTCTCACTGATGAGAAGGATATATCGACAATACTTGGCAACTTCCATGATTCACCTTTAGGAGGGCATCAGGGTGCTTTGAAAACTTATTTCAGGATTAGAAGACAGTACAGGTGGAAAGGTATGCGAAGCCAGATTAAAGAATATGTTAAAAATTGTAAAAAATGTCAAACTAACAAGAGCTCAAGGCTCACGAAAATGCCAATGATATTAACCGATACACCATCTAAGCCATTTGAAAAGGTATATATGAACATGGTACGAAATCTTCCAGAGACGACATCTGGAAACAAGTACATACTTACATTTCAAGATGATTTTTCCAAATTTTTTATTTGTGTAGCTATACCAGCACGGTAGCAAAAGCGTTTTACAACGAAGTTATTGCGCGATATAACATACCAAAAATTTTAGTGACTGCTAATGGTACAAATTTCACTTCGAAACTGTTTTCTGATACATGCAAGATGCTAGGTGTTAAAAAATTACATATAACACCGTACCATCCACAAGCAAATGGTTCTTTAGAAAGGAGCCACAGACCTTTAGCAGAATATCTTAGGAGTTTTGTTAAAGAAGATGGGTCAAATCGGGACCAATGGTTAGCATCAGCGATGCACGTACACAATAACACCATACATACTTCGACGAAACGTACACCATTCAGTGTCCTATACGGTTTCAATATCGATATGCCGACAAACCTAAAAACAAAAAGATCACCTCTGTACAATACAGATGATCAAAATAAAGTATTAAAATACCAACTACAAAGGTCACACGAGTTAGTAAGGGAAAATCAGGAAAAAGCAAAGAAATCAGCTAAAATTCAATACGACAAAGGGATCCACTCTATAATTTTTAAAATTGATGATAAAGAATTACTGAGAAACCAGATTAGAAAAAATAAATTTAGTCCCATCTGGACTGGACCATACGAAGTGATACATGTGGACAGCCCAGTAACGACGACTACTAAAATCGGACAAAATGGTAAAAAGTACCATAACAACTTACTAAAACATTTTTATCAATAAGTAATAATAGTTTAAGGAAGTAATAGTATTTGTGGTAGAAGAAAAAAAAAAGAAAATTCAGTTAGGATATAAAATACAAAAGTGTGAAGTAAGAATTATTAGTTACGCTTCCCTCAATAATTTAATAAAACCCTTCCACTCAAACTTAGATTAATATTAAATTCGATGATCCAAACCCCTACAAATAACACCCTACAATAACATAATACCGACTATGCATAAAAGCATGAGAACGAAATGGACAAAACAAAGATTCAAGAGAATTAAATTTTCAGACTAAACAAAATACATAATACTACAAATATGAAAACAACATTCCGTACAAAAAAAAATTAAATTAATAGCACGTTGACCATATTAAGCAAAATGCATAACAATGCATTAACCTGTACAATAACGTGAGAACGACACCCAAAATAATATCTCATATAGATATACAAAAATCAAATTTCAAACAAAATGCAGGTAACACAAGCAAATGCACATTATTATTTCATAATGATAATTTTTTTCTCCTTGAGAGAAGGGAGGGATGTTGCGAGCCAAAATATAAAATATGCACATATGCATATTTTGGCTCGCGACATATTTCCCGAAATTGGGAACTACATATTTGTCAATACACATACCAACATTGCTCGAAGTTGTGATATACACAATCCATACTAATATTACTTATAATTGTGGAATGTCAGAACATTGCGCCAACTGAGTTGCAGCTGGGAGTGAAATTGCTGACAAAGCACTTTCCCACATGATTCGTAGTTCTGCACTTACGTAAGCATACCTGTGTAAGCATACATGGGGGGTAAACGGTTGAGTGATGCGAAGTGTCGACACTGATAAGGTCGCTGTCTCGAGCTAGGACCTCTAGCCTTTCCTAATCAATTTTCTGCTCTCACCTGCATGTGGTGCCCCCTGCTAATCCTAGCAACTTTACATGAGATTAGGTAACCAACCCCAATGGATTGTCTGGTAGGAGACAGACGAGAGTTAAAAGACCGTTGCTTCAACGGGCGGAGGGAGTAAACCCTCTTAGTATGAAAAAAATCTCCCCTAACCCAGGGTGTTATGCGACCCGTGCCCAGTGGGTGAGTTTGGCTGCCAGGGGATTACGTTAGGCTGTCTTTGCACGGAGCCATCCTGATACCAGGCCGCCTCAGGATGTAACGGTGGCCTTGCCATGGTATGGGGCGCTGCCATGGCTGACCGGTGATTTCCCCGTTTATCCTCATTGGTCGTCGCATACGGTGACTTGTCACTGTATGCAGCCCTGCCTCCTCTGAGAGCTGGTGGGGCAGACGACCGTACGAAATAGATGACATGCCAAACAAAAACAACAAAAACTCGGATACCGTGACGGAGAGACGGAGGAGGATCGGAGGAGGAGGACGGTTACTAGTGAGTCTGTGGGTTACAGCACACTAGTAAGTAATCACACAGAAAAATCCGCTGGGGCCAAGGTGCCCAAGCGTAAAACTAAACAACCATCCTTCCATAAGCAATACCAGCGGGCTCTGCACATCCTCGGTAGGATAACTAAAAACGAAGCCGCTGGTACTGCTCATCCAAAGGACGAGGCCGATAAAAGCCAGGTATGAGAAGGTGGTCCAAAACTACCAGGAGTACTTGGCCAGAAAACCCAAGATAAACGAATCAACAAAGCGGAATTGGTCTCACGACGAATCCGGGGAGGCGCCTCAGAAAAGCAAAATGGCCGACGGAAGCAGTGTTGCTGTCCGTCCTCCAAAAATGACTCCAAAACCACGTAGCAACAATGAGGTAGTGACCATCTACAGATCGCGTTGGTTGATGAGACCACTGGCCGCGGTAAGCCTGTGCTAGACAAGTAGGGCGAAATCGAGGCACGCTGTCTCGAATCGTCGTCGATCACGTGATGGCAAACCCGGAGGGTGAGCCACCACGTTTTGACTCAGCTGAGGTTGTCCGCGGTTATAGGGTCATCAAATGCGGCGATCAGAACTCTTTAACTTTCCTTAACGGCACGGTTGCCAAAATCCAAGACTCATGGGAAGGCTTGAGGCTCAAGACTATCCCAGCCAGCGAGATACCTCGCAGGCCCAGGGCGCGTATATGGATACCAACCATGGAGTTTGATTGCAACCAGCTGATTAAGTACTTGCAGGTACACAATCGCGCTATTCCGATGACTGACTGGTCAGTCATCGAACCGCTAGAAAAAGCGGAAAATAAACTTTGGTTTGGCATGCGGCATGCCAAACTAAAAATATTCCGTTCTGCGAACCCGGAGGATATAGCCGAGAGCGCCGTAAAGCTGTTAGAAGGGGTACAGCTGGACGACGTCACCGTAACAAATGATGTATAACCATGGTCATCAAGGTTGTCCAAATTAACTTGCAGCACTCTCGGGCTGCTACGGACAACCTTGCCGTCTCTTGGTGGAGGAGGAGGACGTGGATATAGCCATTGTCCAGGAACCCTGGGTGCGGGGCACCGAGATCAAAGGGTTTCCAGGGAAAAACTACAATGTACTCTATAAACGGATCCAAGGTAGGCCTAGATCAAGCATTATAGCAAAAAAACACTTAAATATTTTTCTAATCAAATCGTACAGTTCCCAGGATGTGACGGTTGCTGACCTATTAACTGCCGGCGTCACACTAAGGGTCGCATCGGTATACATGGCACACGAAATACCTGCGCAGCCTGAAGAGGTCAGCAGACTAGCGCAAGAAAGAGGTGACAGGACCCTTCTTCTCGGGTGCGACGCCAATGCTATGCACGCATTATGGGGCACTTCCGAGACTAATGAACGAGGTGAGTCTTTGTTTAACTTTTTAATAAACACAAATTTAATAGTATGCAACAGAGGTGACACCCCAACTTTCACCTTTCCAAGCTAGGAGCAGTTTGATGGATGGGCGGAAGTGTTGGATGTCACTTTATTATCAGATAGCGATGTGATAGGGGTCAAAAATTGGAGAGTCTCCAGCGAAAACTCGTTCTCGGATCATAGCTGGATACTCTACGATTTGGATCTTCAGGTAGACCCCCATAGAAATAACTGGGCGCGGTTTGAAAATTTAGTTAGAAATAGAATAGTAGGGGCTCCCATTCATAGAATAACATCCATTGATTCACTAAACAGTAGGGTCGAAACATTAGAAAAAGCTTTCGGTAAGGCCTTTAAAATGTCTTGCCCACTTAAATATAGCAAAAAAACTTTCCCCCCCTGGTGGAGCCAGGAACTGACGGAACTAAGGAAGAAAGCAAGAGCAGATTGCAACATCAGCTACTCCACCGGAAATTGGCAATTGTACAAAGAAAGCCGGCGGCTGTACAAGAAAGCTATTAGGAGTGCCAAAAAGGAGGGCTGGAGAGAATTCTGCTCGTCTGTTGAATCTACCAAAGATTCAGCTAGACTAAGCCGTATCTTCTCCAAAGACCATCCGAGTGCTTTTTGGATTAGGAAGCAAGATGGAACTTGGGCGGAAACGGCAGAAGAATTACTCTTAAACACACATTTTCCGGGATGCAGTCAATACGAAAGCTGAAGTAGTATGAACGAGCGGCGCTCTTACGAGTCACTGCATCTCACAAATGAAATAGTAACGAACGAAAAAATTGCATGGGCAATTAAAAGTTTTTCACCCATGAAGTCACCAGGTCCAGACGGGATCATGCAAAAAATGTTACAAGTGACATTGGACTGTGTGCTCCCGTGGCTGGTGCAAATCTTCAAAGCGTGTCTGAACCTGAAATATGTACCTACTAGCTGGAGGCTAGTAAAGGTGGTCTTCATACCAAAGGTTGGCAAGAGAGGACACGAACCAGCGAAGGATTTCAGACCCATCAGTCTAACCTCTTTCGTATTAAAGACGTTTGAAAGGCTTCTGGATATATACTTAAGGAATTCTCTGGAGAATTCCGTTATATCCACTACTCAACATGCATACCGATAGGGGAAGTCCACAGAAACGGCTCTCCATGAGGTAGTGCAAACAATAGAGGGATCTCTAGACAACAAACAATATACTGTTGCGAGCCAAAATATGAAATATGCACATATGCATATTTTCCTCGCGACATATTTCCCGAAATTGGCAACTACATATTTGTCAATACACACACCAACATTGATCGAAGTTGTGATATACACAATCTATACTAATATTACTTATATTTGTGGAATGTCAGAACATTGCGCCAACTGAGTTGCAGCTGGGTGTGAAAATGCTGACAAAGCACTTAGCTTTTTTAATAGTTTTGTTGCAGCTTTTTTTGTTGAAGTCTATTAATGAAAACAGTAACATCCTCTTTTATCAAAGTTCGATTTTTGTTTCGGCAATTAGAACGAGATTATTTACATTGGGTTGATCTTCTGGACGTTTTGTTATGGAATCGTTATCTGGATTATTATTGTGGAAAGTTGGTTTGGTGTGCTTGTGGGTTGATGCTGGTGTCTAATGCGTCCAATGCTTTGATTCGACAGAATTTTTTTTTTGTATAGGAATGGTCTGAACAATAGCTTGCAAAGTAGGTTTTATGTGTACCGCACTGCTAAGCAATATGGTCGATGTGAAACTCTGTACTCCTGGTGTAAGTGTTCAATAATTGGAGCAATAATGAATATGTAATTTTGGTTTTATTGTTTATCATTTACTTCTGATGTGGATCAAAATCCATTGTCACTGATAAATACGGTAGCTGAAATATTTCATTCGGTTTTTGTTGCATAGCTGTTCTTGTTGATGTCTCAATATTAGATATTAGCTATTGTTGATATCTCATAGCTATTATTGTCACGCTGTCTAGGTACGCCAAAGTTATTTGTTGTAAATTTTATTGTTTTGTAAGTTTTTTATGGGTACTCGCTGTACTGGGCCTGCTGTGTTTTCTGCTATGGGTTTATTTGTTCTTTACTGCCTCAAGGATAGTTTTGTATCATCCTTCTCTTGGTTGTTACTGTTCAGTTTCACAGTATGAGTTGATTTTGGATTCTCGTGGACATACTGCTGCTCTCTTGTGTTTGTAGGGTAATTACCAGATTCTTTTTCAATAATAGATTGCTTACATCTACTATATATATTATAACTATCTATATCTATTATATCTCTCATTTAGTTAATTTTTCTTATTAAGATTTACATATATTCTTATATACCATATAAAAATATTTTTTTTTTTGTAATATTCATTTATAATCTCTACTTAATTTTTTAAAAGGTATTAAAAATGGATTGTTGTTTGGACAAAAATATAGGGACCGCATTGCATTTTCTCTTCATAGTTGCAATGACCAACTTTTCGTACTTGTAGCTGGTACGATTTTCTATATTATCCGTTGAAAACGGAAAGTATTTTGTGACATATATTTCATCTTACTTTTCCGGATATATATATTTGTTTTTTTGTGTTATTTTTTTGTTTTGTTCTGTTTTGTATTCAACCTAGCTAACTTATTGCCTATTTATCATATAAATCCTAACGTGTTCTTACTATACTGTATTTACTGTATATTTCTAACCCTCTAGTTGTCATTTCCTTTAAATATTGTACTATTTTTGGATGCATCCTCTATACTTAGCCTCGCCCAGTGCACATGAGTATCCACACACCGAATTACAATTCAACGCGATGAATTGCAACTGATGTCTTTATACGCATGAACATTGCGCCTACTTCTTTCTAATTTGCAAAATTTTCTAAATTTTTACATTAAGTCCATAACTTCTTGTGTTTCATATCTAAATATTTTAGTTCTTCTTTGCTATGACCCTTATTGTCTCATTCTATTATAATATATATATATATTGTTTTTGGTGTTCCAGCGTTGATGCTGCACTTTATCCACAGTTTAGTCCTTTCCAATTTCGACTTCAGATATCTCTTTAGTGTACCTTTATTTCTTCTATTCTTTAAATATTTAATAATGGAGAAAATTTTAGTATTTTAATGTATTTTTTGTATATATAATTATATTTTATTTTATAGTTGTCAAAAATGATGTATTAAAAGGAAGGAAAGGAGAAAGAAAAAAGAATAAATAAATGTAATTCTAATACAATTCCCATAATTGTCAGTCCATTAAATTTATTTCCATATATCTATGGTCAGCATATTATAAAACGTCACTTGATTCATGATGTATTATTATTATTTTTTCTTGTATCTAGATATTGTTTATTTTAATAAATATTCTTATATATTGGAATTATTTTAATTATCATGTTGTGGAATTTTATACTTTCATGCTTTCGTAGTTGTGCATTTGCTTGTGTTACCTGCATTTTGTTTGAAATTTGATTTTTGTATATCTCTATGAGATATTATTTTGGGTGTCGTTCTCACGTTATTGTACAGGTTAATGCATTGTTATGCATTTTGCTTAATATGGTCAACGTGCTATTAATTTAATTTTTTTTTTGTACGGAATGTTGTTTTCATATTTGTAGTATTATGTATTTTGTTTAGTCTGAAAATTTAATTCTCTTGAATCTTTGTTTTGTCCATTTCGTTCTCATGCTTTTATGCATAGTCGGTATTATGTTATTGTAGGGTGTTATTTGTAGGGGTTTGGATCATCGAATTTAATATTAATCTAAGTTTGGGTGGAAGGGTTTTATTAAATTATTGAGGAAAGCGTAACTAATAATTCTTACTTCACACTTTTGTATTTTATATCCTAACTGAATTTTATTTTTTTTTTTTCTTCTACCACAAATACTATTACTTCGTTAAACTATTATTACTTATTGATAAAAATGTTTTCGTAAGTTGTTATGGTACTTTTTACCATATTGTCCGATTTTAGTAGTCGTCGTTCCTGGGCTGTCCACATGTATCACTTCGTATGGTCCAGTCCAGATGGGACTAAATTTATTTTTTCTAGTCTGGTTTCTCAGTAATACTTTATCACCAATTTTAAAAATTATAGAGTGGATCCCTTTGTCGTATTGAATTTTAGCTGATTTCTTTGCTTTTTCCTGATTTTCCCTTACTAACTCGTGTGACCTTTGTAGTTGGTATTTTAATACTTTATTTTGATCATCTGTATTGTACAGAGGTGATCTTTTTGTTTTTAGGTTTGTCGGCATATCGATATTGAAACCGTATAGGACACTGAATGGTGTACGTTTCGTCGAAGTATGTATGGTGTTATTGTGTACGTGCATCGCTGATGCTAATCATTGGTCCCGATTTGACCCATCTTCTTTAACAAAACTCCTAAGATATTCTGCTAAAGGTCTGTGGCTCCTTTCTAAAGAACCATATGTAATTTTTTAAAACCTATCATATTTCATGTATCAGAAAACAGTTTCGAAGTGAAATTTGTACCATTAGCAGTCACTAAAATTTTTGGTATGTTATATCGCGCAATAACTTCGTTGTAAAACGCTTTTGCTACCGTGCTAGCTTCAGCATCTGGTATAGCTACACAAATAAAAAATTTGGAAAAATCATCTTGAAATGTAAGTATGTACTTGTTTCCAGATGTCGTCTCTGGAAGATTTCGTACCATGTTCATATATACCTTTTCAAATGGCTTAGATGGTGTTTCAGTTAATATCATTGGCATTTTTGTGAGCCTTGAGCTCTTGTTAGTTTGACATTTTTTACAATTTTTAACATATTCTTTAATCTGGCTTCGCATACCTTTCCACCTGTACTGTCTTCTATCCTTCTCATCAGTGAGAAGTTCCGTATCCTTGTTCTCTTGATTTTCTGCATTTTCATCTAGTTCTAATTCGTCATCAGAGCTTTCTTCAGGCTCTTCTTGGCTTTCAGTTTCGTCGACTTTATTCCTCGCCATAGAATGAGTCACAACCATTGTTGACTCTTGATTCGGTTGTGGAACTCTGCTGAGCGCATCCGCGTTCAAGTTCCTTTTACCTGGTTTAAATTATTTCAAAATCAAATTCAGATAGTTTATGTCTGAAACGTGCCAAGCGCGATGTCTGGTCTTTCAGATTGGCAATTCCACGTAAGGGCTGATGGTCAGTGTAGACTTTGAATGGTCTACCGAGTAGATAAGTTCTATAATTCTTTACAGCCCACACGATAGCCAAGAATTCCTTTTCAATGGTGGAATATCTTTTCTCAGTATCACTGAGTGCTCTACTCGCAAAGGATATAGGTCGATCTTTTCCAATTTCACCTTGCGATAGAACTGCACCCAAAACTTCATTGCTGGCATCACGAAAGGTTTAGAAAAATCTGGATAAGCTAAAATTGGTGGAGAGCAAATTGCCTCCTTCAATTTTTCAAAAGCTTTCTGACATTTATCGGTCCATTCAAATTTTTCATCATTTCTGAGTAATTTATTAATTGATAGCGCTATGCTTGCCATATTTTCAACAAACTTTCTATAATAGTTTACTAAACCTAAGAATGCCTGAACATCTTTCCTATTTCTTGGAACAGGGATATTTTTGACACATTCTACCTTACTGGGATCTGGCAATGCCCCTTCCTCAGTGCACTTATGGCCTAGGTAAATTATCGCTTTTCGTAGAAACTGGCACTTTTCTGTATTCAACTTCAAGTTATGTTTACGTAAAAGTCCAAATATTCTTCGTAAACGCGACTCATGTTGTGCCAAGTTCCGATGATAGACGATGATGTCATCCAAGTAGACAAAACAATCTATACCTTGAAGTACTGTTAGTACATGGTTCATTAGTCTTTGGAAGATGGCAGGGGCTCCTGTTAAGCCGAATGGCATTTTGTTAAATTCATAGTGCCCAACACCTGTACTAAACGCTGTTTTTTCTCTGTCTGATTCTTTCAATAACACTTAATGATACCCACTGGCCAAATCAAGTGTAGTGAAATATCTACAATGACTTAACTGGTCTAATATTTCATCGATGCGTGGAATGGGAAAAACTAGTTTAATAGTGGCGTCATTTAATTTCCTGAAATCTACTACTAGTCTCCATTTTCTGTTACCATCTTGTCCCACATTCTTTGGCACCAAAATTATGGGAGAATTCCAGGGCGATGAGCTGGGAATAATTATGATGTCTTCCAACATTTTCTTACTTGCTTATTGATTTCTTCCTTATGCGCTTCTGGTAGCCTGTACTGTCTTTAGTTGATTGGCGCCTGGTCTGCTTTTATTGGTATTGTGTGTTTTATACCTGTGGTGTGAGACAGTTTGTCACCTTCCAAGAAAAATAAATCGTGGAATGACTTAAGTATTCCATCTATGGAACTCTTTTCCTCGATGTTTAAGTTTTCGTCTAGTTTAATTTTTTATAATATTTTGGTAACCCTTTTTTGGCTATTAGTTTCCTTGATGTTATTTATTTTATGAGCTATGTCGTATTCTTCGTGTTCTGAATGATTAAATTTAATGATATTAATTTTAAGCTTATTATTTACAATATATGAACCTATATTCGTATTGAGCATTGTGACATAAACTTCGTTGTGCGTCACACTGCCCAATGTCTCACCTAAATATATTCCAGGAGCTACTTCCTCTTTCTCTACTATAATTGTTTCGAAATTCGTATTTACTTTAATGGGGACTACCTTCCTAGTTCTCCCAGGTACTACAACTTCACTGGTGTGTAGTATTCTATTACCCTTGTACAAAGGTTTGAGAAGAAAATCAGCTTCTTTTTCATAGTATTTATAACTGATCGGTTCCATAAATTGTCTCTACCTAAGATACCATCAGCAGTTATCCCTCTCTCTTCAGAGATTAAGTGTAGTTCTAAAATCAAATCTTTAGTCGTATCGTGTTGGACTGCTATTGACCCTAATGTGATGACAAATCCTCCGAATCCAGCACTAAGATTTTTCCTTAAATGTCGCTTCTTGCTAACAGATTCATTAATTACTGATGACTTTATTAAACTGGTATCTGCCTCAGAGTCTACAAGTAAAATGAGTTTTCCATTTTTTGCTTCCTCACACGGAAACTCAATGAACACATCATCTACATCAGAGACTACCAAGCAGTAACCATGTTTGTTATTATTGGATGGAAAAGATGGTTCAACAATCCCCCTGGACGCTTGACTACCAACTTCCGCCATCTTGCTATCTAACTTGGAGGGTGTGTCAACAATCTCTAAGGACGCATAACTGACACCTTCCATTTCAACTGGCTTACTTTTAGCAAAATTTTAGGGTCCCGGTTTATTGGCCATACCTGGGCCCCCCGTAGTTTCCCTGGGTTTTTTCCAATTCTTTGCGTTTATAACAGTCGGCGATCCTGTGTCCCGGCTTCTTACAGAAAAAACATTTGGCCTCCGGATTTCCGCGATTAGGGACTTTGCTTTCTTGCCCTCCCTTAGTAGGTGCAGGTGTTTGATTGCCTTTTCCTTGTGACCTGTTGTTGCTAAAAGGTGTGCATGACAAATTGAACTCATGTCCGTATTTTTTACACTTAAAACTAGTAAACTAGTAAACTCTAGTATGCCCCTTTTTGTCGCAGAAGGAGCAGGTAGGAACTTTCTTTTGGCTATTTTGGGGTCTTGCGTTATTATGTTGGTATTTGTTCACTCCGAGTGGCATCTTGTCATTTCTGTTCTGGTGAAATGCCACTGTTTTACTGGACTCAGTCTGGTGAACGTCGTTTGAATATAGTGCTCCCATATTAAACTGATTGAATCGCTGTCCTCTTTCGAGCAGAATACCCGTGTTTACGGCCTCCTCTGCTAATTCTGCTAACGTGCCCGTCTTACCTAGCATATGAGTTTTTAACAATGGATTTTGAAGACCTGATATAAAAGATGTCCTCGCATACCCCTCTAGCTCTTTTAACAACGCTTGGTCTCCGACCCCACCATATCTATTTTTAATACATTGTATCGCCGTGGGTGGGTGCCGTAGCTCAGTGGTTAGTGTGTTCGCCTTCTGATTTGTAGGTCGTGGTTCAATCCCCGGCTGATGCATAACAAATTTAATATCGATAAGATTTTTCTTTCGAACGGTACCCACCTATCGGCAAGCAATTGGCAATTCTTCCGACAGTAACAACTTGCCATGAAAAAGCTTCTTAAAGAACTCTGTGACAAAGCTCAGAAAAAGTGATGTCACAAGTGTTCTGCCGTTCGGAACCGGCTAAAATAAGTAGGTCCCTTCTAATATTGTCCAAAATATAAGACGCACAACAGTAATGGAAGACAAGCTCGGCCAATGAGCCCTTTGGGGCTTTAAGTGCCACATATTTATTTTTTTTTTTTATCGCCGTGGATTTTAAATCACCTAATCCTTGCAAAACACGTATATTTTCCTGAGGTAGTTGGCGTGCGACTTGAATTTGGTACGTGAGCGGTCGCAGAAGTGTATACAATTCCTCTATTTTAGCGAACTTCTTACTTAACACCAAGTTATAAGCGTCACCATATAGTCGCTGTTTTATACAAGCTACGAAATCTTCCAACTCGTCGGATTTTATGGCTTTTCTTGCTAATTCGCACCCAGAAATGAACTGGCTTACTTCGGTCCTCAAATCTTTAGACTCCGCTCCAGTGAGTACTGGGACTAGCCTACTGACGGTCTGTGCAATTTCGTCAATACGCAATTTTAGAGTTACTTCAGGTTGTACTTCTGGTTGTGTTTTTCGTACTGGTGTACGGCGACGAAGAGGTGTCTCCTGTGCTATGCACCGTTCTCTTTCAAGATTCCTCTCTTTTGCCTGGAGTGCACTTAGCTGCTCAGAGTCAAACGAGGTTCTGAGCCTTTTCTCTATAAATTCTTCTGAAATGCTCTCTTCTTCTAGTAAATCTTCAAATTCCTTATTTCTATTAAGAGTCTTAGTAATCTCTACTTCTAGCTGTTCTGCGTCGGATCCCTGTTTTGCGATCTGAGTTCGCAGAGCCCTAATTTGTAGCTCTTCTGCCTCTAAATCGTCCTTTTGTTTTAAGGCTGCTTCAGCCTGGCTTTTTAATAGTTCTTTTAGCTCGGTTAACGTGGCGACTAATTCCTGAATTGGAGTTAGTATTGGAGCTGGAATTGCTCGTATGTGCTGTGATGCTTAATCAAGCTCCACACGAAGTCGATTGACTCGGTTATTGCCACGTCTAGCTCTGTTGCTAATGATTCGTAGGATTTCTTGTCCATTAGACCACAAAAAGGCAAACACACACTAGAATCAAGTCCTGTACTGCGTTAAACGTTCAACGTAAAACACCTTGTATATACAAGATATTTCGCAGTATCCTACCGGCTGCGCCAAAATGTTGTGTACTATTTTTCCACAACACTTACTAAGTACCTAGCTCACAAGATTAACACCTAGACCTAAGCTTTTAAATATCCCTTGAGTCTAACACACTCGTTGGCTGAAATAAAACAATTATATTTTATTAAGGATACACTTTATTATTACACTTTTACACTAATACTGGAGGGCCTCGTAAGGATCGCAGTATTTACACTTTTACTTAAACTCTTACACTAATACTGGAGGGCCTCGTAAGGATCGCAGTATTTACACTTTTTCTTAAAGCTAACACTTCGTTTTAAGACTCACAACAGAACAACCACTGCCTTCAGTAAGCTGGCAGCTTATATCCATTTTTCTAACACTAGCCACCTATCAATTTACCCACATACCAACATATAACATACAATAATATATTCACACCACTTGTGTGTATGTATGTACTATATGTGTTTATGTACACTCTCGATGTATATATATACACTCTCCATATGTATATATTCTACATGAGAAAACAACTTTTTGATATACTCACATATGAGTAGACCGCGTGATTTTAGTTGTCATGTATGCTTACACAGGTATGCTTACGTAAGTGCAGAACTACGAATTGTGTGGGAAAGTGCTTTGTCAACATTTTCACACCCAGCTGCAACTCAGTTGGCGCAATGTTCTGACATTCCACAATTATAAGTAATATTAGTATGGATTGTGTATATCACAACTTCGAGCAATGTTGGTGTGTGTGTTGACAAATATGTAGTTGCCAATTTCGGGAAATATGTCGCGAGGCAAAATATGCATATGTGCATATTTCATATTTTGGCTCGCAACAATACCATGGCTACCTTCTTGGATATAGAGAGTGCATTCAACAATGTTAGCATAGAATCTATCAAACGGGCGTTGATAGAAATAGGAGTGGATGACTGTGTTACAGATTGGATTATTTCTATGCTAGTGACTAGCGTCATAAGTGCAAACAATATCTAACAAGCAATATCTCAATAACAAAGCTAGTCAAAAGGGGAACGCCACAAAGGGGGTGATTTCCCCTCTTCTTTGGCTATGCGTAATAAACAACATCCTAATAAAACTGAATAGAGTGGGTGTCAAAGTGGTGGCGTATGCTGATGATGTGGTGTTAATGGTGTCAGGACTATGCCCTAGCACGATCAGTGGGATCACGCAAAAGGCGTTAGACGAGCTCAGCTCCTGGGCTATCAGGTGTGGCCTAGGGTTGAATCCGGATAAAACAGAACTGATGCCTTTCACCAACAGAATCAAAATACCCAAATTTGACTTGCCTAAATTAAATCATCAAACCCTTACTCTTTCTTCTAGTGCTAAATACTTGGGGATTATTTTGGACTCCAAGCTTAGCTGGAGGTTAAATACTAAAAACCGGGTAAAGAAGGCTTGCATTGCCCTCTATACCTGCAAAAGAGTAATTGGAAGGAAATGGGGTCTCCAACCAAAACTTACTTTATGGATATACAAAGCGGTTGTACGTCCAATTTTATCGTATGGCTCAGTTGTTTGGTGGAAAGCCTTGGATAAGGGGTACACCATTAATAAACTTTGCAGTATTCAAAGGTCAGCATGTGCATCGGTAGTCGGAGCTATAAAGTCGAACCTACGGACATGGATGCATACTAACAAGAGAAACGCTATATACATCTGACAGGACAGACTACAACATCCCGAAGAAGAATTTCAATAGAAACTTCGCAGTAGTCTTTCCTTCAAGGAAAGATTGGACTAAGGGATGTCTGTTAAACAGCTTCGACACCACAATCAACACGGACGGCTCCAAAATGGATTGTGGCGTGGGAGCAGGTAGTCAAGTCTATGCGCCTCCCCAATTTGTCTAGCGTATTCCAGGCGGAAGTGTTTGCAATCGGGAAAGCTTGTAGGATACTAATCGCAGACTTCAGATTCAAGTTCAATATAGCTATAATATAGGACAGCCAAGCTGCAATTCAGGCTTTAAACTCAACAGTATTATCCTCCTTCCTAGTGGAACAAAGTAGAAGGAGTCTCAAAACACTCAGCGAACGGCACAACGTTTCATTGATCTGGGTTCCGGGACACCGGAACATAGAAGGAAACGAAAAAGCCGACGAACTGGAAAGAAACGGATCTGCCATGCAAGAGGCTCTTGCACAACCAATGTTCATACCGCTGAGCGTAGCCAAAAAAGCTATCAACACAAAATATCTAGAAATAGCGGATTCTTTGAAAAGATCAAGCGCCTGAGTGGAGGTTTAAATCCCGGAGCCTCTTCTTGTCGTGATGGAAATGGGAATGTGGTAACGGATGTCCAGAGTGTACTGAGCCTATGGAGGGAACACTTCTCCACGTTACTGAATGGCGATGCTACGAACAATTCCGCCAGTGGAGGAGAATGCCCGATAACCCCAATTACAGATGATGGTGTTGATGTTCCACCACCCGACTATGACGAGGTTGAAACGGCCATTTTAAGGCTGAAGCCATTTTAAGGTTGAAACGGCCATTTTAAGGCTGAAGAACAACAAAGCTGCAGGTGCTGATGGCCTGCCTGCCGAGTTGTTTAAGACCGGAGGCGATGAGCTGCTCACCCGCATGCACCAGCTCATAAGCAGAATATGGTCGGATGAAAGCATGCCTGATGATTGGAGGCTCAGTGTTCTCTGTCCTGTACATAAAAAAAGAGACCCCACAATTTGCGCCAACTACCGTGGAATAAGTCTCCTGAGCATCGCATACAAGGTTCAATCGAGCGTACGGTGTGAAAGGTTGAAGCCTATGCTCAGCAACCTGATTGGACCGTATCAGTGTGGCTTCAGACCTGGCAAATCCACCGTCGACCAGATTTTCACACTGCGCCAAATCCTGGAGAAGACCCAAGAAAAACAGATCGACACACACCACCTATTTGTTGATTATAAAGCCGCTTTCGACAGTCCGGTAAGGGATTACCTCTACGCAACAATGTCTGAGTTCGGTATTCCTGCAAAGCTCATTCGACTTTGTAGAATGACACTGCATAACTCCCGTTGTGCAGTGAAAATTGGGAAGGACCTCTCCGCACCGTTTAATACCGAACGGGGTTTCAGGCAAGGTGATTCGTTATCGTGCGACTTCTTCAATCTTATTATGGAGAAAATAATACGAGCTGCTGATCTACGACATAATGGCACTATCTTCAACAAAAGTGTCATGCTGTTAGCGTATGCCGACGATATTAACATAATCGGCATGAACACGCGAGCAGTCAGTGCAGCATTCTCAGAGTTGGAAAGAGAGTCGCGTAGGATGGGTCTCACGGTGAACGAGGGCAAGACGAAGTATCTAGTGTCAACAAACAAATAGTCCCGGCGTCTTGGACAGCACGTCACTGTTGACAACTACGCTTTTGAAGTAGTAAGGGACTTTGTCTATCTTGGAACCAGCATTAACAGCAGTAATGACGTCGGCTTGGAGATCATGCGTAGGATAACTCTTGCTAACAGGTGTTACTTTGGGCTGAGTTAGCAATTGAGAAGTCGAGCCCTCTCTCGAAGAACGAAAACTACTCTCTACAAGTCTCTCATCATGCCTGTCCTAACATATGGCGCTGAATCCTGGACAATTTCCACCTCGGATGAGCGAATGCTTGGAGTTTTCGAGAGAAAAGTCCTACGCAAGATCTTTGGACCTATTTGCGTTGGTGGCGAGTACCGAATAAGGTACAACCATGAGCTGTACGAGCTGTATGCCGATATTGACATAGTAAAGCGCATCAAAATCCAGCGGCTGCGCTGGCTAGGTCATGTCGAGCGAATGGAAGAACACGCTCCAGCTAAGAAGGTGTTATATTCGGAACCCGCTGGAGGACGACGCAAAAGAGGAAGACCAAACCTCCGGTGGAAAGACCAAGTACTGGAGAACCTGACGGCGCTTGGAATTTCTAACTGGCGCCAGCTAGCGAAGAACAGAGATGGCTGGCGAAGCATATTATTTTCGGCCTAAATAGATATTCGGTTTTTATGGCCACATAAGTAAGTAAGTAAGCGGATTGTAGGTGGAAAAGTCTTACGAAATGTAAAACTAGTAGGTCACTGTGGCCTACATACAATCATAAACAATCAATGTTACTGATAAACAGGAACCGTAAAGACGTCTCTAGACTGACGGCGGTCATTATTGGCTTCTGGCTCATCGGAGAACAGGGGGCCAAAATAGGATTGTCCCATAACGATTTCTGTCACAGTTGCAACCAAGTGGAAGAAAAGGAAACGGTCTTCCACTTCCTTTGTAAATGCCCTGCCCTTTGGAAGCAGAGAATGAACACATTAGGCAAACCACTCTTCAACAGCATTGAGGAGTTGGCTGAAGTAAACATCAGCAACCTCCTAAAGTTTTTAAACAGCACGAACTGGATTTAACCGTGCTGCCCACACAAACAACCTAACGAATAGTTGGAAGCGAGGATGTGGTAACAAAACGGTGCGTAAGCGCTATTTGGACTCATGGATGAGTCACCACTTCAACCAACCAACCAAGCATACATGATAACTAAAATCACGTGGACTACTCATGTGTGTGAATATCAAAAAATTGCTTTCTCACGTAGAATATACACACATGGGGAGTGCATCGATCGTGTACATAAACACACACATACATACACACAAGTGGTGTGAATATATTATAATATGTTATATGTTGGTATGTGGGTAGATTGATATGTGGGTAGTATGAGAAAATAAGCTGTCAGCTTACTGAAGGCAGTGGCTTTTCAGTTGTGAGTCTTGATCTAAGTTGTGAAGTGTTAGCATGTAAGAAATTTTAAAATACTTAGGTGCCTATCTTGTACGTTACGACCTTGAGTCTAGCCGTTAGGTATTTCGTGAGTGTTGTGGAAAAATAGTACACAACACTTACAGCAATGAAGACGTGACAACGGTCAGCTGGGAGACAGGCAAGAGTAGGTATCTGCTTTCCACGTTTTATTTTGCCTACGACGACTCAGGGTCATTACCATCGCAACTGGTAAGAGGGCTTTTAATGGACTGTGAGGCTTCGAGATGTGGGCTCGTTCTTGGTGGCGACGTAAACGCACATCATTCTGTTTGGGGTAGCTCGGAAAGGGGTGAGTTGCTTTATAATTACATTATTAGTAATAAGTTGATACTCTGCAATACAGGCACTCTTTTATAACGCACAATCGACAAGAGGTGTTAGATATTACACTGGTCTCCGACTGTTTAGTCGATAAGGTGACCCAGTGGAAAGTTTTAGAGGGGCACTTATTCTCAGACCATCGTTATATTGAGATTACCTTCCAAGAAGAATAAATAAAATAAATAAATATGTGGCACATAAAGCCCCAAAGGGCTCATTGGCCGAGCTTCTCTTCCATTACTGTTGTGCGTCTTAAATTTTGGACAATATTAGAAGGGGCCTACTTATTTTAGCCGGTTCCGAACGGCAGAACACTTGTGACATCACTTTTTCTGAGCTTTGTCACAGAGTTCTTTAAGAAGCTTTTTCATGGCAAGTTGTTACTGTCGGAAGAATTGCCAATTGCTTGCCGTTCGAAAGAAAAATCCAAGAAGAATCGCCCAGACTAATTAAAACTAGAAATCTTAGGAAAACGAACTGGAAGGATTATCTACACGAGCTTAAGAAAAGCCTTCCTGAGGATCCACGATATAGTCCTAATAACAGCGAGAACTTGGATGGTCTAGTCAAATTATTTACTTATGCTTGTAGTCGTTCGCTTAATCAAGCTTGTCCGAAAACTAGTAATAGGGGGAAGAGGAACCCACCATGGTGGTGATCAGAACTCACTCTACTACGACTGGAGTGTTGGAAGTAATTCAATAGAGCGAAATTTTACCGAGAGGAAAGCGATTGGAATTGTTACTATGAAAAGCTAAGGGTATATAAAAACACTTAAGGAAAGCGAAAAGAACCTCTTGGAGGTCCTTTTGTAGTGATATTGAAAGCAATACGGAAGCGTCTCGATTAAGGAAAATTCTTTCGAATAATAATCTAAGCAGAGACCTGATAAGAACTGGACGGTATCTAGCGATGAATCTTTAATCCTGCTTTTTGATGCACACTTTCCCGGTAGCTCAATTGAAATATCTGCTGACGGATTTAGTGATCCAGAAGACGAACTAGAAATTTTAAACTTTATCACAGAAGTCAATACAGAATGGGCTGTGAAGATTTTTAAAGTATTTAAATCACCGGGGACCGATGGGATATTCCCAGGGCAGCTCCAGTACTCGTTAACTTATATTATAAACTGGCTGATTACCATGTTTAAAAGCGCCTTACGGCTGAATTATATTCCTATCTCATGGAGGGAAGTTAAGGTTGTCTTTATCCCTAAGGCAGAAAAGTCTCACATGTTAGTCCCAAAGACTTTTGGCCTCTCAGCCTGGCACCGTTTCTATTAAAGGAGTTAGAGCGGTTGATAGATGTGTATATCAGGAGCAAAATTAGCCAGTCGGAATTAGCGACTTCGCAGCATGAATACTGTAAAGGGAAATCAACAGAAACAGCTCTAAACTCACTTATTACTGAGATTGAAAAATCACCGCTGGGTTTCTCGTGGATTTCATTGAGCTGAAGCTTATATGCAGGCTCATGAGTTCAACATTAGGGAGCTCGACGGTGCGTAGATCTCTTGGGGAGCTCCCCAAGGTGGCGTGCTCTCCTCTCTTATTGGTTCTGGCAATGAATACACTGTTGCGGAGTCTGCAGGAGAGTGGATTTCTGGTTGTTGCATACGGGGATGATGTTGCTATTATCGTTCGAGGGAAATTTCTCGATATTCTTTGTGAAATCATGCAAAGTATTTTAAATGAAGTAGACATATGGTATAAATCATGCGGCTTGGGAGTCAAAGCTAATAAAACAGAACTCATTCTGTTTACTAGGAAACGAAGGTTACCTGACGTTAGACCTCCGACTTTGAATGGTATCATTCTACCATTTTGTGACAAAGTTCGCTACCTAGGGCTGATTCTAGACAGTCTACTCCGAGGAGCTATGCACCTATTCCTTCCATTTGCCAGACCATTGTAGTGTATTTCGGGCTGAAATCTTAGCCATCAAAAAAGCTCTATCAGTCGTCAAGAAATATGTTCTGACCACAAAAGAAATAATTGTCTACTCTGACAGTCAGTCTGCCCTGAGATTAATGCAATCAGCAAGACATTCATCGAAGACAGTGAATTAATGTCATGAACTATTAACTGAGCTTTCGGAATACTTTAACATAACTCTATCTTGGGTACCCGGCCATAGCAATATTGAGGGTAACTGCAAGGTGGATGAATTGGCAAGGCAAGGTACACAATGCCACTCCACCAGGACAAGGCGTTGGTCCCAATGCCACTGACAACTTGCAAGTTGCTGATAGATAGGTTTACCATCGATGTCGCCAACACGCGTTGGGAACAAACCCCTAACTGTTTAAGTAGTAGGCTAACGTGGCCGGAATGGAGCTTAAGTTGAACTAAGCCACTTTTGAAATGTAATAGGCTGGACACCAGAAGAACAATTGGAGTTCTAACTGGCCATTCCCTTATCGGTAGGTACGTAAATAGACTAGGAGCACCTTTTTACGACTATTGTAGGAGCTGTCAGGATGTTGAAGAGGAAGAATCCATAGAACACCATCTGTGCGGGTGGATGGCTCCGTGCAGGAGGAGGTTCAATACGCTTGGAATTAACCCTCTTGACAGCAGATTATTTCGTTCTTATATCCACAGGATGGTTTAGAGAGGACCCAGTGGGATAAGTAGAAGCTTCAGTGGTATCACACTGGATCTTCAAATGGCCTAAGTGCTTCGCAAGACAGCCACCTCACCTACCTGCCTGCGCCTGCACGCAAGATTTTTCTGTAGGTGGACGGTAGTAACAGATTACTTCTTTGGCAGCAGCAGTCATGAATTGGAATATGTGTGTCCATATAAGTGTTCTGCCTAAGCAGATCCGAGAGCCGACAGACTAAAGCATATGCTGTCTCTGGTGGTCGCAGCTTATTAACGTCAAAGTTTCTCTGTGTGGGACTTCGTTTATTATTTGCGACACATAAGCATGTTAGCTACAACAAGGTAGTGATCCGAGTCGATGCTGGCACCATGGATCCGGTCCATCACACTGGAAGCATGCCTTCCGTCAATAACCACATGATCAATTTGGTTACTCGTTCGCTGTTCTGGAGAAAACCATGTCGCTTTGTGGATATCGAGATGCTGGAATCTGATACTACCAATTACCATGTTTAGGGCTGCGGCGAAGTCGATTAGCCTCATTCCATTATCGGAGTAGTGCTGGTGGAGGTTAAATTTTCCGACAGTAGAACCAAAGGTACCCTCCTTACCCACCCTGGCATTGAAATCGCCAAGCACGATTTTGATGTCGTGGCGGGGGCAGTGGTCATAAGCTTCTTCGAGGCGCTTAAAGAAGCTCTCTTTGGTCGCATTGTCCTTCTCATCCATCGAAGTGTGGGCACAAATTAGGCTGATGTTAAAAAATTTGGCCCTGATGTAGATCGTGACCAGCCGTTCGTTCACAGGTGTGAATTGTGAGACCAGGTGTCGGATTCTCTGGCTGACCAAAAATCACATATGTCACAGGATGCTCTTTTGGAGCAGCCGTATCCCGTCCATTGCATTTCCTGGAGAGTGGTGATGTCAGCCTTGTACTTCTGGAGGACATCAACAAGCTGTATAGAGGCACCTTCCCTATAGAGGGATCGGACGTTCCAGGTGCATATCCGTAAATCGGGGTCCTAGATGAGTCACTAGATGTATTTGAAATATCTATCACATTAGTGTTTTCAACCCACTCAAATCGATCTGTAGGTAGATATTGAAACATTGCCCAACCATATAAATTATTAGCATCTAAGTATATTAAATATTCAGATGCTTACGATGGATCGAAGTCATTCATATATTTATCATTAGCTTTTGAGTGCCTTTTACTGACTTGGCATATACCACCGAGAATTCCTTTTTGAATGAAAGTATACATTGAATGACAATTTAGTAATCCTAATGAAATGGATGTATGCTTTAACATAGCATCCCATGAGAAGCCCGGAGCCGTATAATATTGACGTGCAACCAGTTTATATACATTTCTGCAGTTTTTTCTAAAGTTTTCAAAGACCTCAGATTACTTCACGAGAGTGAACTGAAAAGCTGAAAAGCATAAAGTGGTGTGAAAAGCTTGGTAATTTTTCCGACAGTAAGACTTTGCCATAAAAATGCTTCGATAAAAGATTTTACCCAAGATCCCGTATAATACTATAAAAATTTAACACGCACAACACTGCTGGAAGATAAGATCGTCCAAAGGGCTTACGACTCATTGAAAATAGGAAGTTTGCTTCCTTATTCTCGACAGTAGGATAGATTATCTTAGTTGTTACACATGTATTATACTTTCAAATAGTCATCTCTTATTGCCTACGTAGAGAACATGTTATATGTCTAGAAGCTTGCAGCAAAATTTTGCTAACTTATTTATTTTGCTTTTTAATTTCCCGTAATGTGCCTGCGCGCGCAAATAATGTGTACATTTGCGACATTTGATTACCGTAAAGACCTGTCGGAGTTGCCATCAATGTTTCAATGAGATTTTTTGGAAGAGGGATGAAACTACTTCCTTTTATTTTCTCGAGTTTACTTAAATTTACTTCTAAGTGAAGTATTTTAAGAAGTGCCTACCCTCATTTTAATGCTTATTTCTTCAATATGTTTATTTAATGTTCATAAGTAATGTGAACTGGTGTCATATTTGTTTGAAAAGATTTCACCTCTTTCATGTCGTAAGCTGGTTTCACATATTCTACAAAGATGTCAAAATTATATTTGAAAGGAGAATTATTTAATAAAAAAATCCTCAAAACTGTTAATATATAACTTGAAATTTTACCGATGGATATTTACTCTCCCTCTACAATTATTAGCTACACATCCTTTTTACAAGAATCACAATATCTTGTATTGGATTCTTTCTTTTTTTAAGAATGTGCTCGTTCAATATGAGCTTGTAAATTTCTCTTTGCAGAGAAAAATGTATCACATTCATTGCAAAGGAGTTCAAAGTTTTACGTTTAGACATTTTTAGATTTTTTAAAAATATAATTTAAATAATTTAAATTTTATTAAAAAATATTGTATTAGTTAATAAATATAGATAATAAAATAAAAGTAATAATTGTATAATATGTAAGTAATAATAAAATTAAAGTAATAATAAAAAATCTTAATAATACTATTATTAATCTTACAATTATAGCTGAGCGATTGTTGATTAATTGAACCTGCTACTGCTTACACTACTTTACAAATTTCATTGAACTTTAACGTCCATTACTAAAGTAAAATTTTCGGTAGAACACCAAAAAATAGTGGTTTTGCTCTATCAGGTCAAATTTTCGAGATAAGCTGGCAAACTCGAAAAAATGCGCACTAGCGTTATATCCACTGATAATAAATTCGTAAACACCCTGTTATCGGCACAAGCAGAGTGTTTGTAGAGGATAAAATTACGCTAATTTTAAGCAGACGTACAGACGAATTGGTTAATTGAATTTACAAATTAATGAAAATATGCTATAATTGAATTATTCCACTGAGGCTACAAATTTATGAAACTACTCTATTCTACTCTATTCGTATCCTACGTAAGAGGGAGACAAGGAATGGAATGCGATGGAACCAGCGCTTGAGCTGGTTGCTCCTGGATTTGAAGTGGTCAAGTGACTACTTAGGCAGAGCAGAAGGCTCGCAGTTCATTACCCGAAGCTCCCGTAACTGGAATCACTTTAAGGCAAGAACTCTTATTGTCGCCCACCGTAAATGGTTCTGCTTTAATAGAGCACTTGTTGCAATACTTTTGCAACTGAAGAAAGACGTTTCAATATTGATCTTAGCTGGGCAAGCACATGTATATATGTCTCTTGTCCGATCATGTACGGAAGTCGCTTTTCTCGATGCTCGTTGATCTTTATCTATTAGACGCATGTTAAACCAAACGAGAATTCGGCATAAGTGCAGAATACGGACTCAGAAGGAAAAAATAAAATAAAAAATTGCATCGGATAGAGCTTCGTTTTGTGAATATAAAAAATAAAAAATTTGTCTCCGCAAATGCTCATACAAGGCGTGGTTCACTGTCAAAGTTCAAAATTGAGGTCGAGATTACTCGAGAGACAAGCAAATTTTTTCTATAATATGGGTATCAAAACACAGGTAATTTTAATACCTTTTTACAGGTATATAATATTTTATATGAATTTTTAACTTTTTAAATGTTATGAAGGAAATTATAAATTTTTTATAAAAATTTTGTAAAAACCGATTCTTTTTCGAAAAAGTTCCCCATTCATCTATCAAAAATTATATATTATTTCAAAGATCATAGGATTACCTTTCCAATGGTATATAAAACATATTTTTAAAGAATTTTTATATATTTTAAATATATTTTTTTATGATCATACTTTCGCTATAGCAAATATGTGCACAGAGGAATAGTGAGACAGTTATAATCATAGCGGTAGATATAGACAAAAGAATTAAGGAAAAATAGGATGAAATAGTATAATTAACTAATTCTTTTATTAATCTGATAAAGACAACATTGTTTGTTATTGGGGCAACCAGCAAAAATATTGTTAATATTGTTAATAATGTTGTCCTAAAATACTGTTGGTCGGGCCTATAAGGGTTATTTTTTTTTGCGCCCGGCCAAAGGCCGGCTATCAAGAAAGCTTTTGTCATAAAATACTGTAGGTCGCGAGGCCGGCGTCGATCCTATAAGGGTTATTTTTTTGCGCCCGGCCAAAGGCCGGCTATCAAAAAAGCTTTTGTCCTAAAATACTGTTGGTTGCGATACTGAATTTGAAGACATGCAGATAATTGTATCGAAAGTCGTCCATATTCGAAACACTTGATGAAGTATCAGCTTGAAAACAATTTTTTAAATGCATACAAATTCTTGAGAAATATGTTTTATACACCGTTGTAAAGGTAATTGTATAGGCTTTAGTATGGTGCTAAATTTACGGTAGGTAAATAAGGCTTATTTTCGAAAAAAAAAATTGGTTTTTGAAAAAAAAAATTCAGATTTATAGTTTTGATAATAACTTTTAAAATGTGAACAATAGGTATTAAATTATATATATCAGTAGAAAAGTATTTAAAAAACCTTTCTTATGATATCCATATTGTAGAAAAAAATTGCGTGTCTATCGAATAATCTCGACCTCAATTTTGAACTTTGACCTTGAGCCACGCCTTGTATGGGCATTTGCGGAGACAAATTTTTTATTTTTTATATTCACAAAACGAAGCTCTATCCGAGGCAATTTTTTATTTTTTTCCCCTTCTGAGTCCGTATTCTGCACTTGTTCCGAGAATTCTCATATCTGCTCAATGTGTTTGCCTTTATTTGCTTGTGCCTTTCCCTTTATTCTATTAACTTACATTATTATTTATTTTATAATAATTTTTATTATTTTTTTCTATAAATATGTATACTGTCCAAAATTTAAGACGCACAACAGTAATAGAAGAGAAGCTCGGCCAATGAGCCCTTTGGGGCTTTAAGTGCCACATATTTATTTTTTTTTATAAATATGTATGATGCCGAATATATCAATATTCGGTATTTGCAACACTAACACGCGTGTTGCAAAAGGGCCTTATCAGTTTCTCCTACAAGCGTTCAGCAGTAGTTTCCCGGATACCTACTCTCTATATTCATAATATCATGATGGAATCTCTCTCCTATTCCTCGCTTTCAGCTCCAAGATTTGGTGGAAAAAAATCTAAATGAGAATGGAAAAAATGTATTTTTAAGGACATATTTGATCATTGATGATTAATGAATGGTACATACATGTGTTTATATATGCTGTGCTCGTTAGTCCGCTAATTGTACCATATATAGGTCGCTGTAAACAAAAATATATATAAAATCTAAAAAAACCGTTCTATTGTTTGGCAAACTTGTATTTTGTCAAAATGTATAGAGCATTCATTAGTGCTGTAAAAAATTAATTTACCCCTGGGAACGGGCATCAAAAATCCGTTAGAAAATTTCATTAAATGTATAAAACATATATAAAACATTTATTTTAAATGGTCAAAAAAAAATATTATCTAAAGAATTAAAGTACTAAAGGTATCGGACCAGTAGAACCCGACAGAAATTGACAAAATTTTGTTAGTTTTCAAAAGTTTGACCTAACGGTATTCCGTTAAAAAATTTGTACGAGAGAAATCTTGATACACGTGTCAACTTATTTTAAGCAAAGAATTTTTAAAGCGATGTTCGGCCAATTTAAAAATCTAATTTTTTTTGCCAAATCCGTGCGATTTAAAAATGAATGACACATATGTGTAATTCTTTTGCTTTACTTTGTTTTGCTCTTTTCTTCTATGGAGACAAATATATTCTATATTATACCTTATTCTTCAACTTCAACCAAAAGGAGTTGGTTGCATTAGTGCTGAAACTATCTGAAGAGGTGAGGCCTCTATGTTACTGAATGTTAAGTTATTTATTTTTACCATGCTATTATAATGGTGGTGTTTTCGCAAGGTAACGTGTCTAACTGCCTCAACCGGGTGGGGCTAGCGCAATCCTTGTTGAACTCATCGCAAGTCAACTCACTGGCTGTCATGTAGATTGATCTGAGCGCTATGTGATGATACCTTTATTTGTTAATGAGGGGTAGTCATGTAGCTTGCTCTGCTCACTATGTGATGGCGCCTTCATTATTATTAATGGGGATCCTATACGTGGCGTCTACCGGGCAACGTCCTCCTGGCACCCGCTGGGAGGCGGCTGAAGTGAGTGGCGAAAATCTCCTCGACTAGAGGTTGTGCGTTGGGTTTGGGACCCGCCACATAAAAAAATCCCCCCAGTGAAGGAAAAAACAACGCCTCGGATAAAGACTACCGCTATTGTTGATGACCCCCGAAAACGAAAAAAAGACCATGATTTACGGATATGTACCTGGAATGTCCGGTCCCTTTATAGGGAGGGTGCCTCTGACCAGCTGGTTGATGTCCTCGAGCAATACAGAGCTGACATCACCGCTCTCCAGGAAATGCGATGGACAGTACAGGGCTGCTCCAAAAGAGCGTCCTGTGACATCTACTACAGTTGCCATGCTGAAAGGCACGAATTAGGATGTGGATTTTTGGTCAGCAAGAGACTACGACATCTTGTCTCACAGTTCACGCCTCTGAACGAACGGCTGGCCACAATCCGCATCAAGGCAAAATTTTTCAACATCAGCCTTATATGTGCCCACGCTCCGACGGATGAGAAGGATAATGTGACCAAGGAGAGCTTCTTTCAGCGCCTCGAAGAAGCCTATGACCGCTGCCCCCGCCACGATATCAAAATCGTGCTTGGCGACTTTAATGCCAGGGTGGGCAAGGAAGGTACCTTTGGTCCAACTGTAGGAAAATTCAGCCTCCACCAGAACACCTCCGATAACGGAATGAGGCTGATCGACTTCGCCGCAGCACGAAATATGGTAATTGGTGGTACCAGATTCTAGCATCTCGACATCCACAAAGCGACATGGCTATCTCCAGATCAAGGAATAAAAAATCAAATTGATCATGTGGTTATTGACGGAAGGCATGCTTCCAGTGTGATGGACGTGAAATCGATCCGTGGTGCCAACATCGACTCGGATCACTACCTTGTTGCAGCTAAGATGCTCACACGTTTATGTGACTCAAATAACAAGAGAAGTCCCACACAGAGAAAGCTCGACGTCAGTAAGCTCCGATCACCAGAGACAGCAGATGCACTTTCCACTCGACTATCGGATCTGCTTATGCAGAACACTCCCCCATGATACATGCGCACGGTGGACACATATATCCCACTCCATTACTACTGCTACCGAGGAGGTAATCGGTTACTACCGGCCTCTGAGGAACGAGTGGTATGATCAGGAGTGTTGCGACGCTACCGCAGAGAAAGACGCCGCCTACAGAAAAACGCCGCGTGCAGTGGCAACGCGAGCTGTTAAGGAGCGGTACAGAGAGAAAAGGAGTGCAGAGAGACGTCTTTTCAGGCGCAAGAAGAGGGAGTTGGAAAGACGCGAGTGTGAGGAGATAGAGATGTGTACTGACAAGAATGAGACTCGAAAATTCTTCGAAAGATCAAGCGCCTAAGTGGCTGTTTAAATCACGGAGCCTCTTCTTGTCGTGACGGATATGGAAATCTGGTTACAGATGTCTAGAGCGTACTGAGTCTATGGAGGGAACACTTTTCCACGTTACTGAATGGCGATGCTACGAACAATTCCGCCAGTGGAGGAGTTTGCCCGATAACCCCATTTACAGATGATGGTGTTGATGTTCCACCACCCGACTATGACGAGGTTAAAACGGCCATTTTAAGGCTGAAGCCATTTTAAGGTTGAAACGGCCATTTTAAGGCGAGCAGCTCATAAGGCTGCTTATGAGCTGCTCGCCTGCGTGCACCAGCTCATAAGGCTGCTTATGAGCTGCTCGCCTGCGTGCACCAGCTCATAAGCAGAATATGGTCGGATGAAAGCGTGCCTGATGATTGGAGGCTCAGTGTTCTCTGTCCCGTACATTAAAAAGGAGTCCCCACAATCTGGGCCAACTACCGTGGAATAAGTCTCCTGAACATCGCATACAAGGTCCTATCAAGCGTATTGTGTGGAAGATTGAAGCCTATGCTCAACAACCTGAATGGACCTTATCAGCGTGGCTTCAGACCTGGTAAATCTACTATCGACCAGATTTTCACACTGCGCCAAATCCTTTAGAAGACCCAAGAAAAACAGACACACAACACCTATTTGTTGATTATAAGGCAGCTTTCGACAGTCCGGTAAGGAATTACCTCTACGCAACAATGTCTGAGTTCGGTATTCCTGCAAAGCTCATTCGACTTTGTAGAACGACACTGCATAACTCCCGTTGTGCAGTGAAAATTGGGAAGGACCTCTCCGCACCGTTTAAAACCGAACGGGGTTTCAGGTGATTCATTATCGTGCAACTTCTTTAATCTTATTATGGAGAAAATATACAAGCTGCTGATCTATGACATAATGGCATTATCTTCAACAAAAGTGTCATGCTGTTAGCGTATGCCGACGATATTAACTTAATCGGCATGAACACGCGAGCAGTCAGTGCAGCATTCTCAGAGTTGGAAAGATAGTCGCGTCGAATGGGTTTTAGGGTGAACGAGGGCAAGACGAAGTATCTAGTGTCAACAAACAAAGAGTCCCGGCGTCTTGGACAACACGTCACTGTTGACAACTACGCTTTTGAAGTAGTAAGGGACTTTGTCTAACTTGGAACCAGCATTAACAGCAGTAATGACGTCAGCTTGGAGATCATGCGTAGGATAACTCTTTCTAACAGGTGTTACTTTGGGCTGAGTAAGCAATTGAGAAGTCGAGCCATCTCTCGAAGAACGAAAACTACACTCTACAAGTCTCTCATCATGCCTGTCCTAACATATGGCGCTGAAGCCTGGACAATTTCCACCTCGGATGAGCGAATGCTTGGAGTTTTCGAGAGAAAAGTCCTACGCAAGATCTTTGGACCTATTTGCGTTGGTGGCGAGTACCGAATAAGGTACAACCATGAGCTGTACGAGCTGTATGCCGATATTGACATAGTAAAGCGCATCAAAATCCAGCGGCTGCGCTGGCTAGGTCATGTCGAACGAATGGAAGAACACGCTCCAGCTAAGAAGGTGTTATATTAGGAACCCGCTGGAGGACGACGCAGAAGAGGAAGACCAAACCTCCGGTGGAAAGACCAAGTACTGGAGAACCTGACGGCGCTTGGAATTTCTAACTGGCGCCAGGTAGCGAAGAACAGAGATGGCTGGCGAAGCATGTTATTTTCGGCCTAAATCGATATTCGGTTTTTATGGCCACATAAGAAGAAGAAGAAGAAAAATGATGATGTGGAAAGGTCTTGAACAAGATCCAGATGACAAGCCTTCGTGCTGAAGCAAACGAAAATGCATATGTAGCATTTGATAGGTGGCCTAGTCCGAACTGCTGACTTATAGTAGAATGGCCCGCAATAGTCAATACCAGTGGTGAAAAAGACTCTGTTTGCTTGTACTCTGTCAGATGGTAGGCTGCCCATAACCGTAAATTTTTGGTTTCAAACGAAAACATCGAATGCATTTGTTTATAACACTGGCAACAGTCTTTCGACCACCAATTGGCCAATATTGCTGTCGAATCGACGCTAGTACGCTCTGTGGTCCTGCATGTAGATATTTACGATGAAAGTAGTCAATTATTGCGTTAGTGACTGGATGATTCTTTGGCAATAGAAGTGGATGTTTTGCTTCAAAGTCCAACAATGAGTTTTGCAAGCGCCCTCCAACGCGAAGAAGCCCGAATGAGTCGACAAATGGATTTAATGAGCGTAGTTTGCTTGATGAGTTAAGTTTCTTATCAAACCGTAGCGCTTTGAGCTCAGCTGCAAAATGAACTTGTTGAATGTGACGAATTAGTAGGTGTGTACCCCTTTTGATGTTCAGTGGAGTCAGCGGTTGGCTATCAACGTGAGTACTGCGCGGTTGGCAAAAATGGTAAACTTATGCAAAGATGCGCTGCAACTTGTGAAAGGAGTTGTGGTACTTGAAATCGAGCGTTATGTCGCGTAGTTGAGAAGTAATTAAAACCATTTGTCGCCGTTCGGGTAAATCCGTTAAAATATCGATGCTATTCGGCCAATCTGAGTGCTCTTTTGATAAAAATGGTGGACCATTATTCCAAAGTTTAGAATTTAGTAGTTCATTCGGAATGCATCCTCTCGAAAGGATGTCGGCCGGGTTCAAAGAAGTAGGCACATGATGTCAAGTCATAGCTTGAGTTAGCGTTTGAATCTGGCTCACTCTATTTGATAAAAAAATGTTGAAATTTGATGGTTGTTCGCGAAGCCAAGATAGAGTGACCATTGAGTCTGAGCAGCAGTGAACGGTGTGAGGATGTGGAAAATCTTGCGATATGGATGCTACCAATTCCGCAAGCAATAACGCTGCAGACAATTCCAATTTAGGTATGGTTAAACTCTTCAGAGGCGAGACTCTCGACTTTGCACAAAGTAAGCATGATTTTAAGAAACCATCACACTCCGAACGAATGTAGACGCATGCACCAAACGCTGCCAAACTTGCGTCGCAAAAGGCATGAATCTCTCAACTGGAATGAGGTGTCAATAGAAAACGAGGAAATTTAAAACTGCTCACTAAACCATACTGAGCACAAATGTCAGTCCAGCTAGCTAGCAACGGCTGAGGCAAACTTTCGTCCCATTGCAGTTTTTCCTTCCAAACGGTTTGTAGGAGAATTTTTGCTTTCGTAATAACTGGCCAAACAAGTCCAAGCGGATCATAAAATTTAGCGATATGTGAAAGTATCGTACGCTTTGTCGCGCGTGCGTTATGTGCGATAGGCGAAAAAGAGAATAAGAAATTATCAGTGTTAGGGTCCCAGACGAGGCCAAGAGTCTTCGTTACATAAGTTCCATCATGGAATTTGAGCATACTCTCACGTTCTGAGTCAACAATGCCTTGAAGGGTACTAACCTCGTTTGAGCACCACTTACGAATGTTGAATCTTCCACGCTGAAGTAAACCTTTAACCTGACGTCTGATCTCAACCACTTCCTCTATAGTATCTCCGCCTGAAATGAGATCGTCAACATAAAAATCTCTTCTCACGATTTTTGCGCCTATTGGAAATGACTCTTCTTCATCGTACGAAAGTTGATGGCTAGCACGAATTGCCAAAAAGGCGGCAGATTTCGTACCATATGTTACAGTGTCCAACTTGTATACCTTTATCTCATCGAGTGGATGCTCACGCCATAATATACATTGAAGATGTTCGTCTGGAGATGTCACACGTACACATCGGTACATTTTACATATGTCTCCGCAAAGTGCGAATTCACGAAAGCGAAATTGTGAAAGAGTTTTGAACAATTTTGGCTGAATAGTTGGGCCCGCTAACAAAACGTCATTTAGCGAGTAGCCCGTTGTTGTTTTTTCGGAGCCATCGAATACGACGCGAAGCTTAGTCGTTGTGCTGTCAAGCTTTTGCACGCAGTGATGTGGTAGAAAATAAGTTGTTGTTGTGGCTTGTGGTTTCGCCAGTGACATATGGTGCAGCGATGCATACTCATCCACAAAGGAAATATATTGAGTTTTCAAATCATGATTATTTTCCGATTTTCGCTCTAAGTTTTTAAATCTTCGAAGAGCACGATTATGTGAGTCGCAAAGAGCGCTCAAGTTTCTTTTTGCAGGCAAACGTACCGAATACTCTCCCAAAGCTAAACGAGTGAAATTTTCTTTGAAATGCTGCTCACACCAATCGTCTTCTTCACAAGATGGAGGAGCAGAGTCGAAGCAATTCTCTATTTCCCAAAATCTTTTAACAATATCGTTCAACGAATTGTTGTTTTGTTGTTGTTCAGATACGTTTTTGGTGCAAGCTGCGAGTGACGATGATTGTTTGGTGGTGTATGAAACACCTCCAGACACAACCCAACCCAGTCGAGTTTTTTGTAACATTGGCAGATTAGTAGCAATGCGAATTTGGCCAACACACATCAAATCAAAAAATAAACCTGCGCCAATAAGCAAGTCAATGCGCTGTGGTTTGAAGAATAGTGGATCTGCAAGAGTAATATTTGATGGTATCTTCCATTCCGAAGTAAGGTTGAAGTTAGGTTGATAATCTGTTATGCTGGGTGTGACCACAGCAGCGAACGAAATGTTGTAGCTTTTATCTTGCGATTGTGCGAAAACGTCAATCTCCTTGTCGGCAACGAAGTTGGATTCGCCAATACCGGAGATCACAATTGTTGATTTTTTGAATGGAAGTTGCAACAGATTTGCCAAGCGAGTAGTTACGAAATTTATTTGAGACACTGAGTTGAGAATAGCGCGGCATGGAACGAAGATGCCTGAACGATTTTTTACTAAAATCATTGCTGTAGCTAGCAATGCATTACTACTGCCGATAGATTTCGAAGCTTGAGAGATTGAACTTGAAGTTAACGATGAAATGAGTGTTTGTTGTGACGATGTTGTAGCTTCAATTTTTTCTGGATTTGAAAACGACGAAATTGGGTTCATGTGAAGAAGAGAATTGTGTTTGGGTGAGCAATGACGACAATGCCCAGACTTACATCGTTGTAGGCTATGGCCTTTGCGTAGACAATTTAAACAAAGTTGTAGCCGCTTAGCTTCCTTGTAGCGCAAATTCGGCGATAAATTTATGAATTTTATACAATTATTTATATAATGGTCTTTCGAATCGCAAAATACGCAAAAGCTAGAGGAACCTGAAGATGCTACCAAAACGTTTCTAATGCCTTTATTGGTATTCTAATTTTTGCTCACCTGGTAGCTAGGTGTTTGCGTTACCTTAGCACTTTCCAAATTTTCCATCATGCGGCATCGCTTCGCCAAAAACGAGATCATTGAATTCAAAGTTGGCAATGTCTGTATCGGCAAGTCCTCTTCCCATTTCTCCTGTGTCTTCTGATCGAATTTTCTGGTGGTAAGATGTATTAGTAGCCCATCTAAAATTTGTTCAGATGTTGCCAAGGTGTAAAGTGCACGAAGATGTGAATTGAATTTGTCGCTCAATTCTCGCAAGCCACTAGCAGAACTTCTATCAACAGTTTTAAGCCGAAAATCGACTTAACGTGTGCCTGAAAAACAAGTAATTTATTATCAAATCGATTCTTTAGTAGAGCCACGGCTTTATCATAATTCTCATCAACTGGCTCAAGTGAGCAAATGGTTTCTAATGCGGCTCCTTGCAAACTAGCGCGCAGATGTTGAAGTTTTTCCACTTTGCTCAATTCTAAGTCCTTGTCAATAACACTGCTGAACATGGCGAAGAAATTAGGCCAATCGATGTATGCTCCACTGAATTTCGGTATTTTCAACTCGGGAAGTCGAGATTTTCGTAAAGATGAAAATAATGTGGACGGTGATTCATCCAATGCGAAATGCCTAGCGGTGGATGAGTGCCTTACATTTGTCCTTCGATGTAAATTAAGCTCGCGTGACAGCTTTGCCTTAACTTCTAGGTACATGTCGAAAAATTCTGCTCGGCCTGTTCCATCCAGTTCGCGTGGATCAGCTTCTTCGAGAATCGACTGCACGAGGTCAAATCTATCTTGCATGCTCTCAACGTACTCCACGTGGACAGAAAGTTCGGCTTCATCGAGCTCACCACGACGCTGCACGGACAATGTTTTATTTAGTGCCATTAGTTGATGTTTCATCCATGCACTTTTTCTTTTGTTAAATGAAATTGAACCTGAGCTGTTAATCGTTACATCTGCTGATGTGACGTCATTGCCTTTTTTCGATCTGTTGCCTTTTGGCATGTTGGCTTTGCAAATAAATATGTGCCGTACGATTATCACCAGTTACCTCCGTAATGCGCTTATATATTGCGACAACAAAATTGATTTATTTTAAGTTTTATTAACTTCGAATTTGCGAAAAAATTAAACGAAAATGTGGTTTAGTTAAAACTCAAATAGTTATAACGCGAAATGACTTCTAACCCGATCACGTCGGGGTCACCAAATGTTTCGAGGAAGAGCTGATTTGCTCCACCCATTTTCAAAAATGAAAATTATAAACTCTTAGAGAAGTTTAATAACTTTATTGATTCGTGGTCGCTGTAGAAGTGAATTTAACAGTTGTAGAATATTAAAGTTAGGCTATGCTTATGATTATATGTACATAAGAATGAGATAATTAAAGAAATAGGTAAAAATTTAGTCAACTGCAATGAGAGAGTTTACAGTTGTATGTATGATCACTAAATTCAGAGAGAATAAGAGAATTACAGTTTCGTATATGATCTCGAGATTTAGTACATTCCAATATAAAATGATAGTTTATTATATGAAAGTTAGCTCTGCGAGTCCCGAAATAGAAATAGTGCTGCGAGTCCCGATATAAAATTAGTGCTGCTGCGAACACGTTCTTTGGAATATTAAGGTCTTTTTATTATGTGTTTGTGGTATGAGGGGAAGGGCAGATCGAACTCATACTGTTCCTGATCATCTATCAAAATATGCAATTGGTTCTTAAAATCGTTGATGGGGCTTTCTACAGCTGGTATCAGGTTTTCTGAAGAGCTTCCGGCGCTATGTTTCGTAGCCTTCATTGAATTTATTTGGGCCTAGACAATTCATCAGCAACCACGATGGTCTTTTTGGGTTGGTATTTAACTCTTAATTGTGCTCTTCTAAGATGACTTTCCATCTTTTCATCTTACTATTTATATTTTTACTACTGAGCGCATAGGTCGATGGCTGGTAATCAGCGAATATCTTAATTTTCCTGGATCCATACATATAATTCCTTAGCAATTTTTTCATTTGTGGCATAATTTTCTTCCGTCTGGCTAAGTGTTCTAAAGATGAATGTAATTGGTCTTTTATCTTGTGATAGTACAGCACCAATCGCATAGTCAGATGCTTCTGTTGTTAAATCAAAAGCTTTATCGAAATTGGGATGGGAAAGATTTTACGTTTCCAGAGATTACTGAATTCTTTAATTCTTAGAAAGCTTCAAGGGCGTTTTGATCCAAGATTACTTTAAACTTTTTGGAATCATTTTTTAAAATGCGACCATCCGGATTTTTAGATATCGTATTCTTTGAGAGGGATTTGGTGGAATCCATTTTTTTAAATCAATGACAGAGAAGTACTTGTTTTGTACTAAATTTGCAAAAACTTCATTTATCTCTGGAATAGGATACCTGTCAGGTACAGTTACTAATTTAATTTTCTATAGTCAATAACCATCATAAATTTGTTTTCTCCCGATGCGTCCATTTTTTTAGGGACACTGTACACAGGAGCATTATATGGTGATTTCGATGGTCTTATTTTAACATCATTCAAAAGTTCAACTTCATTTTTCAACTCCATGGGATATGGATACGATTTAGTGTAAATTGAGGAATCTGTTGTGGTCCTGATTTCACCGTTTATTATTGTAGTAAATGTTAACTTGTGGTTAGGATCTGTGTATAATCTTGGGTGTTTTCAATTACTTCTTTTAACTTTTGTTTCTGCAGTTCTTTCATATGTCTTCTTCTAAATTCCATTTTATTAATAGATTGATAGATGTGCTGAGGAATTTTTATTTTAGGTTTATTGTTGATAAGCATGTAGTTTTCTCTAATGTGAATTATTATGTTTATTTCTTTTTAAGTATCATGATCTAAAATTCCTTGGATAGATTTTAACGATGGTAGAATATAAAATTATATTTTGTGATTTGGCAAGCTGAAGAGGTTTGCAAGTATGTAGCGTTATTTCTATGTTTCTGGTTGCTGCATTCGCAAAAAAGGGTTTCAAATATTTTGGCTGATAAGAGAGGGTTTTATGTAGTTTTTCTTCGATCCAGTCTCGATCAAAATTTTTAATATTTTTCCATTCTTCGCTTTGCACTCAAAGTATGGAAGCGAAGATTGAGTTAATCTAAAAAATTAATATCGCTCAAATCCTCCGAAGATGTGTCAAATTGCTGATAGGATTCACTATACTCTTCACGTACTCTTCTACACCTTATGTCTGCATTAATTATTGATAATCTTCGTTAAGTGTTTCATTAGGTGTTTCTTGGTTTTGATTCTCAGAATTGGAATCAGTTTCGATATGAAAATTTCGTTGTTGCTTATATGGTTGTGGAATGGTATTTAAAGTAAGGTGTCGTTTTCCTTGAAACCGATCCGTTGGATGCGGTCTGTTTTGATCATTTATGTTTTGTGTCCGACTGGATGGGTCTACCTCCATTAGTTGTAGGTATTGTAGCTTTGGTGCTATTAGACGCGATGGTTGGAAGAGTTGAAGAGTTTGGTAACCGTGTTGAAAACTTGGTTGAAAAGGTTGCTGAGTTTGGTAATGAAATTGAAAATTTAGGTGAAAGTTGGTTGGACTTTGTGGTCGAGATATATTTTGTTGCACATTATTTATTGGTCTATTATAAATTGGAGTATTTTGGAATGTAAGTTCCGGATAAAAAGGCATTCTATTTATTTGGTTTGGCCAACGCTTATGATTCTGATGTTTGATTGCATATTCAGATCGATAATGTCTGGTTTTTTATCCAAGTCAATCAGATATCTTCTATATCTTTGTTCTATACCTTGATCCAGCTCTAAATTTGAGTCCGCATTAGGGTTTATTATCGACTGGACGATACTTCTGCACTGCTGAGCACATAGCACGATTCTATTTTCTAATTCCTGATTCAGATGAATTGGTGCTATGGGATTAGGATTAGGATTAAGAGCATGATTTTGGATGTTAAGGATTGGAGGACGGACTAAATTTCTATGAAAAAATTTTAGATGTTAATAAAAAAAAATTTAAAGAAACATTTTAATTTGCTTATATTTATTTACTTATTTCGTTAATACTTAAACACTTTTAATTTAAGAAAAAAATAGTTTAAATTTGATTTGGGTCACTTTTTCATTTTTTGGTTTCTAAATCTTTTTCCTTAATTGTATTATATGATTTACATTCAATTTTCGTAATTTTCTTAAAACTTCAATATTAACGCAATATTAGCAATAAGAAATTAATTCCTTACTTTAAGATTAACACCAGGATTTTATTTTAACTAAACAAAGTTAAATATGCTTTTCTATTAATTTTTTCTTTTTACTTTTTTTTTTTTTTTTTTTTTAGCTTATTTTTTTTATTGAATCTTTCTTATACAAGAAACTAACAATAAGTATTAAAATCTTACAAACTAAATAAAACTATGTGATATCCCCTACGTTCCATCACAATTTGGTGAGTCGCGAGATGTAGCAATTTTACAGCATATTCAGTGTGTCTTTTCTTTTTAATCGACGATGCCCCTTGCTCAGCAACAATTGCCTAGCAAGGGGATTCGGATGATTGTGTAATTTTTGAATGTAGCTTCTGCAGGACATTGCAACTTCCTCAGAAATTGTGGATACATTTAAATCTCGATGGATGTTAACGTTCCTCATATACCAAGGCGCATTTACAATAATTCGCAGACACTTGGATTGTATTCGCTGCAATTTTTCAATATTAGAGGGAGATGCGGTGCCCCAAAACTGAATACCATAAGTCCAGATTGGTTTCAGGATTGCTTTATATAATAGCACTTTGTATTCAAGATTCAACTTTGATCTTTTGTGTAACAGCCACCATAACTGATTCATTTTAAGCTTGATCTGAGTTTTCTTTGCCTCTATGTGATTTTTCCATGTCAGCCTTCTGTCGAGGTGAATACCCAAGTACTTTGTTGAGGAACATTGTGGAACTGATTGGCCATTAATTTTAAGTGGGGGACATGTATCTAGCCTTAGCGTGAAGGTTACATGTACGCTCTTTGATTCATTGACTTTTATACGCCATTTTGCTAGCCAGATTTCGAGAGAATCGACATGAGTCTGCAGGAGTTTAGTAGCTTCTATGGGGTTAGAGCGAGAGCACAATATTGCCGTATCATCAGCAAAGGTCGATATGAATGTATAGTTATTGTTGGGCATATCTGAAGTGTATAAGAGATACAGTAAGGGACCCAAAACGCTTCCTTGAGGAACGCCAGCGTGAATATCCAATGGATTTGTTGTGTAATCCTTGTGATGTACGAGAAATTGTCTTTTCGTGAGGTAGCTACTAAGCAATGAGGAGACATTTGCAGGCAGTAATAGTTTGAGTTTGTAAATAAGGCCATCGTGCCATACTTTATCGAAAGCTTGAGTGATATCAAGAAAGACAGCTGAGCAATACTTTTTTTCTTCAAAAGTGTTCCTTATCAGAGTTACAATGCGGTGGACTTGTTCTATTGTGCCGTGCTGTTTTCTAAATCCAAACTGATGTTGAGGAATCAGTTGGTTGAGATTAATAAATGGAGTTATATTCATGACAAGTAGCTTTTCGAATACTTTAGAAAGTAGAGGCAGGAGGCTGATAGGTCTGTACGATGCAACTTTTGTAGGGTCTTTTCCTGGTTTTGCTATCATAATAATTTTTGAAGTTTTCCAGCATTTGGGATAGTGTTTAATACGAAGGATAGCATTGAAAATGTGCATCAGATGAATTACTGAAGCCGGAGGTAGCTCTTTTATCATTTTACCGGTAATTTTATCTGGACCAGGTGATTTTTTTGGGTTTAAATCTTTATAAATTGCTTTGAATATGTCCTTTTTTTTTAATTTTGAGCGTTATTGAGCAAGGTTGAGAAGTTAATATTGGTAATGAGGACTGTGAAGAGGGTGGATTGGGTGTAAACACACTTTTTAGGTGGTTTGCAAAAGCCAAACCCTTCTCACAGTTGCTTCTAGCCCAATTACCGTCACTCAAACGGATGGGGGAATCAGTGAGAATTGGCCGATTTGATTTTTTTGCTGATTTCCACAAGGAGTAGTCTGACGCTTCACCAGGTGTTAATTTCGCTATGTGCTCTTCTAACTCTTTGTTGTTTTTATTTTTTAAGGCTTGCTTTAACTTTCGAGTGCAGTGCTGTAGCTGTGTTTTCAGATTCGGTGATCTGAATTCTTGCCATTGTCTTCGGAGTCTTCTTTTTTGTCTTACTAGCAATTCAATATCGGCTGGTGTGTATGGGCTATAGTTTGATTGCTTGCATACCTTTGTGCAGGTGGCTGAGCTGAGAGCTAATGAGAGCAGCTGGTTGAATTTTTCGAGTGCTGAGTCTACATCGTGTCCATTTCTTAATACAGTACTCAGAGGAAGATGGGAATTTATATATTTCTTGAATTTTAACCAGTCTATTTTCTTTCTAACGCAATTGCTTTGGGGGCTTGGTGATTTTATAGATATTACCGTGGGTGAGTGGTCAGATGATAGATCATAATTACACTCTGTGGAGATATTTTCCATCTGCAAACCTTTGGCGACTCCAAAGTCTATGAGATCGGGTATTTTCCTCTTGTCCGTCGGCCAATATGTCGGTTGACCATTTGAAATAACATCGTAGCCGTGGTTAGTGATGATTGAACATAGTCTTTTGCCTTTTGGAGTTATTAATCGGGAGCCCCAGTGAGTGTGTTTGGCGTTGAAATCGCCAGCAACCAAGAATTTGCTACCAAGAGTTGAGAAAAATTCTTTATATTGCTGTTCGGTAATACTGTATCTTGGGGGACAGTATATCGCAGATATTACTAGCTTAGAGATGTATTCTTCCAGACATATGGATGTTGCTTGCAAGTAGACGCTACTAAAATCTTCAAGAACATGATGTTTTATTCTGCTTTTTATCAATATGGCAGTTCCTCCGCGTGCCTTACCATGCGGATGATTTGTGGTGTACAGTTTGTAATATGGTATTTGGTAGCAATTTTTGTCAGTGAAATGGGTCTCAGATATCATCATTATGTCGATTTGGCTGGATTCAAGGAATTGAATTAGCTCCAAACGGTGCTGGCTTAAGCCGTTGGCGTTCCAGTGGCATATCTTGAGACAACTCATGGTCTGGATAGCAATGTTTGGAGTAACATCGATTGATTTTTCATCATTTCTTGCATCATTGTTTGCATTGAGTTCATGAATTGGTTCATATTCTGAATCAATGTTTGAAGCAAATGTTCAAGGGTACTTGGCTGTTGGGTGGGCAGTGAGTGTTTCTGCTCATTATTTACATTGCTTTGTTGGTGTGGGTTTTGTTTTAACACGCTAGCGTATGAATTGGTTTGATTCTTGTTTGGGATTGCAGAGAAGAATTGTGTTGCATCAATATTTTGTCTCTTACTTGAGTTGGCTATCTGAGTTTGCTCAACTGGTTTTAGAGGTTGATTGCTAGCGGAGAAATTTAGCTTTAGGGTTGTATATACTGGGCAACCTCTATAATTTGCGGTGTGATTACCTCCACAATTGCTGCATTTTTTCATGCTAGCATCGTCTTTAGATTTTGGGCATATGTTTGATTTATGGAGATCTCCACAAATCACACAAACAGCTGGCAGGGTACAATATGTCTTAGTATGTCCATATTCTTGGCAGTTGCTGCACTGAGGAGGTCCAGTTCTCTTATGGGGTTCTTCGATTGTGATTTTGCGATGCAATAAATATCGAATTTTATATATGGGGTGTACTTCACCTTTTTTTAGGGGTTTTGTTTCAGGCTGAAGCTCAATACGATATAACGGTTGAGGTATATTGCTCTTGTTGAGAATGTTGAATACTGTTTTGGCTTGAAACCCTTCTTCCTGGAGGGCAAGTTTGATTTCGTTAATATCAACGTTGGGTTCGACGCCTTTGAGTACAACGATTAAGCCCTTACTACTTTTTAGCTGATATGTGTAGTAATTCTTTTTTACAGCATCAAATTCCGCTATTACTTTGCGATAATGAGTTTCGCTGTAGATTTGCACTTTTGTTTCCTCAATTTGGCCTTTGCGAATAGGAACAACATGGAAATTCTTTGGTCCTATAAGACTTGTAATTCTAGAAATCAACTTATCTGAGTTGCGTTCTCTCAAGAAAATGGGTGGGGGTTTGAAATTTTTCTTGGAGATAATATTTTCGTCACTTTCATCACCTGAAAGCAGAGCGTATCTATTTTCCGAACTAATAGGGACAGTGTTCTGCTTTTGAATTTTTGTTGAATTCATTTGTTTTGAATTTTGCGGACTTCTCTTTCGCTTTACTACAGTAATGTAGCGATCAATACCAGTTTGAACAGCAACTGGTTCTTTATTAGTCATCGCACTAGTTGCTTTAACTACTGGGTCATGCACTTCAGTAGAAGTGCCGTTATTTCTTTTTACTGATTTAAATTTAATTGTTCACTTATAAATAAAAAAAAATATTTTTGACTTACATTAACTCCTTTTCGCCTTGATTACTGTGGATCCTTCCTTGTACCGATCGCGGAGCTCACTGCTTCTACGGAACCAGTTAAATGTTGTTGGGTTCTTGGGCAGGTGCGTTGACTTGAGGAGGAGCTACTTAAGGTGCTTTTGCACTGCAAGCTGTAGAATAAAAAGGTCACTTCTTAAGAATTCTGGAGCGTCAATACTTTCATTTGAAAGGTCTCAGTCCAACAAATATTAAAGCCGAACTAGATTCTACTCTGGGGGAGCTAGAGCTAGAGAGCTAGAGAGTTTATATTATAAGCAAATTATCGAAGCTATAAAATATCGTTGGGAAATGTGCATCGAGCTTGAAGGAGATTTTGCTCAAATAAAGAAAATTCTTCCCAAATACGTTGTTTTCTTTGTTAGGTTGGGTAGTTCTGGGTAGTTCGGTAACAATAGGCTAAAGAGTTCTTTGGTAGAAACTACAATTAGAGTTGTTATACCTCCCTCAAATCGGTTGCCTAGTTTAAAGTTACCAGTATTCAATGGAAAATATGCCGATATAAAAACTTTACGATACGAAAAAAAATGTCTAATGTTTTTTAATAGTGTAGAACAGATTTTTGAAATTCCTGAGATATACACTGTGAAAGCACCTTCACTGCATAATGATGTGGATACGGTATCTGCCACATATGATTCCTTGTTGTCACATGGTAGCGAGAAGGATATAACCAATGCCCTTATAATTCACTTAGTCATGTCCAAAATTGATAATGCTACAAAGGCTAAGTAGATTGATCAATTAGATTATTCAAAGTTGCCAACTATAAATGTGTCAGAAAGATTTAACTTTGCAAAGATGTGTTCTCTGTGCATAAATTGTCTGAAAAAAGGACATTCAGTTGCGTCTTGTCGTTCATCGCGTTCTAGAGTATGTCAACGTCCACATCACACGTTGTTGTACAAATACGAAATTGTCTCACCAACTCAAGAGTCACGTGGTGATCTACCTACCACGTCAAAGGTTGCACTTGCTTAATTCAACGCAGGCCAAAATAACCAAAACTCAGTCATGCAAGTTTGTTCATCTGAAAAAGTCGTGGTCTTGGCAACGAAATCTCCAAATAAATTTGGAGATTTCGTATAGGCCAGAGCATTGTTAGATTCAGGTTCTTAGTTGAATCTAATAAGTGAAAAAATGACAAAGCGATTGCAACTAAATCGAGAAAGAAAAGACTTATATAGTTGGTGTTGGACAATCCAAATCTAAGGTAAAAGGCACAGTTGTTACAATAGTAAAATCCAGGATTAACAACTACGAAAGAAATACCGAATTGTGGGTTATTAAATCTATATATGGATAACAGCCAGAATATAATATTAACTCTGTTGAGTGGAATATTCCGTCAAATATCGAATTAGCAGACCTACTTTGCAGAAAACTCATCTTCATTGAATAGACTCAGGGAGGTTCGACTTAGAACCTCCCTGGTCATCTGGTCGATTTAGTGTACGCCTTCCATTCAAAGCTCCACCATCTTGACTCGGTATGTCTTTTAATACAGCTATACGTCGCTTGCTTTCACTCGAACGTAGTATAGCTTCAATACCGAAAGCTCGAGATATATACATGGATTTCATGAGAGAATATTTGTCACTTGGTCACTGTCACTTAACCATATTTCTATACTCCAAGAACCACATTACTTCATACCACACCAATACTTCTTACGACCAAGTAGTACAACAACAAAGCTCGTTCTCGAATCCGCTGGGTTTCACTCAGCGAAATAGTATTCAAACCACTATAGCTTTGTGGACCGAACGGAAAAAGCTCTTCAATTTGGCGATGCTGAATCTACAAAGGCTCTCGGTATAATTTGGTCTACAAAAGATGATATGTTGCACTTTCAACTCGAGGACAATTTTAGCGAAATCAAAGCTACAAAACGGTACACATTGTCAGTATCTGCTCGATTATTTGATCCACTTGGTTTGCTTTGTGCAATTGTTACAAAGGTAAAATACTTTTGCAAGAGCTTTTTTGAACAAACTGGACTGGGATGAATCATCTCAATGAATTTCGCCACATCTTGGCAAAGTTTTAAAGATAATTTGTCCCAAATTCATAAAGTTTAAGTTCCTAGATTTGTCACTGGACTGGGATGAATCATCTCAATGAATTTCGACACATCTTGGCTAAAACACACTCATCGTCACTTTCTACAATTGTTGCGAATAGAGTTGCAGAAGTACAAAAATTGTCAAATAACATATCATGGCGGCATGTTCCCACAAAACAAAATCCTGCAGATATTGTGTCAAGATGCTGTAATGTAAATTAATTAAATACGTCAATCTGAATCGAAGGTCCGGACTTTCTACAAAAAGGACCAGAATACTGGCCATTAACTGAGCATTTCGATTTGCCAAGTGAAACAAAATTACTGGAAAAAAAGAAAACTGCAACTTTTCTCGAAGTTGCTACGAGTGAGGAAAATTAAATCCTGAAGTTAATTGAATACCACTCATCTTACAGTAAACTTTTACGAACTGTTTCTTATATTTATCGATTTATAAATGGAAAAAATAATAAGGAGAACGATGAACCAAATATTTCTGCAACAGAATCAAAATTTGCTTTTATGAAAGTTGTGGAAATTATTCAGAAATACGAATCTGCCAAAGAAATAAAAAGTATACGAAAGTCATTGCCACTGAAATCACCTTTACAAAAATTGAATCCTTTCGTGCATGGAAATTTTGCTAGTAATAAAACACTAATCTTATTGAGAGTTGGTGGGAGGATTTTACATGCCCCTATATCGTACGAAACAAATTTTCCAGTATTGCTGCCCAAAAATTCAAAGTTTGTATATCTGTACGTCCAATATCTGCATTTAAAAAATTACCATGGAGGCCAAGAAGTACTTGTAGGATTATTGAAACAAAACATTTGGCTCATAAATGCGAGAGGTTGCTCGAAAAGTAGTGAGAGATTATGTACATTGTTTTCGATACAAACCAAAGTTAATGTCGCAAGTAATGGGTAACCTTCCACATGATAGATTACGTTCTGTAAGGCCTTTTCTCCTTTGGGGCGTTGACCTTTGTGGACCAGTTTACACATCATTTAGAATTCGTGAACGTTCACCACATAAAACTTATATAGCGATTTTTGTTTGTTTTACATCAAAGGCAGTTCATACAGAGGCAGTAACTTATTTAACTACTGATGCATTTCTCTCCATTTTAAAAAGGTTTATTGAAAGAAGAGGCGTGCCGGAGAAAATCTATTGCGTCAACGCAACCAATTTCGTTGGGGCCAGCACAAAAATGAAAGAACTAAGAGAGAGATTTTTGGCAGAAGAGAATCAAGAGTGTCTCCAGAATTTCATGGCAGAAGAAGGCATTCAGTTCAAATTCATCCCACTTCGCGCACCACATTTTGGAAGACTATGGGAAGCCGCCTATGTGGGTGCCGTAGCTCAGTGATTAGTGTGTTCGCCTTCTGATCTGTAGGTCGTGGTTCAATACCCGGCTGATGCATAACAAATTTAATATCGATAAGATTTTTCTTTCGAACGGTACCCACCTGTCGGCAAGCAATTGGCAATTTTTCCGACAGTAACAACTTGCCATGAAAAAGCTTCTAAAAGAACTCTGTGACAAAGCTCAGAAAAAGTGATGTCGCAAGGGTTCTGCCGTTCGGAACCGGCTAAAATAAGTAGGTCCCTTCTAATACTGTCTCAAATTTAACACGCACAACATTATTTAAGTTGGTGTAAAAAAAACTTCAGGTAAGTGTTCCCTAAGAGTCTAAAGGGTGTATAATATATTGTACAAGAGGATTTGGTGATAGTAAAAATTAAAATTTTTCAGTTATTTTTGGATTTTTCATATCTTACTATTTTCAGTATAGCTCTTATATTTTCCTCGAATTTTTTAATTTAGGTTAGTTTATACACGATTTGATTGAGTTTTGATTTTGTTAAAACAGCGTACTTGGTAATATGGCTTCGTTTGGAGGGAAATTTTTGAGTGAGGATCGGTGGTATGACTTATTGAAAAACGGAGACGACCGCAATGTCCCGGAAAACGAGTTTGACGTCGAATCTGAAGCCATACGTCACAACCTTGATGTCGATGAGATTTCAAAGGAAGAAGATCCCACCGCATCGGACGAAGAAACGGACCAGTTGTTCGCCGACTACTATAGCCAAACTGCAAGCAATGGTGGCCGTCGCTATTTTGAAAAAGCTCTAACTAACAGAGTTATTTCCTCTGGCGCTTCAACATCGTCTTCTGAAATTCCTGCTTTAACTACGCATGTACAAGTGTCGTCGCCATCATCAGAACTAACAAGGGTCTCTGATTCATCTGATCATCTTTTCCCGAGAGCACTGGGATCCAAAGCTCACAATCAGGAACCATCTATAAAATTGGATGAGCAAGAGCCACAGGAGTACTTCAACTATACAAAGTCGAAGGACATCGAATGGCGTCATGTCAGAAAACATACTACGGAAGACAACACTGCAGAGGCGTTTGTGCAGCCTCACTTTGTTCAACAACATCTGAAGTCGCCATACGAGTATTTTTCAAAGTACCTTCCGTTTGATTTTTTTGATTCAACTGCACGATTCACGAACTTATACGCAGTTCAAAACTACCTCCTAGCTTCAAATTATGTTGGGGTTGGAAAAGAAGATATAGTAAAAAGATACTCTAAAGTGTACAAGAAGTATATAGATGTGAATCGTCCAGAAGTAGTTGCAGTTTATAATCATAACATGGGTGGCGTCAATCTTCTTGAACCAATGCTGCAATATTATCGAGTATACTTGAAATCCAAAAAGTGGACTCTACGAGTGATCATGCACTTTTTTGATATGGTGATCATTTCCACTTGCATAAGCATCATTGCAACATTATTGATATATCAGCGAACGATCAAATGGACTTGCTATCTTCAGAAACGAGCTGGCTAAGACTTTGATTTTGTTTGACTCAACAGCCAAGAGATCGGTCGGGCGACCAAGAGCAGGTAGAGCAGGAAGTTCTCAAATGCAGCAAGCAGATAAAGTTTCGGTTTCAAAGGATGTACGTTACGATCAAATGGGTCATCTTGCTTATTTTTCTGATGACAAAACGCCGAACAGATGTAAATGGTTTTCCATTAGGGACATAACAATTTTATCTATTAATAAAACATAAAAATATTTGAGATATTGAGTTCAAATTTATTGTGAATATATTGCAAGCATTACATTTTATGAATGAAATTCGATTTCGGTCATATGACCACCACTAGCCCGTTTACAGCGGTCGATTCTTTGGACCCATTTTTCCACCACTCTAGCACACATTTCGACCGGAACGTTGGCAATTCCGCGTTGGATGTTGTCTTTGAGCTCGTCTAAAGTTGCTGGCTTGTTGGCATAGACCAGTGACTTGATAAAGCCCCATAAAAAGAAATCCAATGGTGTTAGATCGCATGAACGAGGCGGCCATTCGACCGGACCATTTCTCGAAATAACACGTTCACCGAATTTGCCTTGCAATAAATCGATTGTGACGTGTGCTGTGTGGCTAGTGGCACCGTCTTGTTGAAACTACATATCGCTGATGTCAAGTTCATCCAATTCTGGCCACAAATAATCTTCCAATATAGCACGATAGCGCTCTCCATTGACGGTAACATGACGGTCGTTTTCATCCACGAAAAAATACGGCCCAATCACACCTCTGGCATGAAAACCGCACCAAACAGTAACTTTTTGCAACGGTGTCTCAAGAAGCACTTGTGGGTTTGTTGCTGATGGCTTTGTCAATAACGCATATTTTGATTATTGACAAAGCCATTGAGCCAGAAATGAAGTTCATTGCTGAAGAAGATTTTTCGCTCTTAAAGTTGCGACCACCGACTCAGAATTTCGGTAGTAATTTTTAATAATTTCCAAACGTTGTTGGTTCGTGAACTTTACCATTATGAAAATGTTGACTTTAACTAACGTTTTGACATTGACAGTTGATTAAAAAGTTTAAGGGTGCGTTCATATAAAGATACGGAATTGTTATGTCCCTAATGGAAAACCCTTTAGGTATGCGTTAAATGTAATGTATTTTTGTGCATTAAACGAGGTGCTAATTGCTTCTGTAAGTATCACACAGCTGAAAAAATACCTTTTTCATTACTTTTTATAACACTATTAATGTTTTGTAACGACTGCATATTTGAATTGTTTATTTTTTGTTTCTCTTGAATAAAATTTATTTCTTTTACGAATTATTGCTTTCATTCTCTCATGCTGATTTGGAGTTACTTTTGTTACCGTTCAGTCCGGTTGTACAATATATTGTAAATCCTCTAAAATCAAAGTGGGAAGGGATGAAAATGTAGAAAGTAGTTTTTTTACATATATTTGGTCCATATTGAAGGACTCTTTTCTCAAAAAAAATATTATTCTACCGCTGGATTCATCTCATCTCTTCAATAACATCATGATTTTCCTTTACATGCCCTATAACGATAACATGTTTAGGCAAATTCACCATTACGTTTTGTACGACCTCCCCATCTGTCATCATCAGCAAATGGACAATTCCTTAAATAATTCGAAGTCATAGTGGTTCTACAAACTCCATCATAAAGGGTTATCCATTTTGCGGTTTCAAAAGTAAATGTAAATAAAATACATATAAAATATTTTTTATCATGATATTTCTTTTTTATTATAAAGTTTGAACGTTGACATTATGTGTGAAATACTACATCATTTAAATGACCACCACGCGAATTGTTGCAAGCATCGATTCTTTTGAGGTCATTTTCGACCACTTTTTGACACATATTGGGCGGTATCTCAGCCATAACGTGACGAATGTTGGTTTTTAGGTGCTCAAGAGTTAAAGGTTTATCTGCATAAACACGGTCTTTCGCGTAGCCCCACAAAAAAAAGTCAAGCGGTGTCAAATCGCATGATCTTGGTGGCCACTTGATATCGCCACGACGAGAAATTACGCTGCCAGAAAATTTCTTTTGCAATAAAGCCATATTCGCTCGAGTTGTGTGGCATGTGGCACCGTTTGTTGAAACCACATATTCTCTAAGTCGTATTCTTCAATAGCAGGCAAAAAAAAGTCGGTTATCATATGACCATAACGCTCCGAATTGACGGTGACAGTCGTTCCATCGTCGTTTTCGAAGAAGTAAGGTCCAATCACACCTCCGGACCAAAGAGCGCACCAAGCAGTGCCTTTTTGTGGATGTAGTGGCCTCTCTTCAATTACTTGAGGTTTCTCAGAACCCCAAATACGACAATTTTGTTTGTTAACATACCCACCGAGTGAGAAATGTGCTTCGTCGCTGAAGAAAATTTTGTTCGAAAAATCGCCGTCCACCGCCTGTTGTTCAAGCACCCATTCGACGTATCTACGACGTTGTGAATGGTCAGCTGGCTTCAGTTGTTGTGTGAGCTGGATTTTATATGGATGTAGGTGTAGATCCAAATGCAAAATACGCCATAATGTGCCGTAAGACAGTCCTAATTCCTGAGAACGACGAGGAATCGACACATTCGGGTCTTTGGCAACACTTTCACTTACAGCAGCGATATTTTCGGTGGTACGAGCGAAACGATGATGCACAGGCCTTACAATATCTGTAACTGATCCTTCATATTTCTTCACAATTTTGCCAATTGCTTGCGTAGTTGAACGATTATGTAAACCATAATCTCCTCTTAAAGCACGATATGTGGCTGTGGCAGAATCACCATTTTTGTAGTAGGTTTTTACAATTTTAATGCGTTGTGCGATAGTTAAGCGATCCATTTTCGCAAATGTCAGACTTTGAACTGAAAAAGAAAGAAATTGTTTTAACTCAGTTTGACAGATGTCGAATTCTAGCCCTATATTTTTGAAACCGCGAAATGGATAACCCTTTACTATCTTATAATTTAATTCTTAGTGAAAATAAATGATCAAAACAAGTCGCGCACAGTTAACCCCTTTTGGTTAGAGATCAATAATAGAATATATAATAAAAAAAAGTATAAACAAAAAGAAGGACTTGGGATAGGGAAATAATGAAAGAGAGAGAGAGAGAGAGAAGTGTGGGGAATGGTAGAAGATAGTGGAGAACTGGCATAATTGGTGATGCCAGATCGCCCACCCATCCCTAATCACAATAACAGTGCGCGATGTGTTCTGACGTAGACAGCCATGAACCATTGAATAGTGATCTATTGCCTTGTATCGTGCATACGTTGCTTTCTTTCTCATTTTTCCTTTTTCGATGCTATATAATACTGCTACCGCCGCCTAAGAAGTTTTACTTAAAAAAAAGCAGAGAGTAACATATACTTTCATACATATATATGTCAATATATCTTCTAAAATACATATGAATTAATCATTCATTTGAATGAAGTGATCTATTTTATTTTAATTACACAAACAACGCAGTTATTGTTGGCTTCGGAGCAATTGCTTTTCGTATGAATTGCCTTTCGAGTGTATTTCCTTACATGTTATAAACAAGAGCAAGCGTGATCAGCTTAAATAGTTGACTATTTTTTAGATTATTTTTTAATAGTAGTTCAGAGAAGTTAGAAAAAATATAGCTACTTTGGTACTCGTAGCTATAATTTTTGCAACTATATGAAAGGTTCTCCAGTACTTGGTCTTTCCACAGGACTTTCGGTCTTCCTCTTCTGCGTCGTCCTTCAGCGGGTTCCGAATATAACACCTTCTTAGCTGGAGCGTGTTCTTCCATTCGTTCGACATGACCTAGCCAGCGCAGCCGCTGGATTTTGATGCGCGTTTACTATGTCAATATCGGCATATAGCCCGTAGAGCTCATGGTTGTACCTTATTCGATACTCGCGACCAACGCAAACAGGTCCAAAGATCTTGCGTATGACTTTTCTCTCGAAAACTCCAAGCATCCGCTCATATGAGGTGGAAATTGTCCAGGCTTTAGCGCCGTATGTTAGGACAGGCATGATGAGAGACTTGTAGAGTGTAGTTTTCGTTCTTCGGGAGAGGGCTCGACTTCTCAATTGCTTACTTAGCAATATCTCCAGGCTGATGTCATTACTGCTGTTTTTGCTATTTCAAAAACGACGAGTTATTTAACTGTCAAAAAGTAAAAAATAAATTAAGTACGTGGCACTTATAAGGTTCGAAGGTATCTTTAGCCCAGCTTCTCTTCAACTACTGTTGACTGTGTTAAATGTTGGAAAGTATTAGAAGGAATCTACTTATTTTAGACGGTTCCGAATCACACAACACTTGTTACACCAATTTTTTTGAGCTTTGTCACAGAGTTCTTTTATGATCTTTTTCATGGCAAATTGTTACATCCGGAACAATAGCCAATTGCTTGCCGACAGATCCCCACTGTTCTAATAAAAATTATTTTCAATATTAATTGTATGCTTTAGACGGGGATTGAACCCACGACCTACAGATTAGAAGGTCAACGCAAGACTCACTGAGCTACTGTATAATAAGATTAGGTATTACTAAATATGGTGGTCTGGTGGTGTTTTCGCAAGGTAACGTGTCTAACTGCCTCAACCGGGTGGGGCTAGCGCAATCCTTGTTGAACTCATCGCAAGCCAACTCACTGGCGGTCATGTAGTTTGATCTGAGCGCTATGTGATGTTGCCTTTATTTGTTAATGAGGGGTAGTCATGTAGCTTGCTCTGCTTACTATGTGATGGCGTCTTCATTATTATTAATAGGGGCCCTCCATGTGGCGACCACCGGGCAACGTCCTCCTGGCACCCGCTGGGAGGCGGCTGGAGTGAGTGGGGAAAATCTCCTCGACTAGAGGTTGTCGGGACCCGCAACATAAAAAATAAGGATTAGGACTACCGCTTTTGTTGATGACCGCTTTTGTCGATGAGGGTGTCTCTATCCAACTGGTTGATGTCCTCGAAAAATACAGAGCTGATATGACCGCTCTCCAGGAAATGCGATGGACAGTACAGGGCTGCTCCAAAAGAGCGTCCTGTGACATTTACTACAGTTGCCATGCTAAAAGGCACGAATTAGGATGTGGATTTTGGTCAGCAAGAGACTACGACATCTTGTTTCACATTTCACGTCTGTGAACGAGCGGCTGGTCCCGATCCACATCAAGGCAAAATTCTTTAACATCAGCCTTATATGTGCCTACGCTCCGACGGCTGAGAAGGACAATGTGACCAAAGAGAGCTTCTTTCAGCGCCTCGAAGAAGCTTATGCCCCCGCCACGATATCAAAATCGTGCTTGGCGACTTTAATGCCAGGGTGGGCAAGGAAGATACCTTTGGTCCAACTGTTAGAAAATTCAGCCTCCACCAGAACACCTCCGATAACGGAATGAGGCTGATCGACTTCGCCGCAGCACGAAACATGGTAATTGGTGGAACCAGATTAAATCATCTAGACATCCACAAAGCGACATGGCTGTCTCCAGGTCAGCGAATGAGAAACAAAATTGATCACGTGGTGGTTGACGGAAGGCATGCTTTCAGTGTGATGGATGTGAAATCAATCCGTGGTGCCAACATCGACTCGGATCACTACCTTGTTACAGCCAGGGCGCGTACATGCTTATGTGTCGCAAATAATAAACGAAGTCCCACACAGAGAAAGCTTGACGTTGACAACAAATGCTTTTGACGATACATACGCACAGTGGCAAAACAAATCCCACTCCACGACTGCTGCTGCCGAAGAGGTAATCGGTTACTATTGTCCTCTGAGGAACGAGTTGTATGATCAGGAGTGTCGCGACGTTACCACAGAGAAAGACGCAGCCTACAGAAAAACCCTGCATGCACAGAGACGTCTTCTCAGGCGTAAGAAGATATAACAAGAAAACCGCGAATGTGAGGAGATAGAGATATGCTGCGACAAGAATGAGACTCGAAAATTCTTCGAAAATATCAAGCGCCTGGGTGGCGGTTTAAATCCCTGAGCCTCTTCCTTCCGTGACGGAAATGGGAATATGGTTACGGATGCCCAGAGCGTACTGAGTCCATGGAGAGAAAACTTCTCCAAGTTACTGAATGACGATGTTACGAATAATTCCGCCAGTGGAAGAGATTGGCCGAACACCCGAACAATTACGGATGATGGTGTTGACGTTTCACCACCCGACCATGACGAGATTAAAACAGCTCTATTGAGGCTTAGGAACAAGAAAGCAGCAGGTACAGATGGCCTGCCTGCCGAGTTGTCTAAGACCGACGCTAATGAACTGCTTACCTGCATGCACTAGCACATAAGAAGAATATGGTCGGACAAAAGCATGCCCGATGATTCTGTTCTCTGCCGCATACTTAAGAAAGGAGACCCCACAATTTGCGCAACTAGCGTGGCATAAGTCTCCTGAGCATCGCATACAAGGTTCTATTAAGCCTACTTTGTGAAAGCCCATCCTTAACAACCCGATTGCACCTTATCAATGTGGCTTCAGACCTGGTAAATCCACCATTGACCAGATTTTCCCACCACGCCAAATCCACGAAAAGATCCAAAAAAACGGATCTACACACATCACCTATTCGTCAATTATAAAGCCGCTTTCGACAGTCCGATAAGAGATTGCCTCTACACAACTATGCCTGAATTTGGTCTACATGCAAAACTCATTCGACTTTACAGAATGTCACTGCTTAACTCTCGCTGTGCAGTGAAAATTGGGAAGGACCTCTCCCCTCCGTTTAATAACGAACGGGGTTTCAGAAAATGTGATTCGTTATCGTTTGACTTCTTCATCCTAATTATGGAGCTAATTATACGACCTGCAGATTTACGACATAATGACACTATCTTCAACAAAAGTGTCATGCTGTTAGCGTCTGCCGACGATATTGACATAATCGGCATGAACACGCGAGCAGTCAGTACAGCATTCTCAGAGTTGGAAAGAGAGTCGCGTCGGATGGGTCTTACGGTGAACGAGGGAAAGACGAAGTATCTAGTGTCAACAAACAAAGAGTCCCGGCGTCTTGGACAGCACGTCACTGTTGACAACTACGCTTTTGAAGTAGTAAGGGACTTTGTCTATCTTGGAACCAGCATTAACAGCAGTAATGACGTCGGCCTGGAGATCATGCGTAGGATAACTCTTGCTAACAGGTGTTACTTTGGGCTGAGTAAGCAATTGAGAAGTCGAGCCCTCTCTCGAAGAACGAAAACTACACTCTACAAGTCTCTCATCATGCCTGTCCTAACATATGGCGCTGAAGCCTGGACAATTTCCTCCTCCGATGAGCGAATGCTTCGAGTTTTCGAGAGAAAAGTCCTACGCAAGATCTTTGGACCTATTTGCGTTGGTGGCGAGTACTGAAGAAGGTACAACCATGAGCTGTATGAGCTGTATGCCGATATTGACATAGTAAAGCGCATCAAAATCCAGCGGCTGCGCTGGTTAGGTCATGTCGAGCGAATGGAAGAACACGCTCCAGCTAAGAAGGTGTTATATTCGGAATCCGCTGGAGGACGACGCAAAAGAGGAAGACCTAACCTCCGGTAGAAGGACCAAGTACTGGAGAACCTGACGGCGCTTGGAATTTCTAACTGGCGCCAGCTAGCGAAGAACAGAGATGGCTAGCGAAGCATGTTATTTTCGGCCTAAATCGATATTCGGTTGTTATGGCCACATAAGTAAGTAAAGTAAGTAATACTAAATATTTTTGATTTATTTATGAATTGCATTTTAATATCTTTTTGTTAATTGTGTTACTAAAAGTAACTTTTGCTTTGTAAACAATTAACTTTAAATTATGTTAGTTGAATATAAGTATGTAATATCTTTCTAGCAAATATAGAGTTGTTTGAATGCTTTTGTTTTTGTTTCTATTTAATATAAAAAGTAATACATTCATAGCCACTTCCAAAGGGTAGTGATGTGCAACTTGACAGCTGATCCTGCGAAATTATGGTCCCCACCTCTCACTACCATTCTCCTTACTTTTTCCTATGACCGAGACTGACACCAAGGGTCCCGGAGGCAGCAAACTACTTGAGGTGAACCATAGCACATTGACCAAGTCAATGGAAAGCTTTCTTTTGGAGATTGATATGAATATTTTGTCATGAAAAACATTTGAATCATCCAAGGGTGTGGACGAAGCGGAGATAGCATACAATCTGTCAGTAACCTATAGTGGATCTCTGATACCGAGTAAGTTTCTGACATCGGTTAAACCTGATGGAAATCAGGAAACTGTCTGTAAGGAGGCTGAAGGTACCAGGAATCCAAATACAGGTAAGGGTCTGTCCACAATGCAGATTAAGAGAAGAAGACAGAAGGAGAAGAAGACAGAAGGAGAAGAAAGTCGAGCAAGGCGAGTAGTCAAGATCCGTCGATTTTAACACCTGTTGAGACCACGGGAAAGCGTGCCAGAGCAGATGTTTTTTCTGATCTGACATGTTGCTCCGAAGCCAACAAGGGGTCTATACGGTAGCACGAGAAGAAGGTTAAGGCAAAGAGTAGGAAGGTCAATAGACAAGAATGGGAAGTGCCTACTACTTCGACTAAGGAGATGGTTGAAGTACCTAAAATGTCGGACGAAACTCCATCATCTATGTCTGGTAGTGCTTTTGCGGAAGTTGCTGCTAAGGCTATGTCGGTGGAGATACGTACCGACAAAGGAGAAGCTCAACTGATTTAGAAACAGTAAGATTGGTAATGTATCCGTGCTCAGAACAAAGACCTGAATACGACTCTGGCGAACTTACTCGATTACCATGGAAGAATCAGTGACCACTAAGGAAATGGGTTCCCACCTGGTTTTGGGTATTGACTTAGAGTCGCCAAAGGTTCTGAAGTCGAAATACAGGTACTGTTCTCACCTGCATTTGGAGCGAGTTCATTTTCGCGGGCAGGTTACGGAGAGTAATAAGGCGTTAAAATTATGACGGTCCTGGTTCAACGACAGAAGATATTTTTACGCAGATTAACTAGCAGCATAGCAAATCGTCTACTGCCTCATATAATATTAATACAGGAACCATGAGTATTCTACACACGTATCTGCTTTAGGCGCTTTATCGTGGGGTCAAATACTCCAAGGCGAGGGACATGAGAGGCCTCGGGCATGCAATGTCATGCCCAAGTCCATTGAATACACGGGGATGAAAGATTTCTGCTCCCAGGATATCGTTTGTGAAAAATCAAATATTGGAAAAGTGGGAACAGTACCGAAGCTATCGTGGTTTCAGCCTATCTACCCTACGACTCCACATAGCCACCTCCTTCGACGGAACTGAAAGAAGTACTCCAGTATGCCGAGTCCAAAAACCTGGGGCTGATAGTGGGCTGTGATGCAAACTCACAAAACACTGTGTGGGGTAGCAGTAAATGCAACCCTTGAGGTCTCAGGCTTTTGGGATACATAATGTCAACTGATCTAGCAATTCAAAATGTTGGTAACAAAACGACTTTTGTCACTAGCAGAAGACAAGAGGTGATTGATTTGACGCTAACCAACAGGTTACTGGCAAATCAAATCAACCAATGGCGAGTTCTGGAAGAGAATTATCTTTCTGATCATCGTCTAATCGAACTCCAACTTGGAATTGACACAATGTTAATACCTTCAGGCAGGAATCCTTGGAAGGTGGACTGGGAAGAGTTTGGTGAGCTTCTAACGGAGCGACTACCAAATTTTGAGAAACTCCTAACAAAAGGTATAATTGAAGATGTTACCAAAAAATTGTAAGGTACCTTTATTAACTGTTATGAGAAATTGTGTCGATTAAGAAGAAGCAGACAGGGGAATGCGGTCCCGTGGTCGAACGCTGATCTCTCGAAGCCTCGAAAACTGTCGAGAAAGCTTCTGAATAAAAAAAAAAAAAAAATATGTGGCACTTAAAGCCCCAAAGGGCTCATTGGTCGAGCTTCTCTTCCATTACTGTTGTGCGTCTTAAATTTTTTAGACAGTATTAGAAGGGACCTACTTATTTTAGCCGGTTCCGAAAGGCAGAACACTTGTGACATCACTTCTTCTTCTGAATAATGCCTTAAAATCCCAAAAAGAAATGGACTATATAATCATTTACTCCCTCAGAGAGAATATAAGAAAAAGGTAAGGCTAGTCAAACTGGAGTCTTATAGAAATTTCTGTAGCGAAATCGTAGAAATGAAAAAAAATCTACACTTTGCAAGCTCCTTCAAAAATATCGAGCAATTAGGCCAGACTCTATTCGAAAACCTGAATGCTCATATACCATTTCAAAATCGGAGATGTACAATGTACTCTTAGAAACCCACTTTCCGGATACTAGGACGTCTTCTGTTGAAGATAGTGCTGGCGTCAACGGTAGAAATGGTGTGACCACCAGATATAATTAATATATCGCAAATCAGATAATGACGGAGGAGTCGATAAGCTTTTCCTTATCCTCCTTCGCAGACCATAAGTCCCCTGAACTCGATGGCATGTATCCAGTGATGTTAAAAGAGGGAGGAGACGGTCTGAAAAGGATTCCGAAAAGAGACTTTACAGCTTGTATTAATCACGGTTACATACCATCCTCAAGGCGACGTGTAAGAGTAGTTTTCATTCCTAATCCAGGAAAAGATGATTATTCTCTCGTTTTAAACCAATCAGCATGATACCGTTCCTACTGAAAAGTTTAAAACACATGGTAGAAAAATATTTTAGAGCGATAATGCTGTCGAATAGTCCTCTTAATAGAAACCAACATACTTATCTTGTGTACTATTTTTCCACAGCACTCACTAAATACCTAACGGCTAGACTCAAGGATGTAACGCACAAGATTCGCACCTAAACCTAAGCTCCTAAATATCCTTCGAGACTACTACACTGGTTAGCTGAAATAAAACAGGATTAATTATACGATACTTACGATTTTAGGTCTTCACTTTATTCCTGGTATTACTTTACAATTTTACACTTTTACACTAATACTGGAGGGCCTCGTGAGGATCGCAGTATTTTACAATTTCTTACACGCTAACACTTCACAACTTAGATCAAGACTCACAACTGAAAAAGCGACTGCCTTCAGTAAGCTTGCAGCTTTTTCTAATGCTATCTACATATCGTTCTACCCACATACCACGTGATATACGTCCTTAATGATCTGTATACAATCGAAGGCAATGCTGAAAAACAAGCAGAGCATGTAATGCGATTACTTGAGAAAGTATGTGACGCAGCAATGCCTCGAAAGGGGAAAAGTAACGGGAGGGCCCCAGTATACTGGTGGAACGAAGATATAGCTAGCTTACGCTCACAATGTCATAGACACCGCAGAATGCAACAGAGGGGCAGAGGTACAGAACAATATGGGAATTTGCAATCGCAGTACAAGGCGACAAGGAAACTGCTACGGAAAGCGATATCCAAGAGCAAAAAGCAGGCATTTCTTAACTTAATTGATGAAGTGCAAAACAATCCCTGGGGGAGCGCGTACAGGATTGTGCTGAATAAAGTTAATAGCAATAATGCTAATTCCCCCATCTGCCCGGCCATTATGTCAAATATCGTAAATGGCTTATTCCCACAACAGAGCTCGGAAATGGTTGAATCGGAAATCCAAGTTGATATAGACACAATTCCACCTATAACCCCAGACGAAGTTGCCACAGCTGCACATAAAATCAAAAATGAGAAAACCCCAGGACTTGATGGTATACCTAACGTGGTACTCAAAACAGCAATTAAAATGAAGCCAGAAGTTTTTGCGCAATTATACACGGCCTGCTTTAGAGAAGGATCATTTCCACGTCGGTGGAAACGCCAAAGACTTGTCCTAATCCCCAAAGGCGATAAACCACCGGATGAACCGTCTTCATATCGTCCACTATGTATGCTGGATACTGCGGGTAAGGTACTGGAGCGGATTATATGCTCTAGACTGGAAAAATACACTGAAGGTGAAACAGGCCTTTCTGAATGGCAATATGGATACAGGAAAAAGCGCAGTACTGTAGATGCGATTGAAAAAGTGTGTGAAATTGCAAAAAAAGCAATGGAAGGGAAAAGATGGAGAGGGGGCAGTGAAGAATATTGTGCTGTTGTAACCCTAGATATCAAAAATGCTTTTAATTCAGCAAATTGGTCGTATACACTAAATGCTCTTCGAGGTATCCATGCACCGGCGTACTTGATTCGAATAATTACAAATTATTTTAAAAGTAGAACTTTGTACTATGACACAGAAGAAGGACCAAAGCAGTACATGATGACGGGTGGAGTACCGCAAGGCTCGGTACTGGGACCACTTCTCTGGAACATTATGTACGACGGTATACTTAAAATACAGAAGCCGAAAGGAGTAAATATCATTGGGTATGCAGACGATATCGCTATCACGGTAGTTGCAAAAACCCTGCCGGAAGTAAAACGAAACGCTGAAGAAACAATTAAAAGTGTTAAACAGTGGCTTGAGTTAGCGGGACTAGATCTCGCGGATCATAAAACCGAAGCAGTATTAATGAGTAGCCGGAAGAAGGTAGAGCATATTGATGTGCGTGTAGGTAGCCACATCATATCATCCATGCCATACATTAAGTACTTGGGAGTCCTATTGGACCATAGGTTAAATTTTAAAGAACACCTCAAATATGCGGGTGTTAAATCAGCAAAAGCAAGTGCGGCACTGTCGAGGCTCATGCCGAATATTGGTGGACCACGTCAACCGATTAGACATCTACTCACAGGTGTCAACACATCGATAGTAATGTACGCTGCACCCGTATGGGCTACAGCGACCGGTTGTAGCTCTTACATGAGAGGGATAACAGCTGCATACAGATTATCGTCCCTAAGAGTCTGTAGCGCATTTCGCACAGTCTCTAATGATGCAGCGAATGTAATCGCGTGCCGGTGTCCTATTGATATCATAGCGGCCCAAGCGAGGTCAATTCGTGATAATAAAAAACTACCGCAGGCTGAGCGGATAGAAGTAGAAAATATAATTAGCCATAGTGAGCGAGTATGGCAATATAGATGGGACGCATCGACTAAAGGGCGGTGGACACATACACTAATACCCAATATAAAAACTTGGATAGACAGGAAACATGGAGAGATACACTACCACCTGACCCAGTTCCTCAGTGGCCATGGATGCTTCAGAGAGTATTTGTATAGATGCAAACACATTGATGACCCGTGGTGCCTATATTGCAAGCACGAAATTGAGAACGCACAACACGTGCTATTGAGGTGCGTCAGGTTTGAAGGCGAGCGCTCCCAGGTACATATCGGGGCATAGCCCCAATGTGTGAATCGTGCATGCTGAATAGTACGGGCTACTCAGTATCTATGAAGATTTCCACCTTCCAGCGTATCGAAGCAAAAAAAAAAAAAAAAAAAAACATACCATATTGAGCCGAAGAGAGGACTGCGACGAAACAATTACGGCTAGGGTTAGACAGGGCTGCCCTCGAGGGAGCGTCCTGTCTCCCCTGCCCTGGTGTTTTGTCGTAGATTCTTTGCTAACGGAGCTTAGACGATGTCTGTGCATTCGCATCAGGAATCCCTAAGAATGGTATGCGCGAATGTACAGAATATTCTGGATAAGTTTGATGAGTGGTGCACCAGACAAGATCTTTCCATTAATCCGAACAAGACCACACTGGTACTGTTCACGAGAGAACGGAAGATGAATGGTCTCAAACTTCCAGCACTCAAAGGTGTGACGCTTAAACTCTCCAACAATGTAAAATACCTAGGTGTAACACTAGATAGGAAACTAACTTGAAAGACACATGTTACACTAAAGGAAGATAAAGCATTGAAAACGTGTGGAAGAGCCTTTAGAAAAACGTGGTGAATGAAATCTGCTGTGGTTTTTTGGATTTACACAACTCTTATCAGACTCATTATCACATATGCTTCGGCGGTATGGTGGTGGCGGACTATGGTTAAGTCCACTTTTCTGGAGCTAAACAGACTACAAAGAAGTGTATGCATAAGCATTACGGATGCAATGAGTACTACCTCAGCAGATGCCCTTAATGCCGTGCTTGATTTACTTCCATTGAATCTTAAAATTCAACAGGAAGCATTGATAGCGATGTGCCGATTATACTCGTACGGTTACTGTCACGAAAACAGAACTTCGGTTCACAGAGAAATCTTCAGGAGGATACCAGAACAGTATTTACTGCTCTTGGCTCCTAAAGATAATCTTAAGCCCATAGTTTCATTCGGGAGAAAATTTGAAGTCAAATTTCCGACTCGTGAACAATGGAGCGATCCAGAGTTCATTGTGAGTAATTTGACGAATATTTTCTACACTGATGGATCCAAAACCAACCAAGGCTCTGGATCCGGATGTTACTTGGAGGAAAGCATCAAGTATCATTATGCTATGGGAGAGGTGGCAACAGTTTTCCAGTTTTTTTGCTATTCTGAAAGTAGCAGAATAGATAATTGAGAGGAAATGGAGAGGGAAACAGATTGGTGTCTCCAGTGACAGCCAAGCTGCACTAAAGGCCCTGGAGGACTCAAAACTTATGTCGAAAATTATTCATGAAGTTTATTTAGGTTGCAAAACGAAATAACCTTGTACTTATCTGGATTCCTGGCACTGTGGTGTCCAAGGTAACGAAATAGCCGATAAATTGGCAAACTGCGGTTCAGTACGCCGCTGGGACCAGAACCAGTTATCGGAATCAGTTCTACAGGTATCATGACCTGGATTAACAATTATGTTAGTAACTTATGTACCGTTGGTCCAGCCTTGAAAGCTGCAAAACTGCAAAGTGTTTTGTGATGGGTCGGAACAAGAAGCTGTCGAATTTCTTTTGAAATATGGAAGAAAAGATGTTCGCTTAATGGTCGGAATCATCATAGGACATAATCTCTGAAATCAACATATGTCCAACATAAGTATGATTAAAAAAGAATCATTGGAGATACAAAATGTATATCTTGTTTGGAGGGGGAGGATAGCACAGCGCATTTTCTCTGTGTTTGCCCTGATCCGCTCGAGCAAGATTTCGCATCTTTGGCTCTGATGTAATGAGAATGGATAAATTCCATTCTCTAACCGCGGGAGAGATATTCAGATTCGTTAAAGAATCTGGAAATTTCTCTCGGGAAGATTAAAATCCCCTCCCACTTTCCCATATCTTTCTTCCCTTCCTTTCCTACTATCTCCCATTTTCCTGAGTTTTAAATACAATGGGCTTCTTAGCCTGAGTGTTTAAGTACGCACCACTCTACTGGTGCCACATGCCTCACCCTCACATCCATCCATTTAATACATTCATATGTAAGCCTCTGTTGTAAAAAGTTGCATTGATTTTTGATTTCAACATACACGAATATGTATTAAAGCCTACTATTTTCCTTTTATTCCGCTTAAATTGTACGAGATTAAAAAATAATTAACTAACATATGAAAATTTATGAAATATTATGAACTTCAACCACAAAATACAGGCTAAACTGGCGACACTGATAAAACAATTAAGGTGCGTTATGCGAAAGCACACGGTAGACAGAATATTAAGGTTGCGGTCATTTTTTACATCTAATTGATTTTCAGTAAATTTGACATAATGTTTTGTTGCAGTATATCCAAGAGTTGAATTATTCACTCATTTTTCCGCATTGTTTATGAAATTAATAATTATATTATATAATTGTAGTATAATTAGCAAGGTAAGGCAGTCTGAGCGAGGAATTTTGATGCTCTCATTTTAAAATAAGTTTATAGAATAAAATCAAAAAACGCTTTGTAAAATCTATCAAAATGAGAAATTTGAAAATATTTTGTCACATTAGCCCTCTAGTTGTATTGTTCGGAAAGTGTTGATTATTAGAATTCATTACTTCGGGACTACCGTTATAGGCTGGGTACACCACAAGATCGGGTTCTCTTAAATGCGTTGCGTAACAATCTGTAAGAACGTATCTTCTCTGCAAAGCGAACGAATATGAAATTTTGGCAATTGTGCTTTAAAGTCTAATTTTTTCGTATCCGATGAAGCACGAATGGTGTTGTCTTCCACAAAGATGGCTCGAGAACTTGCTGTGCCACTCTGTAAGAGTACCCGAAGTTGCCAAGCAGTTAACGCACTTCCGTACAATGGATATTCTCTCATCGAGTGGAAGATTTGAGAGCTTCTCGCTTTGTCGCAGATGGTGCTTGCCTTTACATAGCGGGCAGCACGTCAACGTAATGTCACATTTGGTTAGTTTTCGACGTTTGTTTTCGATATGGCTCGATTCTACGGATTTTAGAAAACCAATAGGGACTGTTCGGGATATGCACGATCTGATTTCATTATTGAATGATGAAACCCTTTGACGAGATGTCGGATTTACGGGAAGATGGGTTGTCGTGATGGGCGATATATACTGCTTGTTTGTTGCAACAGCTTGCCGCTGAGGATCAAACAACTGGCTAGAAACATCAACTGACATCGCAGTTCGGAGTGGTTTCCAACGAGTAGTGCAATTCGCCACATGCTGAGCATGAGAATATGTGAATGAAATTACTGTAACCTTGTGAAATGGCAAAACAATTCGTGCTTTATTATTCTAACTATAGAAAAACGCTCATTCACAAACATTTTGTGGAATTTGGAACAAACACGTATTATAGTAGATGCAACCTTCTGCATAGCGGACAATTTGGTTGAGTAAATATTGTGCCAAATATATTCGTACTTCGAGAATTTATTGGAGGAGTGAGATGCTGCTTGAAATTTTCGAATCTTGCACACAGTGTGATTCGTTGCAACTGACGATGTTAGGTTTGATTCGATTTAGCGTACGACCAACATTCAATAAACAACAAATGTTTTCACATAAGCAAGCAACAAAGTACGCTCTCATCTTTCTAAGCATGCTCTGCCTGTCTTGTTTCGATATTCTTTGGCTTTTGAGTCATAAGAGAGTCAACATCAACAGCAACAAAAAATTACAAAATCATTCGAATCATTCGAATGTCTCTGTTCGTTGTTGGTGTGTTATTCGGCGTTTCGTTTTGTCCGTTTTCTTAATCAAAGAATTTACGTACTTTAGCATTGCATAAGTAACATATACATCCAAATATGAAATATAAATTCATAACACACATATTCATATGCACTTTACACAAACTTTTCAGATTTGGGTATCTTTAAACCACTTACGAAATATTTCCTAGGTGAATTCATACAAGGTGGTGTTAATAGCTGATTTGGGTTTTTTAAGAAGTTTTACTTCTATCACGTGTACGCTGCTGCACGCGCAAATTTTTTATCTATAAATCGTTCACTATTTTGCTGTTAATGCTGGTTCCCAGATAGACAAAGTCCTTTACTACTTCAAAAGCGTAGTTGTCAACAGTGACGTGCTGTCCAAGACGCCGGGACTCTTTGTTTGTTGACACTAGATACTTCGTCTTGCCCTCGTTCACCGTGAGACCCATCCGACGCGACTCTCTTTCTAACTCTGAGAATGCTCAAGCGCCTAAGTGGCTGTTTAAATCACGGAGCCCCTTCTTGTCGTGATGGATATGGAAATCTGGTTACAAATGTCCAGAGCGTACTGAGTCTATGGAGGGAACACTTTTCCACGTTACTGAATGGCGATGCTACGAACAATTCCGCCAGTGGAGGAGTTTGCCCAATAACCCCAATTACAGATGATGGTGTTGATGTTCCACCACCCGACTATGACGAGGTTGAAACGGCCATTTTAAGGCTGAAGAACAACAAAGCTGCCGGTGCCGATGGCCTGCCTGTTGAGGTGTTTAAGACCGCAGGCGATGAGCTGTTCGCCTGCATGCACCAGCTCATAAGCAGAATATGGTCGGATGAAAGCATGCCTGATGATTGGAGGCTCAGTGTTCTCTGTCCTGTACATAAAAAGGTGACCCGTAGCGTCGCATACAAGGTTCTATCGAGCATACTGTGTGAAAGGTTAAAGCCCATGCTCAACAACCTGATTGGACCTTATCAGTGTGGCTTCAGACCTGGTAAATCCACCATCGACCAGATTTTTACACTGCGCCAAATCCTAGAGAAGACCCAATAAAAACAGATCGACACACACCACCTATTTGTTGATTATAAAGCCGCTTTCGACAGTCCGGTAAGGGATTACCTCTACGCAACAATGTCTGAGTTCGGTATTCCTGCAAAGCTCATTCGACTTTGTAGAATGACACTGCATAACTCACGTTGTGCAGTGAAAATTGGAAAGGACCTCTCCGCACCGTTTAGTACCAAACGGGTTTCAGACAAGGTGATTCGTTATCGTGCGACTTCTTCAATCTTATTATGGAAAAATAATACGAGCTGCTGATCTACGACATAATGGCACTATCTTCAACAAAAGTGTCATGCTGTTGGCGTATGCCGACGATATTGACATAATCGGCATGAACACGCGAGCAGTCAGTGCAGCATTCTCAGAATTGGAAAGAGAGTCGCGTCGGATGGGTCTAACGGTGAACGAGGGCAAGACGAAGTATCTAGTGTCAACAAACAAAGAGTCCCGGCGTCTTGGACAGCGCGTCACTGTTGACAACTACGCTTTTGAAGTAGTAAGGGGCTTTGTCTATCTTGGAACCAGCATTAACAGCAGTAATGACGTCAGCTTGGAGATCATGCGTAGGATAACTCTTGCTAACAGGTGTTACTTTGGGCTGAGTAAGCAACTGAGAAGGCGAGCCCTCTCTCGAAGAACGAAAACTACACTCTACAAGTCTCTCATCATCCCTGTCCTAACATATGGCGCTGAATCCTCGACAATTTCCACCTCGGATGAGCGAATGCGTGGAGTTTTCGAGAGAAAAGTACTACGCAAGAACTTTGAACCTATTTGCGTTGGTGGCGAGTACTGAATAAGGTACAACCATGAGCTGTATGAGCTGTATGCCGATATTGACATAGTAAAGCGCATCAAAATCCAGCGACTGCGCTGGCTAGGCCATGTCGAGCGAATGGAAGAGCACGCTCCAGCTAAGAAGGTGTTATATTCGGAACCCGCTGGAGGACGCCGCAGAAGAGGAAGATCTAACCTCAGGTGGAAAGACCAAGTGCTGGAGAACCTGACGGCGCTTGGAATTTCTAACTGGCGCCAGCTAGCAAAGAACAGAGATGGCTGGCGAATCATATTATTTTCGGCCTAAATCGATATTCGGTTGTTATGGCCACATAAGTAAGTAAGTAAGAATGTTGCGTTCTTTGGTGCTGTCAAAAAAGTCATTTATCCCTGGGGACGCGCCAGAAAAATTCGTTAGAAATTTTAATTTAATTTTTAAACATCTATTTTACATCGTAAAAAAATATAATATATAAAAGAATTATATTTATAAGAATTAAATTATATGAAATTATCTTTTCAATGGACGTAGAACGAACTTAATCAGACCGTGATATTGAGATTTAAGTGACACAGAAATGAGCAAAATTTTGTCATTTTCAAAACTTTAACCTAACTGTATTCCGATAATAAATTTTTTCCGAGAGAAATCGTGATACACGTGTAAACTTATTTTATGTAATAATTTGTTTCTTAATTTTCGGCCGAATCTGAGACATCAAATCCCGAAATTTGCAAAATTGCAGATGATCTCATGGAGCAGATTGCAACAGAAAAAAAAGTCCACGCTATCGCAATCAGTGAACAATATTCGAAAATAAAAAAGGGAATCTGGGACGAAGAATTTATTAACAATATGAAATTATAAGTTATTGAAAGTATTGTCCATCGATAGCAACTGCTCTTTCCTATCTTTCTGGTAAATTTCAGATACCATCTCGAAAAAAATATGCATTTTTTTAAGTGCGTCACGAGTCGACCACGAGTCGAAATTACTTCTTCGCCAGAATGGAAGTGCTGCTCTGCTAAGCAATTTGCCATCGACAGTAATAGTCGACAACAACAATGCCTGAACTTTACTGCAGATGAGGTAGAACTTCCATTTCAATGTTTCCAAATATGTTTTGACCGGTTGAACAAAATGCAGTTGAGCGTTGTCATGCTGCAAAGTAATTTGTTTTGTCTCTCCTAGTGTTGCGGCAATTTTTCTTCAGTCCTCTGGTCAAACGCATCAATTAAATCGGTAGCGATCCTTTGTTATTGTTTCATTATGTTGCAGCAGTTGATTTCACCAGATATATAGCAGTACCTTCGAACCATGAAATGAATGAATGAACAAAATGGCTAACCCACTGACCCATAACTTTCGTCACAGTTATGGAGTGTGCCGTTACAGACACTAAAAATCCTCCTAATTCTTCTAGGACCTTTCAACCTACCCCGAAACTACTATAGCATTATTTCAGGGTAGGGTCCCGTTTAGTCATTACCAGACTTAACTCATTTCGACCCGCGTCCAGGTCCCGCTTCTTTTTGAACGTGTTCCACAAATTTTGTAGTGTGGTTCCAGTTTTCTTTACTACGGACCATTTTCTCAATGGCCTTCTTAATATTTCGCTTTCGCTATGCCATCTTTGGCAATTCAGTATTATGTGCTCTGCGCAGTCTGCATCGACGTCATCGTAAATGCACCCTGGATTTTCCGATTTACCCATTATGTTAAGGTATTTCCAGAAGTACCCATAGCCAGAGAAAAAAAGCTTTAGATAGTAGTTCACCTAGTTCTATCCACGTGTTAATATTTGGAATCAGTCTTGCTGTCCATTTGCCTTTTGGTTCTCTATGCCATCTATCCTGCCACACTTGGTGTATCCGGCGTTTTATCTCGGACAGATTTAAGATAGCCTTTCTTTGTTGCAGTTTCCACTTAACTTGTCTCTGTTTTGCTGTAATATCACTGGCTCGGACACTGTTCGTTACGATAAAACTACTCAGAGCTACAGTTCTCTGGACCGACGCTAACACTTTTCATCTATATTCTGCTTTCAATGCGTCTGCTCATTTTTCACTACCATAAAGTTGAACAGAGTTTACCACAGACATGAGAAGCCTTCTCTTGCTCTGTGTTGGGCAACCAATGTTTGCTATTAGTCTACTCAATGCCAAAGTAGCCAACAGCTCTGTTGTTGCTAACGAACCTTAGGATCGCCTTTTCCTTTGCTAATAAGTGTCAATTTTTCAGTTTCCCTTTTGGAAATACCCCTTTTCCTAGGCAGGTATTGTGGATATTGAGTAACAGTTGCGGTCTTCTCTTACTGTAATATTTAACACCCCCGCTGGGACGGCAACTAGTGTTAGAGCTTTGTTATTCTTCAGGGTTCCTGCTGTTATTTTGCGTTCATCTATGGAGTGTTTGGATCAGCTGCTATTCCCTCATGTGTAGCAAAGAGTGTATTTACGATGTTCTGCACTTTCCTGCTATCGAGTCAAGTCATCGTCGCTTTTGTTTTAAGCTTTTTCATTCAATTTTGTAACCCAAGCCCAATGGGTTATTGTTTGTATCATTTCGTAGCTCTTCCCATTTGTTATCCTTGCTAAGATGTATGGCATTTTTCAGTTTAAGCTTTGCTGCTTTATACTCCTCGGTTTCTATTATGGTGTGAGTTCGACGTTTTCTCAATCCAGCCTTCTTCTGTTATAGAGACATGGTAGCCTTAGGTCGGCTATTTCGTCCTTCCACCAGTAAACAGCCCCCTTTTTGAAGTTTCTTCAATTTTGCGCATTGCCGCGTTGCATGCCTTGACAATATTTCTCATTGTCTGTTGCACCTGTGATTTAGCTGCGTAATCTGAGTGGCAGTCAATTCTACTACTTTGGTGTTAAAATCACCAGAAATTATTATTGGGCTTCCAATTTTAGTGCTTTGGCTTCTAGATCGGCAAATTTTTTTTCAAAAAGATGTACGCTGTCAGTCGGAGTGAGATAACAGCTTATCAGTGTGAAAAATTGACCTATAACGTATACGACGCCGTTTCCTCCCCTAGTACATTTCACCTCAAGTGTGCTGTTGGACGGGAGCCAACTAGCAGCTGTTCCGATTCGTCTTCTACCCAGATTCCTATTTCTATTTTCGAATATTGCTCACTGATTGTGATCGCGTCGACTTCTTTTTCTGTTGCAATCTGCTCCATGAGATCATCTACAATTTTGCAAATTTCGGGATTTGATGTCTCAGATTCGGCCGAAAATTCAAAAACTAATTATTACGCAAAATAAGTTTACACGTGTATCACGATTTCTCTCGGAAAAAATTTATTATCGGAATACAGTTAGGTCAAAATTTTGAAAATAACAAAATTTTGCTCATTTCTGTGTCACTTAATTCTCAATATCAATATCAATATGGTGTCAAGAGAAAGGACTCTCGATTAATCCGAATAAAACAAATGTGGTACCCTTCACCAAAAGAAGGAAATTGAGTATAGGAACCCTAACACTAGGGGACACACATTAAATTCTATTCGATGAAATAAAATATCTAGGAGTAATCCTAGATAAAACCCTGACTTGGAATAATCACTTATCGTATATAACTGGCAAAGCCCTAAGGGCGAGCTATGCGTGCCAGAGAGTACACGGTAAAAGATGGGGTCTGCGACCAAAAATGGTGGCATGGTCGTACAGGACCGTAATAGTGCTAATGATTACCTATGCGTCCTTGGCATGGTGGCCGAAGGTAAATCAAACAAAGGCTAAAATGATCCTTAGTAAGGTCAATCGAATAGCCTGTTTGGTTGTCACGGGAGCAATGCGCACGAGTTATATCTTTCCTTCGGGAAAAATAAAAGGAATTTTTCAAACCAAAATTTTAATCTTTATTGTTTGAAGGTGGTCTTAAGACTAAATTTTTACAATTTCATGTTCATTAATATAAACCCAAATGTAGTGAAAGCAATTCAATCGTATTCGCTGTTTTTCTTTATTCTTTTCTTTATTTACCGACGTCGACATAATTTTACTTGATATTGTTGCTACGCCACTTAAAGTGTGAGCGATCATGTAATCGCTAAATGTTAAGTGACTGCAGCTATGCTAAGCCATGATACTACGCTGGTTATACGACACTTTTCATGAGTGTCGTTGTCGCAACGTTTGCCCATGTCATTGGCACTTGTTCTTTTCAGTGCAGCGATGGTTATATGACACTTTTCATAAGTGTCGGTGACTTTAATTCTTGCAAAAATATTTTTGGGTGTCATTGGCATTTGTTTAAATGCAACGACTGTTTATACGATTTAATTATTATTTATGTACTTGCGAATGATATTGTCGATGTCAGTAATATTGGTGAGGGTTGGTTGAGTATGTGGCAGCACATACGTAACTCCTCCCCCTTTTGATACAGGATTCTCCTGAATTCTGTTGTTTGATTTTATGCATTTATCCCACAGTATTACGATTGATGTTATTATTATTGCTATTACTACAATTGTTGGTATGCTATAAGTTATAATTTTGTTATTGTATTTGAGTTCTTCTATTTCTTTTAAATTTTGAATTGTTGTTAATTTTACTTCTTCTATCGTAAGTGTATTATTGAATGTAATATTAGTGAATTTTGGTAAGATAATTTTATCTGTGTACATTTTTAAATTGTTTGAAAATTTTTTGTTTGCAATTTCTACTGAACAATTATTGTATTGTATTACAAAATTTCCATTCAAGGTTTTATTTCCTGTATCACAGTTACTTGTGATTGAATTATTTCTTGCATTTTTTACAATTATTGTGTAGTCGTTAATGTATACAATTTCTGTGTTTTCGTTTTTTATTAATTGACATGTTTTATTTATTGTGCAATGTTTTGACAAAGTACATTCGTTTATGTATTTATTTTCTCTGTGTGTGTATATTTTATTATTATATTCAAATACTTCCTCTATTTCTCCATTTATTTCTTTATCTGGGCTTGGGATGGGTATTATTGTTATAACATGAATAATTTGAAACGTTGTAGGTACTTTAATTACAAATATTAAATCATTGTTATTTTGAAATATGGCCGTTCTTAAATACATAATTTTGCTTATATTTATTCCTTATTCGTTTATTTCTTTTTCTGTAAGAATACTTGCATCGCTAATGCCATTTTGTGCTGTTGTCACGTAACTTTGAATATGTTCAATATGATTTTGAATTGTAGTTAACATTAATAGTTTTTCTAGGTAAATATTTTGTATTAGGACGTCTTTTATTGTTCTTTGAAGCCCATTAATATGATAAAGAATGTCATTTTGATTTTGATTGATTGTATTTTTTATTAACTGTATTGTACTATCAAAATGGTCGTTAATTTTTATTTGCTGATTAGATTTTTAGGTTTGAATCAACTGTGCTAAGGTGGTTGGTAATATCTTCTCGGTCTGTATCGTCCATTGTGCCGAAAATATATTTCCAAGCATTACCTACAAAATTAATTAATCCCCTTTTTTGTCTACTGGTGGGTGTTATGGTTTTTAGTTTACTTAATAATACTTCTACTTGATTATTTATGTATGCTTTTTGATTTGGATTTAAGGTATTTAAAGTTTCATTCATTGATAGTAGTACATTTGTTATTTCATTAATATCTACTTTATGCAAAATTAGATCTGATTCTACTGGGATACTGTAATTCTTATTGTCAATATCAATGTAGCCATTAGTTTCGGTTATTTGGTGTGTAATTAGATTACCGTGGATTCGGGGTAATGAGAGTATTATTAGTGTCCATAAAATTATCTGTAATTTAGAAATATTAATAATATTAGTACCTACTAATAGTTACCGAATTTTGTGGGTCTTTTGATGTTGCTTGTGTGGATTCCTTGTAAAGGCTTTTTCCTAAATTTTGGCTCTTCTTTATGTCTTAAATTTTTGTAATTTTTTATAAATCCCTCCTGTCTTGTTTCTATATAATTTTCCTTTCTCCTATTTGCTTTTGTTATGTTTTCTTCTTTTATTTTGCAAAGCCTTTCGTAAATTGTTGAATGACTTACTGAAGAGTTTTGTACTTCGTTTGGAGTACATTTGATTGTGTTATGAAATGTGTTATTGTATAACATAAAGGCTTTGTTAATTTGTTGTGTTATTGGTAAATATTGTTCTAAATTTAAGGTCCGTATTTTTTCTGTTATTGTGTTATTTAGCCTTTCTACATCACTGTTTCCTGTGTGGCTGTTAGGTTTGGTAATATGATATTGTATTCCCTCTTTTTGCATAAATTCCTTAACATTATCGTTGTTGAATTCATTATCGAATATCATTTTAGTTACTTTGCCTTTTATGGATAAAAATTGTTGTAATTGGGTTACGAGAGTTCTGCTATTTCTATCTACTAGTGGTAAGCAAGTAGCGTGTTTTGAAAATTTGTCGATGAAGACAATAAAAGAATGTTTGCTATTTACGAAGGTATCAACATGGATTATTTCGTTAGTTGTTTTTGGGGTGTAAGTCAATTGAAATTTATTTTTTATTGGATTTCGGTCGTATTTTCCACCTGAGCATATGTCACAATTATTTATTACTTTATTTATTTGCTCTCTGAGGTGAGGATTATACAGTTTAGTTTTTAATTTCTCGAAAGATGCTGTTATACCACAGTGACCACTTTTGTTTTTGTGAAAAAGAGCAATTTGTTTTCTTAGTTCTTCTTCGTTTTCTATGTCAATCGCCATTTGTGAACATTTGACGAATTTGACGCTGGGATTTGCTGAATACTCTTCTTGGATAATTTTGTAAATTTTATAATATTTGTGATCATTAAGGTGGGAATATATGCCTACTTTCCCTTTGTCTATCTCTCTTCTAATGATATTTAGCACATTGTTTTGATCGATATCATTCTTGTCTAAGTAAATTCTCTTGGAATTAAATATAATTTCAACGGGGTTTTGTTTCTGCTGTACTATGATTATTTGTGTTCTGAATCTATTCACTACGGTGTCTAAAATAGGAATTTCAAACCCTAAGTTCTCTTCTTGTGAGTGGACAGTTTCTACTTCCACTGACATGCTGTTATTTTCTTCATCGCCTTGAAGAATTTCTATATGAGCATTAATTTCGTCGCTTTTTATTCTGCTTAAGAAATCGGCAATGTTGTTGGTTTTTCCTTTTATATATTCGAGTGAAAAGTCATATTCTCCTAAACTAACGAGCCATCTCTGCAATCTTGGACTTATGTCTTTGCCAGTGTATTTTGTCTTTAGCCACTTTAGTGGTTGGTGATCACTTTCCAAATCAAATTGTCTGCCAAAAACGTATGGGCGAAAATATTTAACGGCCCATACTATTGCTAACAACTCCTTTTCGATTGTAGCATAATTTGCTTCATGTTTATTCAATGTTCTTGATGCATATGCAATGGGATGTTCATCTTGAGATAAAACGGCTCCAATTGCAAAGTTACTAGCATCTGTAGTGATTTTGAATTTTTTTGTAAAGTTGGGATAACGCAATATAGGTGAATTTGTCACGATATCCTTTAATTTTTCGAATGAAGCTATAAAAGCGGGGTCGTATTCGTTGACTTTTTGGTCCTTTTTTAGGTATTGGGTCATACGATATGCGATTTTCGCATAATCTTTTACAAATTTCCTGTAAAAACCCGTCATTCCCAAGAATGATTTTATTTTCTTTGTATTATTTGGTATTTTCAAATTTCTGATAATTTCAACTTTGGCGGGATTTGGTTTTACTCCATTTTCTGTGAGAATATGTCCCAAAAATTGCGTTTCTTTCTTCAGAAAGTCGCATTTGTCTACTTGTATTTTCAATTTGGCCTTCCTTAGAGCCTGAAATATTAATTTTAAATTAATTAAATGCTCTTCCAGTGAAGTGCCGAACACTAAGATATCGTCCATGTAAACGACGCATATCTTATTTATATATTTGTGAAGAATTTTGTTCATCAGCCTTTGGAAGGTTGATGGGGCATTTTTTAGGCCAGAAGGCATACGAATAAACTCGTAATGCCCAAACGGTGTTGAAAATGCCGTTTTAGCTCTATCTTCTTTTCTAACTGGAATTTGATGAAACCCCTTGGCCAAGTCCAAAGTTGTAAAGTATTGTGCTCTACCCAGTTTGTCTAGTAATGAATTTAAATTCGGGATTGGAAATTTATCATCCACTGTAAATTCATTTAACTTTCTGTAATCAATGACAATTCTGTATTTCTTTATCCCAGAGTTGTCTAATTTTTTCTCGACAATCCACAATGGACTATTGTAGGGTGAGTTACTTTCTTTTATAATATTTTGCTCTAGCATGTCTTTTATTTGTTTTTTTATTTCCTCTTCATGAACTTGAGGATACCTATATATTTTAGTGTATAAAGGCCTGTCATTAGTGGTAACAATTTCATGTTGCACTTCATTTGTGCAGGACAACTTATCCCCTTCCTTAAAAAATAAATCCTCGAACTCAGTAAGCATCCTTAAGGTTGCCTGATGTTCATCAGTATTTAAATGAGATAAATCGAAATTATTTGTTGCATCACTAGACCTTGTTTGTTATAAATTATAAATATGTTGAATATATTGAGGATAATTATATTCGTCGAAATAGAATTTATTGTTTAGAAGTTCAACATATTTTTCTTTATGATCAATTCTTGCCATTAATGGTCGCAAAAAATTTTGCCCTATTATAGCAGAAAAATTTTTGTTTGAAAAGTTAATAACTTTCCATTGAAGTGTGCCAAGGCATCCAAATTCTTTCGGAAACGGTGTTGTAATAATATAATTAATTTCATTTATGCCGTTAAGTGTTTTATAAAATAATGGTTTCTTTAGAGTGGTTTCTGGGTATTCCGTTAATACCCCTTTTTTCATTACACTAGTAGAAGAGCCTGTATCGACAAGGCATCTAATTTTTTGTTTCCCAATTGAAATGTGAATTATGGGTAATGTATCTCGTGAGGCAATGTTAAAAAATTTATTTCGTTATCCTTTTCAATTTGGTTCTCCTGAAAGGTACCTATTTCTATAGGTTCAGGTGCTAGTCTGGTGTTATTAGAGTTAATACACCTATTGGTGATTCTCGTTTGAGTAGTATTGTTATCTCTACGATATTGATTACTTGGGATATAATTGTGCCTAAATTGCTGACTTCGATTGTCATTTCTACTTGTATTAGTATTTTGGGTGTTTGGGTAATTTTGAGTAAATGGTATATATTGATTGTGCCTATTGGTATTTGCATTGTGTACAGGTGTGTTTTTTTGATTATATGTATTAGTACTTTGTAGTTTTTTGTAATTAGTTTGGTTTTTTCTATATTTTATATGTATAGCCCTAGGGTCATCTAGTGCTTTAATTTGCGAGTATTTCATTATTATCGCGTTTAATGAACTAACTTGATCTAAGTGTGATCGCATAGGAATATCAATTTTTTCTATTAGTATATTAACTAAATCCATGTCGACTCTGTCTGGTTTGTATATACTAGGTTTATTTTCATCCAATAAGTATATTTGGTTTATTTCTTGTTTAGCTTTTTCGAAATATATAAATAGTTCTCTAAGATTGCTTACGTTTATGTTTCTGCACTTATTGAATACATCGCCGTAGGTGGCTCTTGGTCTAAACCGCTCCAGCAATTTCGCCTTCATTTCGTCCCATGTTGCGTTGTCTCCTAACTCCTGGATGCATTGACCTGCTGTTCCCACGATCTTAACGTTTGCTATGATCGTCATTGCTAACGTCATCAGGTTCGTGTTGTCACTTGGGCACAACGCAATCACTGCTTCCACTGACTTGATGAATGGTATGACGTAATGGGTGTCGTCTAGGCATTTTGGTTGCCTGAATTGTTGTAGAATATCCTACCGACTGCGCCAGTTATATCTTTCCTTCGGGAAAAATAAAAGGAATTTTTCAAACCAAAATTTTAATCTTTATTGTTTGAAGGTGGTCTTAAGACTAAATTTTTACAATTTCATGTTCATTAATATAAACCCAAATGTAGTGAAAGCAATTCAATCGTATTCGCTGTTTTTCTTTATTCTTTTCTTTATTTACCGACGTCGACATAATTTTACTTGATATTGTTGCTACGCCACTTAAAGTGAAGCGATCATGTAATCGCTAAATGTTAAGTGACTGCAGCTATGCTAAGCCATGATACTACGCTGGTTATACGACACTTTTCATGAGTGTCGTTGTCGCAACGTTTGCCCATGTCATTGGCACTTGTTCTTTTCAGTGCAGCGATGGTTATATGACACTTTTCATAAGTGTCGGTGACTTTAATTCTTACAAAAATATTTTTGGGTGTCATTGGCATTTGTTTAAATGCAACGACTGTTTATACGATTTAATTATTATTTATGTACTTGCGAATGATATTGTCGATGTCAGTAATATTGGTGAGGGTTGGTTGAGTATGTGGCAGCACATACGTAACTCACGCGCCCTACTGCAGCCTTACGAATTCTTACTGGAGTCATCCCTCCGCACCTCATGGTCAAAAGGAAGGCAACCAGTGCGGCACTAAGGCTGCCCAATCTATCCAACCTTAAAGAAGGCAATCTCATAGGACATACAAAGATCCTGGACACTATTTGGGCAAAATTTTCGTTTCAGTCAAAGCTGGTTTGGGAATGTTTCAAACCGTAATGTGGGTGCCGGGACACGAGGGACACGAGGGAAACGAAATGGCCGACTCCCTTGCACAGAAAGGCGCAAGCACTCCTTTCATTGGACCAGAGCCCTTCTGCGGGGTTACAAAAAGTTTCATAAACAACCTGATATGTGAGCGGGAGAAACGGGATCTTCTCGACTACTGGAGAGCCCAAACGGGCATGCTACGGGAATTTATTGATCCCACACATGTTAGGGTGGATGCTGTTCTTAACCTCAGCAGAAATCACAGAGTTGCTCACTGGGCACTGTGGACTTACTACCATATGAAAAAAATAGGTATGGTAGAAAACGATACCTGTCGACTCTGTCATGAGGAGCAGGAAACATCGGAACATATTCTATGCAATTGCCCAACAGTGGCAAGACGTAGACTTGGTTACCTAGGTAATGTAATCTTGACTCCAAACCACATAAGTAAAATTAAGCCCACAGCAATTCCAAGATTTATAGTCTAGAATTGTTTTAGTTGGGCAATAGGCTCACAAAAGATCTTTTTGGTCGCAGTGCAAAAATAGCCTGTATAATAATAATAATAATAATAATAATATTAATAATAATCTCAATATCACTGGTGGTCCGATTTAGTTCGTTCTACGTCCGTTGAATAGATAATTTCATATACTTTAATTCTTTTATATATTATAATTTTTTAAGATGTAAAATAGATGTTTAAAAAATTTAATGAATATTTCTAACGACCCTTTCATGCCCGTCTCCAGGGATAAATAACTTTTTTGACAGCACCAATGAACGCAACATTCATGTTGATAAAATGTAAGGTTGTCAAAACGATAGAGCGATTTTTATAGTTTTTATATACATTTTTGTTTACCTCTATCTATAAGTGTATATGGCAACGATTATTTTTTTTATGGGTTTGTTTTGTCGGTTGTACGGTTTTCTGGATTTTTCAGTGTGCTATTGTATATTAGTCGCAGGGAAACCTTGACGAAATCAGTAGCTTCTATAGTTGGATTGTTGTTTAACTGTAGCACTCAGATTAATTAGATTTTTGTATTATTATTACTTTTTTTGTCGGCAACAATCCTCATAGCACTACCCTCCTTGAGGGTGCTGACTTGGCAATGGGTCTCTCTCAACAGGCGTGTTCCGTCTAACCAAGGTTGTGGCATGTCTCCGCGTGGTATTTATGGGTGCAGCCGGAGGCTGTTCCTCTGGGGCTAGACTGAAAACGCTAGGGGTAGGATCCCCGTCGTCCTTGAAGGCGTTGCTAGTATCCTAAAATGCAACGACGACCTGTCACTGCAATGGGTAAAGGGAGTAGCTACTACACTCCAAGGTCAGTGGGACGGAGCCTCACTGGAAGTGGTGGATAGGAACAACAATCCATCTCTACCCAAAGTGAAAATGACAATAACTCGAGTGGTGCGGCCGGAGGTTGCCCTAAAACTAAAACAGCGACAAAATTCTAACATACCGACACAATACTGGAGGGTGCTGCATGTGGCCAAACAAGCCAGGTATACTTCCTGCAGATCAACAAGCCGGCAGAGGATATACTCTGTGCCAGCTTTGTGAAAATGGGGTGTAGGTAGTGTATACCTGCGCTTAAAGAAGCGACACCCACAATACTAGTACGTTTGAGACCGTTGAGGTGGAAAAAAACCTAGGAGTGGAAAGTATCCTAGAAGGCCCCCTGACGCGACGATACACAGGCGGCTAAATGGTGGAAGTAGCCACTCCTATGGAGACCCAAGCAACAGATGCTGAAGGTTCTCCTGGGCTAAACCAGCTAGCTACACAAAGTACTTTCTAAGTACTAACGCTAAGGTATAAACTGCTATCATGATAAAGAAAAGCATCTACTCATATATTTTCCTTAATCTCTCCACAGACGACCTGACCGTTGTAGCCGTAGAGGGTGCAAAGATGAGTCGTTATTTTTTGCATGTTGAATTGCCACCACCGAATTTGCGCAAACTGGCAGATGAAACCAGCAGACGGAGACAACCTGCAGTCATCGGGTCTGATACAAACAGTCACCACAGGTGTAAGCCACTTTTTCAATTTATTCTTAAAACTAATATCGCTAACAGAGGTGAGGAACCAACTTACATTGGACCCACATTGAAAAATATTCTCGATATAACTCTCTACACTAATATAAATAATATGATCGAAATTTGGATAGTGCTCGACAAACCATTCTTCTCCGACCTTAAATACAGGATGATTTTCTAAAAGCCTTCGGATTTGATTAAAAAAAAACACATACAATTTGGAGAAATGTATAGCACGGTTTATATAGCTCAATTTTTAATGATGATTTCATCTAAATGTTGACCGCTCCTTGAATGGTTTATACGCTGGGTCCAATTATGGCATATTCTCTTCAACATATAGGCCGGTATCTCGCGAATAAATTCTTCAATACTGGCTTCCAATGCATCAACCGTTGCGGGCTTGTCGCTGTAGACATGAGCCCTAATATAGCCCCACAAAAAGTAGTCTAAAGGCGTTAAATCGCACGATCGAGGGGCCAATTTTCCGGCCCCAAATGTGAAATAAACTGTTCACCGAACTCGTCTCTCAATTGGGCCATTGTTTCTCGTGCTGTGTGTTATGTGGCACCGTCCTGTTAAAACCACATGTCAGCAAAGTCCAGCTCTCCAATTTGTGCAAAAAAAAGTTTGTAATCATCGCACGGTAGCGCTCGCCATTCACAGTAACGTTCCTGCCTTCATCGTCTTTGAAAAAGTACGGTCCAATAATGCCACCGGCTTAAAATCTACACCGAACAGTACATTTTTCGGGAGTTCTTGCAATTCTTCTGGCTGCTCTTCACACCAAATACGGCAATTTTGATTGTTCACATATCCATTCAACCAGAAATGAGCTGACCATAAAATATGTGCTATCATTTACTCTTTTATACCAAAACTACTCAAGATCCTTAATAATTTTGGTTTTGCTACAGCCTTTGTTAAGATATCTGCTGGCATATTATTAGTTGGAATTTGATTAATTATGAATAGATATTATTTACTGCCAAATCACCGCGCACCGCGGTTATAACAATAGTTTTCGGCGCTTTTGGAATTAATTCAGCTCTAAGATATTTCAGCCAAGTTGCACCTTGTATAGCTTCGATCATCCCCATGAAGTCATAGCCAGTCGTTGAGTTGAGTTTATCGAGGTCATTTGCTCTGCCTGAATAGCTGAAACTTGGCTTTTGAGTCTCTTGATAGCTGGCCTTCGGCTGGGTGCAAAACAAATAACCCTTATAGGCCTGATCACGGCTTCGCGGCCATCAATATTTCACAAAAAAGTATTTTTAGTATGTAATTATTTTTTTTTAATCTACATCAATTTCATATTCTTCTACATTTGTAAATTCAACAAATAAAAAATGCTTAAGAACATCAATATTGCTATGTTTGCAATATTTTAGAAGAATGAATTTTGCCAAATACCTATCGAAGTGGCACATACTTCTGTGATAGTAGGGCATGGAGTGCTTCACATGCCCTTCAATTGTGTTGGTGTGCTGCAGAGTTTTGGGGTCTCTGAAGTTTATGGGAAGGCTCACTTTAAAGTGTACAAAACCCTCCTTCGATAAACAGTCATAAGTCTTAAATATAACATTGTTATTAATTGACTAAGTGTGAAATTTAACTTAAACATACCCTCCAAACATAATAGTTTTGCCGAGATGAGTCCATTCCTTGAATGCCCACAGCCCCTCAACCGACGATACTTCCATCGCCCGAACTTACTTTCGTCGGTTTCTACAGTTTTCCTACTCCTCCAATTTTTTTGGGCTTTAGTGACCATGCCGTCATACACCACTTGCCTACAAAAGCTTGACCAATCTATGGCCGTATGACGAGAAATGTCCAATGCGTATATTATTAATTCTTGCGTCGTATTCTTCACCCATGAATATGAGAATGGAACTAATTTTTTAATAGGCAACTTTGACTTGTCAAAGAAATTCCATTTCTTCTTTTTCTTCGACGAACACTGCGCACCATACCTGAAATAACTTTACATACAAGGTGCGACAATTATGTATCAAGACTGACGTTAGAAAACACAATATCTGCTAATTTTTCGGTGTATTTATTCGAAATACAAGGCGCGACAATTATGTATTAAGACTGCCTCTGGAAAACACCATTAAACACGATATCTGCTCATTTTTCGGTACATTTATTCGAAATATTCTCCTGCTGATTCAATACACTTGTTACATTGATTTAATAGTGATTCAAACGCGTGTTCCAGCTCATTTTTCGGAATTGCCTCCAGTGCCCTCGTCGAAGCCCGTTGTATGGTCTGAATGTCATCAAAAAAGCATCCTTTCAACTTCAATTTCAGTTTTGGGAACAAAAAGAAGTCGCACGGTGCCAAATCAGGTGAATACGGCGGGTGATTCAACACACAGACCTGATTCCGAGCCAAAAATTGACGAAAAATGAGCGCTGTGTGACTCGGTGCATTATCATGCAACAGAGACCAAGTTTTTGGATCGCGGTATTCTGGTCGAACACGACGGATTCTGGACATCAAACGATTCAAGAATTCGAGGTTAAATGCGGAAGTATCTGTTTGACGAGTTGAACAAATTCTTTGTGGATAATTGCTTTGCTATCGAAGAATGTGATGAGCATTGTTTTGATTTTTGATGGAACTTTTCGTATTTTTTTGGCTTGTGGTGAGTTTTTTGATTTCGATTCCGCATTTTGACGCTTGGTTTCTGGATCGTATTGGAAACACCATATTTCATCACACGTAACAATTGTTTTCAGGAAATTTAGAGCTGCAACCATGTCTCTAGAATGACTGACTCTCATTAATTTTTGGTCCTCGGTCAACGTGTGTGGAACAAATCTCGCGCAGATCTTTGTTTTTCCCAAATCCTCTTGAAGAATGAGTCGGATAGTTTCTCTGTTGATGTGTAAGGCCTCTTCCATCATTTTCACTGAAGCATTGCGGTCTTCTGTAATAAAATCACGAACTTTTTAAATCGCTTCCGGCGTCCGCACTGAAATTGGCTTTCCTGCTTTTATTTCATCTTCCAGCTACTCTCTGCCATCCACAAACCGTTTATGCCATATACAAACATTTGTTTTTGATAAACAAGCAACGCCATATGCTTGCTGCATCATTCTGAATGTTTCTGATGCACTTTTACCAATTTTTGAGTGGAATTTAATGACCGCTCTTTGCTCCATGTTGAAATTTCAACATCAAACTAACACGTGTTTTGTAAAATGAATGTCAATAAACATTAAACGTCAACCAAATGCCATGAAATTTTGACATTTAATAGAGGAAGGTTGAAGCTTCAAAACGCATGTGCTCACACATAGATGGCGTGCTTGGTTATATATTCGTAGTATCTTAATGTACAGCGTTTTTTTATAGGGGCTTAGATCTTTAAATTTAATATTAATGGAACAATATTTTTGATGGCAAGTAACAACTTGCCATGAAAAAGCTTCTAAAAGAATTCTGTGACAAAACTCAGAAAAAGTGATGTCACAAGTGTTCTGCCGTTCGGAACCGGCTAAAATAAGTAGGTCCATTCTAATACTGTCCAAAATTTAAGACGCACAACAGTAATAGAAGAGAAGCTCGGCCAATGAGCCCTTTGGGGCTTTAAGTGCCACATATTTATTTTTTTTTTATTGAATTATTGAAATAAACATTGGTCCTTCGAGCTATGTTGAAGCAGTGCTAAAGAAAAATGAGGCGAGAGACAGAAATGCAAAAGAGTGCAAAATTAAATGCAATACTCAATAGACAAGTATACTTATGTACAAAAAACAAAAACAAATGCTAACTTGAGTGTTGCAATATAAAAAAGTAATATAATATCATTTAGAGATTTAGTGAAATAGAAAGTGGCAATGCAAACAAATATACAAATATTAATAATATATAAATTAAAAAGAACGTAAAACGAAAGTAATCACGAATTTATCCACTTACATACGATAAAGTAAAATCTTATATATTCATACATATCTGTATGTAATGGTTAATAGTGCATAGGTGTTTATAGTCACAGTATATGATAAAAGACCACAATAAATAAATAACATAACCCAAAAGCAAATGCAAACCAAATTAAAAAGTATATACATAAATAAAGTTCGGTAAACATATAAGGTACACACAGTTCATATAAAGTTAAAATAAAAACCAGACAAACAAATATATAAGAAATTAAAGAGTGAAAAATATTAGAGTGCTTCAAAATGTTTTTCCTTTTTTTTTTAAACAAAATTATTAAATAACGTAAAAAAAATCACAATTAATTACAGTACCACAAAGCAAGGATTCCATGATGAAATTCCCTCTCTTGGAAAAAATAATTTTTAAAGAAACCTATGTGTATTATCTGGTTTTCATACAATTCCAGATGCAGTAGGAACTTTATCTAAAGCTGTACAAGTCCTCAACTTCGCAGAATTTTCATTACGAAAGATCACTGCAAATCATCCAAGAATTTTAGAAAAAATTCCAAAATCAGAACTTCTCGAATCTCATTTTCTAAAATTTGAAAGTGCCACTGCCACAAAAACCTTTGCCATGCTGTGGCATGCATTGACTGATACGTTATGGTTCTCAGTATCGCCCATTGAAACAACATCAACTGCAACCAAGCGCAAAAATTTATCTGCCATTGTGAAACTTTTTGACCCGGCAGGATGGCTTTCGCCCATCATGACTCAAGCCAAGCTGCTCCTCCAAGAGCTCTAGTTAGAAGGCACCGACAGGGATGAGTGCGTTAAACCTAGATCGCTCATCAAATGGTATTTATATTGGTCTCATCGAAATCCCTCGATGGGTAAAATTTTCTCCCAAGAAGCGAATCCAGCTTCATGGATTTTGTGACGCTTCAGAGAAAGCGTATTTTGCAGCCTTGTACATACAATCAATGGACCTGGATCAACGAATATCCTGTCATCTATTGGTGGCTAAAGGAAAAGTTGCATCTCTGCACACGGTCAGCTTGTCTCTGTTCTTCGCTAGCTGGCGCCAGTTAGAAATTCCAAGAGCCGTCAGGTTCTCCAGTAATTGGTCTTTCCACCTGAGGTTTGGTCTTCCTCTTCTGCGTCGTCCTCCAGCGGGTTCCGAATATAACACCTTCTAAGCTGGAGCGTGTTCTTCCATTCGCTCGACATGACCTAGCCAGCGCAGCCGCTGGATTTTGAGCGCTTTACTATGTCAATATGGGCATACAGCTCGTACAGCTCATGGTTGTACCTTATTCGGTACTCGCCACCAACGCAAATAGGTCCAAAGATCCATAGGACTTTTCTCTCGAAAACTCCAAGCATTCGCTCATCCGAGGTGGAAATTGTCCAGGCTTCAGCGCCATATGTTAGGACAGGCATGATGAGAGACTTGTAGAGTGTAGTTTTCGTTCTTCGAGAGAGGACTCGACTTCTCAATTGCTTACTCAGCCCAAAGTAACACCTGTTAGCAAGAGTTATCCTACGCATGATCTCCAAGCTGACGTCATTACTGCTGTTAATGCTGGTTCCAAGATAGACAAAGTCCCTTACTACTTCAAAAGCGTAGTTGTCAACAGTGACGTGCTGTCCAAGACGCCGGGACTCTTTGTTTGTTGACACTAGATACTTCGTCTTGCCCTCGTTCACCGTGAGACCCATCTTTAAATATTACGCATGCATGGTTGTTGCTTACTTTGTTTCTTTTTCAACAACCATGTCAATGATGTGCAATAAATATAGCCATGACGATGCATTTTTACCAACAAAGTAACACAATGATCATTGCGTTATACATAATACGGTAATGATCATTCAGCCACTATGATGTTATTACAGTTTAATATTAATTACATAACATAATGTGCATAATGATATAATACTGAATATAATAAGTGTTGTTATAATATTATAGTAATGAAATATAATAATAGTTATATATAATATAACAATTAGAATGCTTTTATAACGCAGTGAGCCAAGGCACAAAAATTAGGCATATACCATTTTGGCTCACAGCACTATTGCCCTCAGCTTGTTTGGATCACTACAAAATCAGCTTTCATCAGCATTAAATGCGCAGATTGATTTTTCCTCATCTAGTCCATGCTCCGTTACAACGTCTTTTAACTTATTATAAAAATCGTAAATAATTTCAGGTTTTCTAGTGTCTTTTCGGTATATCTGTAGTAGCTCCAGTTTCTTATGGGATTATGTAGGATGTCTTTTCATAAAGTTTCGATACCACTCTTCACAGGGGTTAGAGTTATTAAAAGGGGTCTTTAAGTTGTTATTAATAACGTACTGGGAGATCAAATCTCGCAATTCTCCTTTATCGCAAGGATAACCACTCGAAAATCGTGCAAGAAGGCACTTAAAAATAAAGTAAAGATCACTTCAGTAAATGGCCTGAAGTATACCCCATTCCAAATCAAGAAGATAGTACAGTTGTCGATGTATTCATCAACCAATGGGTTACTCGTTTTGGTATACCGAAGGAATTACACTCAGACCAAGGTCGAAATTTCGAATCACTTGTATTCCAAAAGATGTTCCGTATGTTGGGTATATACAAAAATCGTACAACACCTTTGCATCCACAATATGATGGCATGGTAGAAGATAACTACACCAGCGAAAAACGGGAACAGTTGGATGAAGTACATCAGTTCATCAGAGGGCGATCGCAGATGATAAGCAATAAGATGTAGGCCAGGTATGACTTGAAAGCAAATTCAAAAGAGTACTATGAAGGAGAGCTTGTAATGCTTCATAATCCACAAAGAAAAAAAGGCCTATCCCCTAAGGTACAGACTCATTGGGAAGGACCATATGAGATTATAGCAAAGATAAATG
>OY978530.1:16997732-17072732 GCA_963854835.1 Megamerina dolium | reverse complement strand
CATTGGCATTTTCGTGAGCCTCTAGCTCTTGTTAGTTTGACATTTTTTACAACTTTTAACATATTCTTTAATTTGGTTACGCATACCCCTCCATTTATATTGCCTTCTAATTCTGAAATAAGTTTTCAGTGCACCCTGATGTCCCCCTAACGGTGAATCGTGAATCGTGAAAATTGCGAAGTACCGTCGATATATATCCTTTTCATCGCTGAGTACTTCCTCATTTTGGTTTTCTGTATTTTCTACTTTCTTATCCAGATCTAAATTTTCTTCAGGTTTTTTAATAATTTCGTCTTCAGCATGTTTTTTGCCATAGAAGGAGTCTTCACCATAACTACCTTAGGTTTTGGCTGTGCTACTCTGCTGAATGCATCCGCATTTAAATTTCTTTCACCTGGTTTATAAATTATCTCAAAATCAAATTCGGATAGTTTATGCCTGAAGCGTCAAAACGAGATACCTGGTCTTTTAGGTTTGCAATTCTTCGCTGATGGTCACTGTAGATATTGAACGGTCTACCGTATAGATATAGATAATTCCTTTTCAATGGTGTACAACCTTTTATTAGTATAACTGAGTGCCCTGTTTGTAAATGCTATTGGTCTATCTTTTACAATTTCACCTTGCGATAGAATTTTATCTACAACCTCGTTGCTGGCATCTGTTGTTAACACAAAAGGTTTAAAAAAATCGGGGTAAGCTAAAATTAGCGGAGCGCAAATTGCTTGCTTTAAATCTTCAAAAGCTTTCTGAAATTTTTCTTTCCCTTCATATTTTACGTCTTTTCTGAGTAGTTTGTTGATAGGCAGTGCCATACTAGCCAAATTCTCAACAAATTTTTGGTAATAATTTTCTAAAGCTAAAATTGCTTGAGCATCTTTCTTATTCTTTGAAACAGGAATATTTTTAACATATTCCACTTGACCAGGGTCTGGTAATGCGTCTTCCTCAGCGCATTTATGGCCTACGTAAATTATCTCTTTTCGTAGAAACTGTCACTTTTCTGTATTTATCTTTAAGTTATGTTTACGTGAAAGTTCAAATACACAAAACAATCTATACCTTGAAGTTTTGTTAGAACATGGCTAATTAGTCTTTGGAAGGTGGCAGGGACGCCTGTCAAACCGAAAGGCATTCTATAAAATTCATAGTGTCCAACGTTTGTACTGAAAACCTTTTTTTTTCCTGTCCCCCTTTTCCATCAGTACTTGATGGTACGCACTGGCAAAGTCAAGGGTAGTGAAATATCTGCAATGTTCTAGCTGATCTAATATTTCATCTATTCGGGGAATTCGAAAAACTTGTTTGATTGTGGCGTCGTGGTTATCCGTTTCATTAACGCTATTTATTTTGTAGTCTCTGCCGTATTCTACATGTTCGGAATGATTAAACATAATTATATTTATTTTGAGCTCATTATTTACAATATACGTATCTGCCATTGCCCACCCAGCCGTGATTTTGATACATTTCCAGTTTTAATAAAAATACCCAAAATCCCACAAGACCCACAACTATCAAGGCAGAAAAGTCATATCATTTATCTAGCAATGTATAATAATATAGAATTTATTTATACCAACATTTCAATATAACGATTTAGGCGGCCAATTGACCGGCCCCAAACGTGAAATAAACTGTTCACCGAAATCGCTTCTCAATTGGGCCATTGTTTCGCGTGATGTGTGTTATGTGGCACCGTCCTGTTAAAACCACATGTCAGCAAAATCCAGCTTTCCAATTTGTGCAAAAAAAAGTTCGTAATCATCGCACGGTAGCGCTCGCTATTTACAGTAACGTTCCTGCCTTCGTCGTCTTTGAAAGAGTACGGTCCAATGATGCTACCGGCCTTTAATCCACACCGAACAGTGCATTTTTTGGTACGCATTGGCAGTTCTTGCAGTTCTTTTAGCTGCTCTTCACACCAAATACGGCAATTTTGATTGTTCACGTATCCATTCAACTTTGTCGCTGAACACAATTTTCCGATAAAAAAGTGTATCTTCGTCCAACTTTGTCAGAGCCCATTCACCAAAAGTTAGCCTTTGTGGTAGGTCGTGTGGTTTCAATTCTTCCACCAGCTGTATTTTAAAAGATTTTATACCAAATCCTTTCCCAAAATTTTCCACGTAGTGGAGTAACAGAGGCCCAATTACTGCGAATGGCTCCTAATCGATAATTCACGGTCATCAAAAATACTGGAGGATACAGCTGCGATATTTTCCTCTATCCGCAATCTACGTATGCGTGTTGGTGGTTTAATGTCCAATAATGTAATAATTTGGTGTAAAATTTAGTCACAAGGTTCCGAATAGCCACCACAGTAGGTAGCCCAAACTGCCCATAAAATAAACGATGCACTTTCTTAACCGAGCATGAATTTTGAAAATAAAATTCAATATTCTGCAAGCGTTGTTCGTTTGTAAGTCGATTTATGGTTAAATAATAGACCAAACTGAACATATTTGACAGTAACATGTTACACGAAAACAGCTGATCTGCCAAAAACAGTGTTGCCAAAAAAAAAAAGTTGCTAAAAAATCATACAGGGTGATTTTTTGGTGTAACCTTCAATCATGAGCTGTTAAGTAAAGGCCTAAGGGATCCGAGGAATACAAACTGGGATCTGTATAGGAGGATACTTATCACCTGGTTAACAAGGCCACCAAAAATAAATTCTTACGTAGAGGTTTAATGCAACCTTGAAAATTTTACGTTTCATTTATGCAGAGCTTTTCAGTTTCCATGCCCGGCAACGCGAACAAAGCGCAGACCACGATACCCTTGGTGGAACAAGGAGCTTGGGCAGCAAAGGCACAATTTGCAAGATATGTTTACGCTTACTCAACGGGCGACTAGCAAGCATATATATATATATGTGGAACTTAAAGCCCCAAAGGGCTCATTGGCCGAGCTTCTCTTCCATTACTGTTGTGCGTCTTAAATTTGGACAGTATTAGAAGGGACCTACTTATTTTAGCCGGTTCCGAACGGCAGAACACTTGTGACATCACTTTTTCTGAGCTTTGTCACAGAGTTCTTTTTAGAAGCTTTTTCATGGCAAGTTGTTACTGTCGGAAGAATTGCCAATTGCTTGCCGACAGGTGGGTACCATTCGAAAGAAAAATCTTATCGATATTAAATTTGTTACGCATCAGCCGGGGATTGAACCACGACCTACAGATCAGAAGGCGAACACACTAACCACTGAGCTACGGCACCTACTAGCAAGCATGCTGGAATGAATATAAAGATCTGTTAAAATTGTATAAGAATGAAATCCGTAAGACCAAAGGTACTCCTGGAAAGAGTTTTGTGGTCGAATGGAGAAAACATCAGAAGTGTCAAGACTAAGGAAGCTCCTATCGAAACGACTCACCATGCCGAGCCTAGTTAGAAACGAAAACAGGGAATGGGCAGCGAACTTCTTGGAGTCTCAGGACATACTAATAAACACACACTTCCCTGGCTGTAAAGAGACGAATAATCACGTAATGATCTAATCTCAACAAAACAGTATACCCGAAGGCTTGGTGGTCAAAGACAGGCTGGAGTGAGCAATCAATTGTTTTGAGGAAGTCAAATCACCCAGAATTGACGGAATCTTTCCAGCAATGCTGCAGAAAGCCAATGAAAAGGTGATGGCTCATGGCTCAGAGAAATATATAGGGGATATCTGAGTTATGGTTATGTGCCTGTGATCTGGACGGACGCAGAGGTTGAATTCATACCCAAGCAGGTAGAAGCAGTCACTTGGGTCCTAACGACTACAGACCGATAAGCTTGACCTCATTCATTCTCAAAACCTTCGAAAAAAATCATTGATACGTTTGTTAGGGAAACTTTAAACCATAATACACTATCGAAATCTCAACACGCCTACACAAAAAGAAAATCTACAGAAACCGCCTTACATAACTTAATAGAGATCCCGGAGGGAGCACTAAAATGCAAGAAATTTGCATTCGGAGCATGTCTTGACATATGTGGTGCTTTCAACAACGTATCTGCACAAGCGATAATTGAGGGGATCTAATCCGCAAATATTCACTCTACCATCTGCTTCCGGATAAAGGGCCTCTTGCAGTGTAAGAGAGTAATGGCAGAATGGAACGGTGCTGTGATAACTGAGGAGTTCGGAAGAAAACTCCACCCGTTCTCTAACCCCTTCTTTGAACATTAGCTTATGCCGATAACATAGTTATAGCCGTAACGGGCAGATGTCTTTCTACTATCTACTATATAATGGAACAAACATTCAGGAACATTAACTGCTGGGCCACCAACTCTGGCCTCAGTATAAACGCAGATATGACGCACCATATTCTCTTCACCAGAAGATACAAGGTTCCTTTTGGACACCGCCCAGGCTCAACCGTATAACATTAACTCACACTACACAGACTAAATATCTAGGAGTAGTGTTGGACAGTAAGTTGCTATGGAAGCTCAATGTCGGGGAGAAGGTGAAGAAAGCATGCAACATACTTTGCATGTGCAGGAAGATGTTCACTGTTTAGAATTTAACATAACTAAGTCGTACAAGCTTCCAGAATACTACACGGTCTTCTAAACAGAAGTCTTTGAGGCAAGAATGGCAGCCGAGCTAGCTCTGACTACAACAGCTGTCGGATCAAAAATTTCTACGTAGATAGTCAAGCGACGATTAAAGCAATAACCGCGCACTGTACCACATCCAAAAATATATTAGCGTGTCAAGAAACACTAAAACGATTATCCTAAGGCAGAAGGCTGCGGATATATTGGATACCTGGACACAAGGGTATAGAGAGCAACGAGACTGCTGATCGAATTGCCAAAGAAAGTGTTAATCTCCCCGATACCCTAACGTGCACGACTCACAACAATCTAAACTCAAGTATGATATAGAAAGCAGCAGGGAGGTGGAGAAGTATGAACACCTGTAGGACCGCCAAAATAATACTTGGGTTACATAATGACAACTGCTGCAAGCTGATTCTGTCTCTTAACAGAGTAGAGTGCAGAACTATGGTTGGCGCAATAACGGGACACTACTTCACGGCATCCCACGCTCACAAGATGGGTCTCATAGAGAACGACGGATGCAGGAGGAGCAAAGAACCAGGTGTAAAGGAGACTCTGGAGCATCAGCTTTGCAGCTGTCCGGCACTCTGTAGAACTCGCTAAAATTGCTTTGGAGCCCTGGAGTTCCGCGATATAGCTGAAGCAGCAGCCTTATGCAAAATACCACTCTTCAAATTCGCCATGAAAATCGCAATATTTAAGGATCTTTACAGCTCGTAACTAGGTCTAGTCGTTTTGGTATCACTAAGGACCCATACAGGGTATATGTGTGACCTCTTTGCGGAGGTCTGCCAGTATAACCTAACCTAACATTTGTATTATTTTGCCTATTTTGTTTGAAGATTTGTGGACTTTGCTTATGGTGTTATTGATGCGATATTGTGGATGTTGATGGTTTTCAATAGGTCGTTTTACGTGAACTTTGAATTTGGTCAGTGTCATCTTTTGTGTATGCCACACCGCCATATTGTTGAGGTGATATCTTAGCGTCCAGTGTCTAAACGTTAAACAACTGGATCAACAATTCATATATAGATCTTTTGATAGGGATATTTATGGTTTAACAGAGAAAAATTTTCAAACTGTGTTGACATTTTTGCTCAGAAAAATTTGCCACTTCATCATGAATCGTTTAAAGCCAGAACAACACTTCCAAATTTTGGAATTTTATGTTAAAAAAATACTTCTGTTCACGCAGGTCATAGAGCAATTCATCCATTACTACTTTTAGTAATGAATCCCATTTCTGGTTGAACGGTTACGTTAATATACAAAATTGCCGTATATGGAGCGAAGGCAATCCTCAAGCTGTCATTGAATCACCATTGCATTCATTAAAATTGACTGTTTGGTGTGTTTTACACGCTGACGACATCATTGGTCCTTATTTCTTTCGAAGTGAGGACAGAGCTGCCGTTACGGTGAATCGTGAGCGTTATCGAGCCATGCTTACAGACTTTTTGTTTTCACAAATTAAGCAGCTAAAAACCGACGAAATTTAATTTCAACAAGATAGGGCTACATGCCACACTGCGCGTGCAACAATTGAGTTACCGCAAAATCGATAATTTACTTTCCAAAGGAGGTCCTGTTATTGGCCTCCTCGTTCGTGCTATTTAACACCTCTTGGATTATGCCAACAAACCAGGAACTCTTGAAGCGTTGGAAGCCAATATTTAAGCCAGAAAAGTGTTCAAAAATTGGACTGATCGAACGGAGCATGTAAATCGTAGCTGTGATGGACATATTCACAAAATCATATTTAAAAAAGAATGGCATGAAACTTTCTAACAGATTAAAATAAAAAAATTCATTCCAATAATATTTCTTTCTTTTATTTTAGTTTAAAGCTCTCAAGCTCTTAAAAAAACACACGTTACATTGGCCTCGTCAATAATTTTGTGTTTTGCACGAAAATATCAGTCCGTTCATTAAAATTCTTTATCGAACTACTTTTAAATATATGCGAGTCATTATTTCTCCCCGTGAATCCAATGTTTATATACGTAAACTTTGAACTGCAAAATATTATAAAAAATACACACATTCATGTATATGAGATTTACAAATTTACCTATGGTCACAACTTTTCAGTACAACTACCGAATACCATATTTTGTAATTGAAGTAATCTACTACAACCTCTTTTCTGGGCTGAACTTCAATGTGGCAGATGTGTACAGCACCAAAGCATTGCTCGAACCACAGGTCCGTGAATTCGTCAACGATTCTTTGAAGTTCTTGTAGATGTGGTGGATATGTATTAATGCAGTCCGTAAGATTATTGTACACTGCATGGTAAAAATCTATAATAATTTCGCCAACGCCAACTAGCAACTATCATGTACTCTACTGCTGAACACAATGAGAAGAGTACGATAGCGATTCTCTTTTCGAGTGAAATGCATCATCTTATATTGCTCTTCACTTTCTCAATATTTCGTACTTTATGGCATACTTTTTGAAAGGCCCTTCAAGACAAAAGTTTCCCTAAATCTTGCGTCGTGCTGTACTCCCAAAATGACACACTCCAGTCCTTGAACGGCACAATTTATGAATTGAAGTCCAAATAAAAATACTTATATAATCTTACGATTTTCCAAATATCCCATACGTCTGGCAGGGCAATTGCAATTCTGGCTCGTAGTATTGCGTTACAATCTAATATAACTTTTAGTTGCATTCTATTATTCTTAAATTTATTTAATAGTGTTTTAATTTGTTCACTAAAGTGATATTAATTTTCCAAAAATAACAAAATCGCCAATAAAATTTGGCTTTTATCCATTTTAATTTTAATGGATAGCATTAGACTATGGCGAAATGTGCAGTATCAACACAGGAACACAAAAAAAAAATTATAAAATTATAAAATCGGTGAGTACCTCCGCTTTATGGTTTTCAGTATTTTTTTTTTCCTTGTCCACATCTTGTTCGTCGTAGAAATTTTCTTCAGGTTTTTCTGTATTTTTATATACAGCTTTTTTCCTTGCCATAGAATGAATCTTAACCATAGCTATTTTAGGTTCTGGCTGTAGTCCTCTGTTGAGTGCATCTGTATTTAAATCCTTTTAACTTTATAAATTATTTCAAAATCAAATTCGGATAGTTTATCCCCGAAACGTGTCAAACGTGATGTCTGGTCTTTTAAGTTTGCAATTCCTCGTAGTGGCTGGTGGTCAGTGTAGATTTTAAATGGCCTACCGAGTTCGATAATTTTTCACAGAAAAGAATTCCTGGAATGCCTTTTCTCAGTATCACTGAATGCCCTCTTTGGACAGGCTATTGTCTATATTTTCCAATTTCGGCTTGAGATAGCCTCGTTGCTGGCATCTGTTGTTAGCACAAAAAGTTTGGAAAAATCTGCGTAAGCTAAATTGAAAGTCGATTTAGGCGAATCTAGCATGCTTGGCCAACCAGCCAACCCTTTCCTTCGCTATCTGGCGCCAGTTAGAGATTTAAAGCACTGACAGGTTCTCCAGTTCTTGGTCTTTCCACCAGAGGTTGGGTATGCCTCATCTGTGTAGTCCACCAGCGTGTTCCGAATGTAACACCTTCTTAGCCGGAGCGTGTTCGTCCATTCGTTCGACATGAACTAGCCAGCGCAGCCGATGATTTTTGATGCGCTTTATTATGTCGGTGTCAGCATACAGCTCATGGCTGTACCTTATTCAATACTCGATACCAACGCAAATTGGTCCAAATATGTTGTTTAGGACTTTTCTCTCGAAAACTCCTAATATTCTCTCATCTGAGGTGAGAATTGTCCAAGCTTCGGCGCCATATGTAAAAACAGACATGATGAGAGACTCTCAGAGTGCGGTTTTCGTTGTTCGAGAGAGAGACCGCCTTTTCAATTGCTTACTTAGCCCTAAGTAGCTCTTGTTTGCAATAGTGATCCTTCGCAATATTTCCACGCTGACGTCGTTACTGGTGTTAATGCTGGTTCCAAGATAGATAAAGTCCTTCTCCACGTCAAAAGCGTAGTTAGCACCATTGAAGTGTTGTCCAAGACGCTGGGCTTTTTGTTTGTTGATACTAGGTACCTCGTCTTGCCCTTGTTCACGGTTAGACCCATTGGACGCGAGTTTCTCTCCAATTCTGAGATTGCTACACTGACTGCTCGCGTGTTCAGCATAAGACTTTTGTTGAAGATAGTGGCATTATATCCTAGATCAGCAGTTCGTATTATTTTCGCTATAATAAGTTTGAAGAAGTTGTACGATAATGAATCACCTTGTGTGAAACCCCATGTACTTGTCACCAAGAGGGGGAGTGTTATGCATAAGTACATCCGATAATCGAGTGGTGAAAGTATTTGCTGTCTCTGGTGAATCCAGCTTATTGACGTCAAGCTCTCTGAGTGGGACTTCGTTTGTTCTGTGCAACACATAAACGTATTCGCACCTTACCTGCAACAAGGTAATGATCCGAGTCGATGTTGGCACAACGGATCGATTTCACCTCCATCACACTGGAAGCATGCCTTCCGTCAAACATCACGTGATCGATTTAGTTCTTCTTTCGTTAATCTGGAGACAGCCACGTCGCTTTATGGATGTCGAGATGCTGAAATATGGTTCCACTAATTACCATGATTCGTGCTGCATCGGAGTCGATCACTCTCGTTCCGCCTACAACATCAATACACAACAATAACAGCATTGCACAAACAAATATCCCCACTATCACCTGGAGGAAGCAACCATCATTGTAACGACTCCACCTGGCACCCCATCCCTCACACAGTCATTTCTTGGTCCTTCGAGCCGGATTGTCTAGCACCGATGGCAAGATATTGGTCTTGCCTAGAGGTAGGTGGAATTGAACCAGGATAATGTGGTAATTACCAATTTTGCCAAATTGGATTTATCTGCTAACGGCAGACATCTGTATATACCACCAGTTCATAAAGATTTTTTGTTGTTTGCTTACGGCAAATATATGGTGCTAAATTTGCATGCAATTTCCGTTGTGCAATAAAAAATATATATAAAAAAAAAATTTCAATACGTTGTCTTCTTTTTATATATAACAAAAACTAAATAAAAATCATTCGATGTTGGTTGGTGTTTTTATGTTACTACACTTTTGCGTATATTAATAATTGTCTGTTCATATATTTTTATACAATTATATGGGCATTATATGTCTGTATATATATATATATATATATATATATATATATATATATATATGTGCATAAGTTGATATATATATATATATATATATATATATATATATATATATATATATATATATATATATATATATATATATATATATATATATATATATATATATATATATATATATATATATATATATATATATATATATATGTGGCACTTAAAGCCCCAAAGGGCTCATTGGACGAGCTTCTCTTCCATTACTGTTGTGCGTCTTAAATTTTTGGACAGTATTAGAATGAATTTTTTTTTATTTTTATTAGAATGAACCTACTTATTTTAGCCGGTTCCGAACGACAGAACACTTGTGACATCACTTTTTCTGAGTTTTGTCACAGAGTTCTTTTTTAGAAGCTTTTTCATGGCAAGTTGTTACTGTCGGAAGAATTGCCAATTGCTTGCCGACAGGTGGGTACCGTTCGAAAGAAAAATCTTTTCGATATTAAATTTGTTATGCATCAGCCGGGTATTGAACCACGACCTACAGATCAGAAGGCGAACACACTAACCACTGAGCTACGGCACCCACCTCACATAGTGGATTTAATATTCGATTGGCCATTACTGCATAAGTTGATAAGAATTTGAGAACAGTCAGCTGTTTTTGGTTCTAGTTCGTTTGTCCCCATACACAAACGAACCATATTCAGGCTTGTATGTACATACGTACATACATACGTCCATCATATTGCTTTTAGTTACTGGTGTTCCACCAAAGGAGAGTAACAAGAGCAATTTTATGCACTCTACTTTTTCCTTATTCTGATTCAATACATATACCAATAGCTTTATTGGTCATCATTTTTAAATTCGGCAATTACCACAGTACAAAGTACTGTGTAATAAATAGAAAAACAAAATATATACCAATGCTTGGGTGGTATTGTCTCGCATGCGGCCCATCTACACCATCTCTTTCTCTTGTACAACAAAACCTAATTACATTTACATTCGAGAGACTATCGCATTATTGCACGAAACACTTCACAATTCCTTTTGTCTATACTAAGTACACTTCTCTTATTACATTGGCCTCGCTTTTGTAATTCACTTCATAGCCGATCTCACTCTCATACATAAATATTAAAGTTCAAGTTTAAGGTCATCTGGTCGAGAGGTATTTTTTGTTACATTCCTACGCGCACTGGTAATTACATTTCTATTCCCATTCTCAACCAAACCCAATATCTTTTTGTTTTTTTTTTTCTACATTTTTGTTCTTTGCAATTCTCAATTCATTTTGGAAATTTATATTTGCCTCAGAATAATTTTTCGATTGCTTCTACATTCTATTTGGTCGAATTTATAGGAATTCGGATTTTAAAATTATTTTTCTCTTGGTATACTGAGTTTTAATCCTTCAAATCACCAGTAATATGGCGGATAATAAACGTTTTAATGCTGCCGCTGAGGAAATAGTGGAAACCGATCAGTATTTTCAATTGATAAATACACTCATAGCACATGCGCATTCGAAGTCCAAAAGAAGGAATTCGTGTCGGTATGGAGTGATCTAAAGTCGTCATATCACTCCATTATCTCGCAGGACGTTGAAGCCAGCGACATCGATGAAATTAAAGCGAAGTTTAAAGATTGTAAAACCTGTTACGTTCGTTGCCTGGCAAAAATTAATGTGCACCTTCACGATTTGACCGTGATCATGTCGTCTTCCGTTGCGGCGGTTACGACCGCTGAGAGTCAAGGGCATCAATGTTATTTCTACGCTGGCTTTAAAACAGCTTGGTCCAATTTGTAAGAAAGATTCGAGAATAGAAGAGTTCTCGTTAATATACAATTGAAGTCCATATTCAATCTGCAGCCAGTGCGAACTTACAGTTACTAAACATTGACACCAATCATTGGGATGCGATATTTGTTCACTTATTCTCCACGAAACTGCCAGACACAACCCTGTGTCTGTGGGAGCAGTCCATCAAAAACAAGCGTGAGATTTCTACGTGGAACGCGTTTAACGATTTCTTGACTGAACGGTTTCAAACACTAGACGTTCGAAGTGGTTTTGGCAACCCAGCCAGTCGCAGAATTGGCAACCCGGTCGATTCGATCCTCCAGGCGTTCAAATAACCCTCCAGCGAATTCACAGAATATTTACACCTACCAAATGAATGTCAAGAATCAAAATTGCTCAATACGTCAGAAGATGCACTCTTTGCGCACCTGCCCAGATTTTTTTAAGCTTTCAGTGAATGATCGTCATAACGCCGTGAAAAGATACAAGCTTTGTGTCAATTGCTTAGCAAACTCTCATGAATCCACCTCTTGCAAGAGTTTTTATTCATGCTCCGCGTGTAACAAAAGACATCACTCTTTATTGCATAGGCTGGAAAAGGCTTCCATTCCCAGTGGAGAACAACGGCTGCGGAACTCTCGCGACAGTCATTCACCTCTCAGCTGGAAACTGTGCCAAAAGGCGGGCCTAATAAAGTTTCAGAGAACCACAATCACACATCTAGGGATAGTTCGGTGTTACTTGGAACGGCTTTACTTCACATCCGATACCGAAATACTACGTTTACTGCTCGTGCCTTAATTGACTCTGGATCTGAGGCGACATTCATACCAGAACGCTTGCGAAATAGGTTGCGCTTCCCTATTTGCGGCGTTCGAACAGAGGTCACAGGTCTGAATGAGGTAGTTACGGCAGACTCGTCGAAGATGTGTTCTTTAGTAATTGGTTCTCCAATGGACGCAGAATTCGCAATATAGGTAGATAGATTCGTGCTGAAGAGGTTGACTAGGAAATTCCCTTGTGCTCGAATCTCAAAGACCTACGCGAAGAGCTTGCTAGTCTACAACTAGCAGTCAAACATTTACACCGGAGTTTTCCTGTTGACTTGGTTTTAAGAGGAGACGTTTACCCCTTCATTATGCTGGAGGGATCCACAACACGGTCTTTGGATGGATTATTTACGCTCATTACACGACATCACCATCTAGTGCCCGAGTGCAATCATTCTACAATGAAATCAGTTTGGAACAACAAATCTCCCAGTTGTGAGAGCTAGAGGAAGCCCCAAAAACTAATCGGAAGACATCTGACGATTTGTACTGAGAGAAGTACTTTAAAAAGACAACATTTCAGAATCAAGAAGCCAGATTTGTGGTATCGTTACCATTTAAGACGCAATTTCCGCATGTTTTACCCCTGGGTAACTCGCGTAACGCGGCGCGGACACAATTCTTCCGAAATGATATTGGATATTGGATATTGGATTGAACCCAACTCGTTGCATTTGCATTATTACTTCTCTCACCATGCTATGGTGAAAACTGACAGCATGACCACTAAACTCCGCGTGGTATTTAACGCCTCCTGCGGTACTTCTACTGGCAAAAGTCTGAATGATGTCCTTTATCCAAGACTCATACTTCAATCAGACCTGATGGTTTTACTTTTAAGATGGAGATTCTATCAGTTTGTGTTTAATGCCGCATTGAGAAGATGTATCGGCAGATTATCGTTCATCCTGACCACATGGGTTTTCAAGGAATTTTTTTTCGCAGAACACCAATGGAAAATGTTCAAAGTTTGGAATTGCATACTGTGACATTTGGTATTAACTGTGCGCCATACTTAGCAATTAGAACGTTATTGCTACTCGCACAAGAAAACGAAATAGCTAACCCTATTGCTTCGCATATTCTTCGACACTCTTATATGTAGACGATGTACTTGCGGAAGCTCACACGTTTAACGATGCTATCCTAGCTCGTGACCAACTCATGTCGGTACTACTTACCACAGTATTTTCCTTGAGAAAGTGGACATCGAATCACCACCGGGTCCTTGAAGGCTTGCCCTCTGATAATCGTCTAGATGCAGAGTTTTTGAATATCTCAGATGCAAGTACCGCGGAAACCCTTGAGCTCCGTTGGAACGCCGGTTCTGATTGCTTCTTTCTTACACCTGGGCCACTTCCAAACAAAATGTCGTACACTAAACGTCAAGTACTTTCCTTCACTGCGAAACTATTTGGTCCTGCTGGAAGGTTAGCTCCAAAAATTGTATTTGCAAAATTGTTAACGCAGCAGTTGTGGCTCGATAATACTAGTTGGGACGAGTCAATCACTCACGCTTCACAAATGGCAAAATTTTTCATCGGATTATCCTAATCTGACTTCCATTAGGATCCCTCGTTTCGAACAGTGTGTTCCAGTCAGTACCGTGCAATTTCATGGCTTTTGCGATGCGTCAGAGAAAGCCTACGCAGCAACAGTGCGCAGCAAAAGTGCGTATAGAAAGCCCTACGGGCAAAATACATACCGATTTGCTAACAGCAAAAATTCTCTCTCTTTACCCCGATTAGAGCTTTGCGGAGCGCATTTACTTGCTCATCGTTTCACTGACTGACCGTTTCACTGATGGACCGACTCAACGATCGTTCTCTCGTGGTTGCAAAAGCCTCCATGCCATTGGACCACATTCGTGGCAAATCGAGTCTCTTCGATAATAGAGAAAATTGGTGACTCTAATTGGCACCATGTGAGTTCCTCCGACAACCCAGCTGATGTGGCTACTCGCGGAACCTACGCGAAGGAACTGGCAGATAATGAGTTGTGGTGGCACGGCCCTAGATGGGTAAAGATGCAACGACAATATTGGCCAACTACAGCACTAGATGTGGGTGTGAGTGCCATTCCGTGTCGTATCATATATCTTGCGGTGTTTAAGGTTGCACGACGAACACGATACGCGTTTACCTCCACTGAAGATATAGTTTTCATGCGTAACAGATTTATAAGATTGTGTCAAATGCGCCATTTCTCTCAGGAATATGCGGATTTACTTAAGAAACTCCCGATCTCGAGTAAGAATAATATACTATCATTCAATCCATTTTTGGATTCACAGGGCGTGATGTGCGTTAACGGGCGTTTAGCACACTCCCCTGCTCTCTCATACAGAGAAAGGTTTCCCATTCTTCTCCCGTATTCTGGACGCTTTACTCAATTGTTGGTAAAATTTATCCATGTGATTTCGATTCACAGCTCCAACCAACTGCTTCTGCATCTCTTACGCATGGAATTTTGGTCGCTAAGTTGAAAAACTTAGTAAAAATGACGGTGCGCAACTGCAAACTTCAACTACGAAGAGCACAATCAGTACATTTAAATAATGGCAGCATTACCGCCCTAACTCAACACTTTTTCACGCCCGTTTGCAACGACCGATTTTGACTTTGCCGGCCCCTTTAACATAAAGGCGTATATAGGTCGGGCATGTCGTATCACAAAGGGGTTTTTTTTTTTTTTTTTTTTTTTGTATTCGAAGGGGGAATCTTTCTTAGATACCGTCCACCATAGACGGCATGTACGATTCATACTGTCCGCTAAAGGTACACCTCATTCGGGACCACGCCCAGTCAGTAATATCTTACTATGCTGGACTTGCGAACCAGTACGCCTACGTACTAAACCCTTAACTCCGACCTCTATAGCTTGTTTGTGTCCTGCGGGACCGCCGTTAAGCACTACTTCGCAGGACTAAGCTGAGCTAATATGCCTCTTCAAACATCCCGTACATGGCGTTCACACAGCTGCAGTTATATTTCTCCGCTGCCACTCCTTCTTCCTGAGCTCCTTGAGAGCTATTGCAGCCCATTCTTTCATCTTAAACCACACCAAACTCGATCGCAGCATATGGCTCACAATGTTATCAGGTGTTATCCTTTCATTTATTATCTTCTCTATGGTCATTCTCTGCGTCTCAAATCTTAGGCAGAAGAAAAAGATATGCTGAGCGTTTTCGCCAACAGTGTTGCAGAATGAACATTCTGTCGCGTCATCATGACCGAATCTGTGGAGGTACTCTCTGAAACAACCATGGCCCGTCGGACAACGGAATGTCCTTTGTTGGCGCCTCTTGAGCTTTACGAGCTAAAGGAGGAAATTTTCTACGCCAAGTTCGTGACACTGTCGAAGCCTCTCAAAGCCATCAAAATGCAGAATTTAGTTTTATTCCCGCTGGTGCTCCGCACATGGGTGGTCTCTGGGAAGCAGGCGTAAAAAGCTCCAAAGCCCATTTAAAGCAACTTCCTCACCGTCAGAATTTCGGGAGGAGTTCAGTACGTTGTTATTACGTATCGAAGCATGCCTCAATTCGAGACCGTTGAGCCCTATGTCTGACAATCCATCAGACTTAACTCCTCTTACTCTTGGTCATTTCTTGATCGATTCGGCGATGTTGACGCCCGCTGAGATTGATGTATCTGGTCAAGCTTTGAGCGTTGTTAATTGGTGGCAACAACTTAAAATTATCTACCAGTCCTTCTGTCTACGATGGAGGGACGAGTTTTTGAAGGAGTTACACAAGCGCACAAATTAGAAATATTCGCAAGGAAGGATATCTGTGTAGGGCATCTAGTTGTCATACGCAAGCATAATTTACCGCCAAATGAGTGGAGGTTTGACTGCGTGCACAAAACTTATCGGGTGTGGGTGGCTGATGTTCGAATCGCCAAAGGCGTTCTTACTAGGCCAGTTGTTAAACTAACTAATCACCTAATCACTTACGGCGGAATTCCCCCTTTTTGTCTCTCTGTCTCTCGCTTTCATTGAGCATACTATACAAGATGACTGCAATTACTAATTTGTTTTTCTTGTTTTTTTTCCTCAAAAAACACATAATGTCCCCGAACCACCGAAGATCGGCTCGTTACAGTCCAATCCGCACTCCTAGCGTAGAAGAAGAGAACGGCCATCATAGCAGAAGTTCTAGGTGCCGGTTATGCCGACCACTACATGCATGCTAGCGATTCATCGTGATGTCGGTGGTGAAATAGTACGAGAGTTTGGCAAGACGTTGCTGCTGCCTCAACTGATTAGCATACAGCCACCATGTCGTCCAATGCTGAACATCGTCTAGGTGTCACCATTGTTCAAAGAAGTTGCAACGTATCTGCATCTCCCCCAGGAACTTCAGCGCAAGCATGTACTTGCATGAAGACAACGACATCACCAGCGGTTCCGCAGTTTGTTGTCCCTATCCATCAATCCGTCCAACTCATGGTCCCATTTATACGATAAAGTGGCCAATTAATGCGCCAATACGTCCCAAGCTCCACTTCATCAGCCGTCACACCAGCTGCGATGTTCCAGGCCCTAAAGTGGATCTTTAAAAGAATCTGAATCCTAGAGGCATGTATTACATAAGAACTTTTTTTTTACCATCCTTTTTCGATTGCTTTGAATTTTGTTATTTTAATGTATTTTTTCTATTACTTTGTTTCTCTATAATTTTAAAATCCTCGTTAGAATTTAGAACATGTCTTTTTGTTTTAATTAATTTAATTTAATTCCATGCATGCGAATATTTAAAGCATAAAAACAAAAAAGAAAGCTGAAATTATAACGATATACCTTTTTTCCGCAGCACTCACTAAATACCTAACGGCTAGACTCAAAGATGTAACACACAAGATTCGCTTTTTGGTCTTCACTTTATTCTGGTAATTTTCAGTTTATTTATAATTACTTTACACCTTTATACTAATACACTAATACTGGAAGGACTCGTAAGGATCGCAGTATTTTACAATTACTTACACGCTAACACTTCACAACTTAGAACAAGTCTCATAACTGAAAAAGCGACTGCCTTCAGTAAGCTGGCAGCTTATATACCATTTTTTTAATAATATCCACATATCGATCTACCCACATACCAACATAACATGCTTACGTAATTGTAGAACTACGAATTGTGTAGGAAAGTGCTTTGTCAGCTTTTTCACAACCAACTGCAATTCAGTTGGCTCAATGTTCTGGCAATTATAAGTAATATTAATATGGATTGTGTATATCACAACTTCGAGCAATGTTGGTATGTGTATGGATAAATATGTATTTCACAATTTCGTGAAATATGTCGCGAGTCAAAATATGCATATGTGCATATTTCATATTTGGGCTCGCAACACGATGACCTTCTAAAGAGATGGCAATGAATTGATTTACTCAAGAAGTTGCAATTTCTTCAGAATTTTTATATTCAAGAACGAGGTAAAATTGTAAAATTAGTCTATATAAACTAAAAGAACTTCTGAAATCAAGTTAGTTAAGATAAGTAGATTATTCGGAAAAAGAAACTAGGTATGGAAGTAACAGTAAAAGATCATCCTAAAATAATAAGTAATTTTTGTAACTACTGTAACAATCAGAACACAGTATAAAATAATATGTGAAATATACATATATGTAGAGTATAAATAGTATAGAATATCGAATAAAAATTGTTGTAATAAAGGGTTGTGAAAAGTTCACAAAAAATAGAAGTAAAAGACTTAATAAAGAAAAGCTAAAAACCGAAAGGTATTGAAGTTCATGTGAAGCGAACGAGGAAGAAGAGGGTAACTGCTAGTGAATAAGTTATTTAGGTAAATATTAGGACCTCTGCAAAGGTGAAGCAATATTTTGGCGCCGCCGGTAGGATACTAAAAAGTATCTTGTAAGACAAGATATTTTCCGTTAAATGTTTAACTTATATATATATATATATATATATATATATATATATATATATATATATATATATATATATATATACATATATATATATATATATATATATATATATATATATATATATATTTATATATATTGATAGCACTCGTTCTCTGGTTGGCACAAGACTGACTCTTCTCTTTATTCGTTTCTTTATTGCTTACAATTCAAACATGGTATATGGAGTTCCCAGAACATTAATAAAAGTTCTAGGTTTGTTGTTAACTTTAGAATTAGTGTTGACAGATCACTAATATAAGCTGTTGGTAAATGACATAAGTACTTACAGTAGGTAATCGACTTAATATTATTTTACAATTAGATAAATTACTTAACATACATTAAAGGCAGTCATGTATTAACATTGAGTATTCTTAAATGGAACCTTTTAGAGTATGCATGAGATGGAAATGCTTACAATTCGGCCGTTCTGACAGTAAGGATCTCCTGATCCGAAATCAATATATTTTTAATTTTTTACTATATTAACTATTTATTACTTTTCGCGATTATGTTCTTCGTTAAGCCAGGGTTTAATGTTAGCCACCGCCCAAATGCCTTTGTAGGGGATTTGTGTTTGCTGCATTCCTTCCACATCTTCTATAAGGTATCTATCATTTTCCAATATTTTAGTAATTTTATATGGGCCTCTATATTTTGGAATAAGTTTGCTTGAGATACCTGTGAGAGAGTCAAAATTTTTAACCATGACATATGCACCTAGTTTATATTGTCTTGCGGGTAGACGATGAGAGTCTACATATTGCTTATTGTACGATTGCGATCGACTCTGTTTTGTCTCCGCCTGATCTCTAATCTTCTCTTTGTCTAGGTTACCTTTCACTTGCTCATTGGTTATTATATTTTCTCTCAAAGTATCTAAAACTTGACCCCTTTGATTAGTTCCGAAAAGCATAGCGCTAGGATGTTCCCCTATGGTACGGTGTACCGTATTGTTAATTGCGAATTTGACCGTATCCAATGTTTTATCCCAATACATTTTTTTCTCCTCCTCTACTAACTTTGATATCATCGGACCCAAGCATCTGTTAACGCGTTCTACCTGTCCGTTTGCCTGCGGAGAAGCTGTTGCAATTTTAATATGCCTAATATTATTATCACTTAGATATTGTTCGAATTCATTGGACGTGAAACCAGAACCTCTATCAGATATTATGCATCTAGGACGACTATGGTATCTAAAATATTCTTTGAGTGCAACAATGACCTCCTTTGAGCTAGTAGTTTTCGTTGGGTACAGTTTCACTAATTTCGTATAAGCATCGATCACCACTAAAATGTGTTTTTTACTCGTATGCTGGCTATTAATTGGACCGTAATGATCTATGTGAACTACTTCGAATGGTTCACTTCCCTTCGGAATTGTGTGTAAAACACAATTCCGAAGGGCCGTACTTAGGTGAGAAAGCTATACACTTAAGACAATTACTAATATGTTCCATAGCTTTATCTTTCATTTTAGGAAACTAATAACTTTTCGAAACTAAATCAACAACATTGTCAATGCCTAAATGTCCCATTTCATCGTGATATTTATAAAGTATATGTTTCGCAAAATAAAATACGGTCGCCTTTTTTTCTATACACAACGCCATTACGCATTTCATATAGGCTGTGTTCAGAGTTTTGTAGGCATCTTTTAACTTCATTCAATTTTTCATCCTTACCTTGGCAAATGATTAAGTTTTCTTCGAACGGGTTAGTGTCAATTACAAGTATATTAAAGTTTCTACTAAGCGAATCTACATGCTGCATGTCTCTTCCCTGATCTGTGTTCTAGTATGTAGTCATAGTTTTGCAGCTCTAGAGCCCAACGCGCGATTCTCGGATTGAGCTCTTTTTTATTTAACGTCAGAGTCAAAGAGTTGCAGTCTGTCACTATTTTGAATGTAATACCATGTAGGTAAACTATAAATCTCTTCAATGCATATACGATTGCCAATGTCTCCAGCTCGAAACTGTGATACTTTGACTCTGTTGGAGGGCTTCTCTTAGAAAAATAGAATATTGGATGAAATAGTCCGTCTTTTTTCTTCTGCATAAGAATGGCTCCAAAACCGAGGGATCTTGCGTCGCAGTGTAGTTCCGTCTGATCTCTGGGGTCATATATGGCTAAAATAGGCGATTCAGCCAACTTGCCTTTCAATTTCTCAAATGATTCAAGTTCCTTGGACCCAAAGTGAAATTTGTTACCTTTTCGAGTCAAATCGTAAAGTGGTTTGGCAATGATAGAAAAATCCTTTACGAAACGTCGAAAATATGAGCACAACCCAATAAAACTCTGAACTTCATGAACTTTAGAAGGAACTGGAAAATTTTTAACCGGCTCTATGCCTTTCTCATCAGCTTTGATTCCGTTGCCTGTAATCGTATACCCTAGATATTTGATGCTACTCTGCAGAAATTTACATTTATCCATTCTGAGTTCAAGTTTGTTGTCTACCAACCGTTTAAAAATTTCTTTTAAGATAGTAAAATGATCATTTATTCCTTCAGTTGCCACTAAGATGTCGTCTAAATAAATTGTAACATTCCCAGACTTAACCATATCAGCAAATATTTTACTTATAAATCTCTGAAAGGTTGACGGCGCATTTCGAAGGCCAAATGGCATTCGCAAAAACTCGTAGTGGCCAAGCGGTGTAGTAAATGAAGTATACTTCACCGAATCTTGTTGCATGTATACGTGGAAGAATCCGTTTTTCAAATCGAGCTTCGAAAATATCTTTCTATCTAGCAACCTATCTAACAGGTCATCTATGAGTGGAATTGGATAGTTGTCTTTTGCCGTCACCTTATTAAGTTTACGAAAATCGACGCACATTCTCGTTTCGCCTGTCTTTTTCTTAACTAAAACGATAGAAGAAACGAACTCCGACTCGCTATTCCGTATATAGCCTTTCTCTAAATATTCATCTATCGTTTTCTGCAAAGACAACTTCTCCACATAAGACAGTCTTCTCGGTGGACAATTAAATGGCTTAACTTCGTCTAAATTAAAAATCATCTCGCATTTAGTCTGAGGAACCTCAGGTCTTTCAGGTAAAACGTAATATTCACGAAATAAGGTCTCAAAGTATTTTTTATTTGAAAAACTTACTACATCCCCGAGAACAAAAGCATTATCATTGTGAAATTCATAATCTATCAGTAAAACTTGGCTTTCAAAATCATTGACTAAACAAACTGAGTTGACATTTTCTACATTTACATTTTCTCTGTTCTCTTTTGCTGAAAGTTTCATTACTTCGCCGATTGTATGCATTTTCTCATCTTTAGTATCATCAAGTGTTTTTGGATAATCATATTGATACTTATTTTCTAAGACACAGACATTAGGATTCGTTAAAACTAACCTAGCTTCGCTTGCTTTTAGGAAATCCCTGCCTAGAACAACAGGAAAACCCATAGAATCATTTGACACGACGTATAATTCAATATCTACGTTTTTCTTATTTATTAAAACACAACAAAAAATCTTTCCAAGAATATTCAACTTACTATTATTAATACCAAAATAAAAAATTTCATTTACTTCATATTTAGTCGCACTTGAAGGGACGCAAGAACTTTTGACGAAACTTATGGGGCTTCCTGAGTCTAAGAGGCATTCTGAGAAAAAACTTATATTAGCACTAGATTTTACTGTAATACATAAATATCTTACATATTCATTTGTCTTTGTGGCACTCTTCTTGTACTGGGGGCAATCTTTAGCAAAGTGTCCCATCTCACCACAGGCATAGCAGGAACCAAACTCACGTCGTGGCTTGCGACAAACTGCGGCCAAGTGTCCTGCACTGTTGCAGTTGAAACATTTTAATGTTGTACTTGATGAACTGTTGTTGGCTTTGGTAGCACCGTCAACTTTCCTCGGTGCATTTTGTTTTTGTTGTTGCTCGACTCCTTTGAAGATTTGAAGAAACTCTTCCTTAGACTTGTAGTTTTGAAGTTTAGTCTGAGTGCGTAACTGGAGACTGGAAATGCCATCCACCAAATATTCCAGCAACTCGTCGTCATGCAGGCGTAAATCGTTTGACAATATGACTTTGGCGTTATAATAATCTACAAACTTTTCACCATATTTCCATTTTCTTTCTTCAAAATTGCGACTTGAAGTGATTCTATTTATCTTGACATCAAACATTTCTTTCATTTGCTGCATAAGGTCTTCTAAGCTTATATCAAGAAAATAGGGCTTTGAGTAAAGCCATGCCTTAGCATTTCCCTCCAATTTTGAACATATCAAAGCACGCATATTTTTCTCAGAAACATTGTATGTGTTTTTAATACTGTTAAACGGAGCAAACCATGGTTTAAACTCAGCTCCTCCATTGCAGGAAGGTAATAATTCTTTTAGGGTACTGAAGGGAACGTCTATGTCACCTTTTGCTCTTTTACTCGGTAAGTTTTGGTTAAGCAACTTATTCTCACGCACTAACAGTTTATGTTCACGTTTCAAAAGGCTTATTTCCTTAAGTAACAATTCTTTTTCTTTTCTTGTGTAACTTTGTTATTCATTTCTTTGCCGTCTGTTTTTTTGTTTACACACATCATTTCGTTGTCATTGCTTCTTGTCATTGCTAATACATTGTTGCTCATTTGTCGTTGTTTGTTTTTTCGTTTCTTTTTACTACTTCGTTGTCATCTTCGTCGTCATTGTTGTTGTTTCTAATATTTTCATTGTTTCCATTGTTGTTTGCTAAATCGAACATCATATTTTGGAGAGTTGACGATTTCACCGCCTTCATTCCTTCTCCATCGTTTAACATTGTTAATTTGACACCACTCTCACTGCATGTGTGATTTTGGCTGCACGCTGCCTCTGCTTCACATTCACTCTCCGCCTCTGTGGACGGTTGCTGCTGCTCTTCCTCTGTAGCGTCGTTGTTTGAGCTGCCCGGTGCAGAAGTAACGGTTTTACCAAAGTCATCGGAATTTGAGGAATGTAATACATCATCTTTACGTTGCGTCGCCTTATCAAACTTTAACACACAATTGTTGAGAACCTCAGATGGCACACTATTCAACCTTGCAACCAATGCTGCCTTAGTACCGGTTTATGATAAATTTAATTCTTCGCAATACAGTTTTAACTGTTGCAAAGTATGATCCTCAGCAAATATCATTTTGTTTTATTTCTTAAGGCGCGTTCGACCACTTCTGAAAATTGATAGCACTCGTTCTCTGGTTGGGACAAGACTGACTCTTCTCTTTATTCGTTTCTTTATTGCTTACAATTCAAACATGGTATATGGAGTTCCCAGAACATTAATAAAAGTTCTAGGTTTGTTGTTAACTTTAGAATTAGTGTTGACAGATCACTAACATAAGCAGTTGGTAAATGACACAAGTACTTACAGTAAGTAATCGGTTTAAAATTATTTTACAATTAGATAAATTATTTAACATACATTAAAGGCAGTCATGTATTAACATTGAGTATTCTTAAATGGAACCTTTTAGAGTATGCATGAGATGGAAATGCTTACAATAAGGGTTATCCATTTTGCGGTTTCAAAAGTAAATGTAAATAAAACACATATAAAATATTTTTTATCATGATATTTATAAAGTCTGAACGCTGACATTATGTGTAAAATACTACATCATTTAAATATCACGCGAATTGTTGCAAGCGTCGATTCTTTTGAGGTAATTTTCGACCACTTTTTGACACATATTGGGCGGTATCTCAGCCATAACGTGACGAATGTTGGTTTTTAGGTGCTCAAGAGTTAAAGGTTTATCTGCATAAACACGGTCTTTCGCGTAGCCCCACAAAAAAAAGTCAAGCGGTGTCAAATCGCATGAACTTGGTGGCCACTTGATATCGCCACGACGAGAAATTACGCGGCCAGAAAATTTCTCTTGCAATAAAGCCATATTCGCTCGAGTTGTGTGGCATGTGGCACCGTCTTGTTGAAACCACATATTCTCTAAGTCGTATTCTTCAATAGCAGGCAAAAAAAAGTCGGTTATCATATGACCATAACGCTCCGAATTGACGGTGACAGTCGTTCCATCGTCGTTTTCGAAGAAGTAAGGTCCAATCACACCTCCGGACCAAAGAGCGCACCAAGCAGTGACTTTTTGTGGATGTAGTGGCCTCTCTTCAATTACTTGAGGATTCTCAGAACCCCAAATACGACAATTTTGTTTGTTAACATACCCACCGAGTGAGAAATGTGCTTCGTCGCTGAAGAAAATTTTGTTTGAAAAATCGGCGTCCACCGCCTGTTGTTCAAGCACCCATTCGACGTATCTACGACGTTGTGAATGGTCAGCTGGCTTCAGTTGTTGTGTGAGCTGGATTTTATATGGATATAGGTGTAGATCCAAATGCAAAATACGCCATAATGTGCCGTAAGACAGTCCTAATTCCTGAGAACGACGAGGAATCGACACATTCGGGTCTTCGGCAACACTTTCACTTACAGCAGCGATATTTTCGGTGGTACGAGCGAAACGATGATGCACAGGCCTTACAATATCTGTAACCGATCCAGTCTCTTCATATTTCTTCACAATTTTGCCAATTGCTTGCGTAGTTGGACGATTATGTAAACTATAATCTCCTCTTAAAGCACGATATGTGGCTGTGGCAGAATCACCATTTTTGTAGTAGGTTTTTACAATTTTAGTGCGTTGTGCGATAGTTAAGCGATCCATTTTCGCAAATACCAGACTTTGAACTGAAAAAAAAAGAAATTGTTTTAACAACTCAGTTTGACAGATGTCGAATTCTAGCCCTATACTTTTGAAACCGCGAAATGGATAACCCTTTATATATATATATATATATATATATATATATATATATATATATATATATAGATATATATATATATATATATATATATATAGATATATACATATATATACGTATCTTAGGTAGAGACAATTTATGGAACCAATCGTTTATGAATTTTTCTACTGGAGAGCCCACTTACTGTCCAACAGATCCGAGGAAAATCCCAGACCTTATTGACTTTTGTGTCGCTAAAGGCGTCTTACCAGAGCATTTACAATGTAAAATCAGTTTAGATCTTCGTCTGACCATTCTTCTGTCATTATTGTCATAAGTATGGAGCTGCAGTTTTCAAACTAAAAATGCCAACTTTGCAACAGACATACAAACTGGGCTCACTTTAAAATCATTTTGTCGTCAACGTTGAATAATAAAATGCTACTCAAGAGTGACGAGGAAATAACTGAGGCTGTTGAATATTTTACTCAATGCATCCAAAAGGCAGCATGGGAAACCCCTCCACCCAATAGACCTTACCTGGAAAAGCAAATACGTTATAGTAAGAATATTCTCAAAAAGATTAAGGAAAATCGACAAGCAAGAAAATGTGGCAACGAACGCGTTTTCCAGATGATAAACGTCATCTAAATAAAATTGCGAAAGAGTTAAAATCGGTACTACATCATTATCAAGAGCAAACGACACCATGGTGGTCTCCTTTACAAATTGAAAATGGCCTTACCTGTTTTTAAGCTCATATCTCTCAGAATGACACTTTTACGTAAAATATGAAGATGATATCTCACCACTACACAACATAAAAGCTGGAGTGCCGCAGGGTAACGTTTTGGGCCCTATACTATGGCTAATATTTACGCACGACTTGCCAACAAGAACTCATATCTTCACTGGGACATTTGCAGATGACACTACATCAACAAACTCAACAATCGCTTCTTCGATGCTACAAACTAGTCTCAATGAAATATCAATCTATCTTAGGCGTTGGCGCACAACAAATAATGAGTCCAAGTCAACACATGTATTCTTCACTTTAAGAAGACAAACTTGTCCGGAAATTTAACTACACAATATTGTGTTACCACAATCAAAATACCTGGAAATTCACCTAGACAGAAATTTAACGTGGAAAGCACACATGTTCAACAAGAGGAAATCACTTGGTATCCAACTATGGAATATGTTTTGGTTGTTACACGGACATTTCTACCTTTCTCTGAATATAAAATTATTTTTTACAAATGTGTTTTGAAATCGATTTGGTCATATGGCATCGAACTGCGGGGAACAACTTCAAATTCAAATATAGATATATTACAAAGATTCCAATTCAATACCCTACGAATGATAGCAAACGCTCCGTGGTACATTTCAAATTCGCAAATTCTCCGTAGCATACCATTAGTTAAGGAGGAAGCCAAAAGAATCGCTGCTAAATACGTTGAACGGATAAAATCTCATTCCAACTATCTAGCTTCAAATCTTGTATCACGACTACAAATATTCAAAAGACTGAAAAGAAAAACGCCACTCGATCTTTGTACACCTCGAAATTGAAATGAGAACCATCTAACGATGTTTCCAAGGGAACTCACGCAGTACGACTTTCTTGTTATATAAATATTGTTATTATTAAAAATTTGTATAATATCTTCTAGTTATAGATAGAATACAATTATATATTGAATAATAAAAAAAAATCCTGATTTTTCCAAACCTTTTGTGCTGACAAATGATGCCAGCAATGAAGCCTTAGGTGCAGTTCTATTTCAGGGTGAAATTGAAAAAAATCGACCAATAGCCTTTGAGAGCAAAGCACTCAGAGATATTGAGAAAAGATATTCCACTATTGAAAAGCAATTCTTGGCTATCGTGTGGGCTGTAAAGAATTATAAAGCTTATCTACTGGGTAGGCCATTTAAAATCTACACTGACCATCAGTCATTATGGGGAATTGCAAATCTGAAACAGCAGACATAATTTTTGACACATTTCAGACATAAACTATCTGAATTTGATTTTGAAATAATTTATAAACCAAGCAGAAGGAACTGATGCGCTCAGCAGAGTTCTACAACAAAATCATGAGTTAACAATGGTTGCTACTCGTTTCATTTTTTTTTTTTTTAACAAGCTTTATTTATTGGATCTTTCTAAATTACTTAGAAACTAACAATAAGTAATCAAATCTTACAAACTAACTAAAATTATGTGATATTCCCAACGTTCCATCACAATTTGTTGAGTCGCGAGGTATAGCAATTTCACAGCATATTCAGTGTGTCTTTTCTTTTTAATCGACGATGACCCGTGCTCAGCAAAAATTGCCTAACAAGGGGATTCGGATGATTGTGTAATTTTTGAATGTAGCTTCTGCAGGACATTGCAACTTCCTCAGAAATTGTGGGTACATTTAAATCTCGATGGATGGTAACGTTCCACATATACCAAGGCGCGTTTACAATAATTCGGAGACACTTGGATTGTATTCGCTGCAATTTTTCGATATTTGAGGGAGATGCGGTGCCCCAAAACTGAATACCATAAGTCCAAATTGGCTTCAGGATTGCTTTATATAACAGCACTTTGTATTCAAGATTCAACTTTGATCTTTTGTGTAACAGCCACCATAACTGATTCATTTTAAGCTTGATCTGAGTTTTCTTTGCCTCTATGTGATTTTTCCATGTCGAGGTGAGTACTTTGTTGAGGAACATTGTGGAATTAATATTAAGTGGGGGACATGTATCTAGCCTTAGCGTGAAGGTTACATGTAAGCTCTTTGATTCATTGGCTTTTATACGCCATTTTGCTAGCCAAATTTTGAGAGAATCGACATGAGTCTGCAGGAGTTTAGTAGCTTCTATGGGATTAGAGCGAGAGCACAATATTGCCGTATCATCAGCAAAGGTCGATATGAATGTATAGTAATTGTTGGGCATATCTGAAGTGTATAAGAGATACCCAAAACGTTTCCTTGAGGAACGCCAGCGTGAATATCCAATGGATTTGTTGTGTAATCCTTGTGATGTACCAGAAATTGTCTTTTCGTGAGGTAGCTACTAAGCAATGAGGAGACATTTGCAGGCAGTAATAGTTTGAGTTTGTAAATAAGGACATCGTGCCATACTTTATCGAAAGCTTGAGTGATATCAAGAAAGACAGCTGAGCAATACTTTTTTTCTTCAAAAGTGTTCCTTATCAGAGTTACAAAGCAGTGGACTTGTTCAATTGTGCCGTGCTGTTTTCTAAATCCAAACTGATGTTGAGGAATCAGTTGGTTGAGATTAATAAATGGAGTTATATTCATGACAAGTAGCTTTTCGAATATTTTAGAGAGTAGAGGCAGGAGGCTGATAGGTCTGTACGATGCAACTTTTGTAGGGAACTTTTCCTGGTTTTGCTATCATAGTAATTTTTGAAGTTTTCCAGCATTTGGGATAGTGTTTAATACGAAGGATAGCATTGAAAATGTACATGAGATGAATTACTGAAGCCGGAGGTAGCTCTTTTATCATTTTACCGGTAATTTTATCCGGACCAGGTGATTTTTTTGGGTTTAAATCTTTATAAATTGCTTTGAATATGTCCTTTTTTTTAATTTTGAGCGTTATTGACCAAGGTTGAGAAGTTAATTTTGGTAATGAGGACTGTGAAGAGGGTGGATTGGGTGTAAACACACTTTTTAGGTGGTTTGCAAAAGCCAAACCCTTCTCACAGTTGCTTCTAGCTCAATTACCGTCACTCAAACGGATGGGGGAATCATTGAGATTTGGCCGATTTGAGTTTTTTGCTGATTTCCACAAAGAGTAGTCTGACGCTTCACCAGGTGTTAATTTCGCTATGTGCTCTTCTAACTCTTTGTTGTTTTTATTTTTTAAGGCTTGCTTTAACTTTCGAGTGCAGTGCTGTAGCAGTGTTTTCAGATTCGGTGATCTGAATTCTTGCCATTGCCTTCGGAGTCTTCTTTTCTGTCTTACTAGCAATTCAATGTCGGCTGGTGTGTATGGGCTATAGTTTGATTGCTTGCATACCTTTGTGCAGGTGGCTGAGCTGAGAGCTAATGAGAGCAGCTGGTTGAATTTTTTGAGTGCTGAGTCTACATCGTGTCCATTTTTTAATACAGTACTCACAGGAAGATGGGAATTTATATATTTCTTGAATTTCAACCAGTCTATTTTCTTTCTAACGCAATTGCCTTGGGGGCTTGGTGATTTTATAGATATTACCGTGGGTGAGTGGTCAGATGATAGATCATAATTACACTCTGTGGAGATATTTTCCATCTGCAAACCTTTGGCGACTCCAAAGTCTGTGAGATCGGGTATTTTCTTCTTGTCCGTCAGCCAATATGTCGGTTGACTATTTGAAATAACATCGTAGCCGTGGTTAGTGATGATTGAACATAGTCTTCTGCCTTTTGGAGTTATTAAGCGGGAGCCCCAGTGAGTGTGTTTGGCGTTGAAATCGCCAGCAACCAAGAATTTGCTACCAAGAGTTGAGAAAAATTCTTTATATTGCTGTTCGGTAATACTGTATCTTAGGGGACAGTATATCGTAGATATTACTAGCTTAGAGATGTATTCTTCCAGACATATAGATATTGCTTGCAAATAGACGCTACTGAAATCTTCGAGAACATGATGTTTTATTCTGCTTTTTATCAATATGGCAGTTCCTCCGCGTGCCTTACCATGCGGATGATTTGTGGTGTACAGTTTGTAATATGGTATTTGGTAGCACTTTTTGTCAGTGAAATGGGTCTCAGATATCATCATTATGTCTATCTGGCTGGATTCAAGGAATTGAATTAGCTCCAAACGGTGCTGCCTTAAGCCGTTGGCGTTCCAGTGGCATATCTTGAAACAACTCATGGTCTGGATAGCAATGTTTGGAGTAACATCGATTGATTTTTCATCATTTCTTGCATCATTGTTTGCATTGAGTTCATGAATTGGTTCATATTCTGAATTAATGTTTGAAGCAAATGTTCAAGGGTACTTGACTGTTGGGGGGGGGGCAGTGAGTGTTTCTGCTCATTGTTTACATTGCTTTGTTGGTGTGGGTTTTGTTTTAATACGCTAGCGTATGAATTGGTTTGATTCTTATTTGGGATTGCAGAGAATAATTGTGTTGCATCAATATTTTGTCTCTTACTTGAGTTGGCTATCTGAGTTTGCTCAACTGGTTTTAGAGGTTGATTGCTAGTGGAGAAATTTAGCTTTAGGGTTGTATATACTGGGCAACCTCTATAATTTGCGGTGTGATTACCTCCACAATTTCTGCATTTTTTCATGCTAGCATCGCCTTTAGATTTTGGGCATATGTTTGATTTATGGAGATCTCCACAAATCACACAAACAGCTGGCAGGGTACAATATGTCTTAGTATGTCCATATTCTTGGCAGTTTCTGCACTGAGGAGGTCCAGTTCTCTTATGGGGTTCTTCGATTGTGATTTTGCGATGCAATAAATATCGAATTTTATATATGGGATGTACTTCACCTTTTTTTAGGGGTTTTGTTTCAGGCTGAAGCTCAATACGATATTACGGTTGAGGTATATTGCTCTTGTTGAGAATGTTGAATACTGTTTTGACTTGAAACCCTTCTTCCTGAAGGGCAAGTTTGATTTCGTTAATATCAACGTTGGGTTCGACGCCTTTGAGTACAACGATTAAGCCCTTACTACTTTTTAGCTGATATGTGTAGTAATTTTTTTACAGCATCAAATTCCGCAATTACCTTGAGATAATGAGTTTCGCTGTAGATTTGCACTTTCGTTTCCTCAATTTGGCAATTGCGAATAGGAACAACGTGGAAATTCTTTGTTCCTATAAGACTTGTTATTCTAGAAATCAACTTATCTGAGTTGCGTTCTCTTAAGAAAATGGGGGTTTGAAATTTTTCTTCGAGATAATATTTTCGTCACTTTCATCACCTGAAAGCAGAGCGTATCTATTTTCCGAAATAATAGGGGCAGTGTACTGCTTTTGAATTTTTGTTGAATTCATTTGTTTTGAATTTTGTGGACTTCTTTTTCGCTTTACTACAGTAATGTAGCGATCAATTCCAGTTTGAACAGCAACTGGTTCTTTATTAGTCATCGCACTAGTTGCTTTAACTACTGGGTCATGCACTTCAGTAGAAAGGCCGTTATTTGTTTGCTTTGATGTTGTAGCTGTTGGTGTTACAGCAGGAGAGGCGCATTGTACACTCCACGGTATAGAGGGAGATAGTATATCACGAGAGAACAAATTATTTTTTTTGTCTGTATTTGTTGTTGTTGCAAATTTTTATGTAGTGTTAGAGAGAGGAATATGTGCAGGCAAAAGATTTGCACTGTTACTTTCACTTGTGCAGTGTGTATCAACTGATTTTTTTGATAATGCACTTATCGGGGGGGTTTGCGCGGGTGATTGCAAATTATTGTTTACAAACACATTAACAGGCGATTGCCATTGCCGGAGAGGAGAGCGCTGAACACTCATATTACAAACAAAATGTTTGCAAACGATATTATTATTATTTTTTTTTTTTTCTTAGATTTTATTGTTCTTTTTGCTTATTTGTATAAGCAATAAGGAACCACAGAAATAACTCCTTGAGTTTACTTAGCGTCTTTTCGCAATATATTTAATTTTTTTTACCGAAATCAATCATGCGAAACACGTCCACTCTTATTGGTGACTTTTCACTGACCGAAAGTCAAGAAGAGCCCGGTGAAAGCTCTGGTGATGAATTAGAATGAAAACGCAGAAAATCAGGAGAACAAGAATGCGGAACTTCTCAATAATGAAAAAGATATATTGACGATACTTCGCAACTTTGGAAAGTTACATATGGACATGGTAGGAATTCTTAAAGAGACGACATCGGAAAACAAGTACATACTTACATTTCAAGATGATTTTTCCAAATTTTTTATTTACGTCGGTTTACCAGATGCAGAAGCTAGCACAGTAGCAAAAGCGTTTTACAACGAAGTTATTGCGCCATATAACATACCAATAATTTTAGTGACTGATAATGGTAAGAATTTCACTTCGAAATTGTTTTCCGATACATGCAAGATGCAAGATCCACAAGCAAATGGTTCTTTAGAAAAGACCTTTAGTAGAATATCTTAGGAGTTTTGTTAAAGAAGATGGGTCTAATTGGGACCAATGGTTAGCATCAGCGATGCACGTACACAATAACACAGTACATACTTCGACAAAACGAACGCCATTTAGTGTTCTATACGGTTTCAATATTGATATGTCGACAAACCTAAAAACAAAAAGAGAATAGTATAAAATAGATAAGATAGTGAGGTAAAATCAAGAGAAAGCAAATAAATCAGCTAAAATTCAAGATATAAGGGGATCCACCCCATAATTTTTAAAATAGGTAATCAAGTATTGTTTAGAAATCAGACTAGAAAAAATAAAGTTAGTCCCATCTGGACTGGCCCATACGAAGTGATACATGTGGACAGTCAAGTAACGACGACTATTAAAATTCGACCGAAAATATGCACAATTGAATAGTGCAGAAAATTTGGTTTTTGCAACAGAAGGAAATTGCAACGTTGTTGTTGAATTATACAATATGTAGAACAACGGTACATTTACCTAGTTGTAAATTTTTGAAAAGATAAATTAATATATAAGACTTTCATTATATATAATATACATAAAAACTGGTTGTTTAAAAGTAAAATTATGCAACTTTGTAAAAACATAACAACCACAAATTTTATAGAACAAAAGTTTGAATTATAAGAATATACTACGACTATTATGTAGGTGTAATTATGAGAAAATAAAAAAAAATTTTAGAGTTTGTAGAAAATAATTGAATAGGTATTTTACTGGTAATCTTGCCATCTGTATTAGAAAAGAACGTTGAAACAGTAGAAAGACAACTTGTCCAGCAAGGTTTAGACACACGTGAAAAGATTTTGACAGCGATGTTAATGGAGCCCAAATAGCTAATTAAGTTGAGGTTACATACATATACATACCATAAGTTCCAATACCAAGTGGTACAACGTTAAATAAAGTCAACTTCAGAATTCTCATGAAATACTTGAACTGTTTGATATAACAACAGCAATACACAGTGTGTACATACAAGACTCGTGTGTTACGATTTTATCCGGATAGTGAACGCATATTGTTGACTCAGTTGTCTCGCATTTGACGCTGGGTTACAGGTTGTCACGTCAACGATATTTCTTAGTAGTGTTCCATACAACAACAAAAAATCACACTGTAAGATGTTCATCCATTGAGTGCGGTATGCTGATAGAAAATGTACATACCAGACAAAACACGTGCACTGAGCTTTTATTTTATAAATAATGCTGAAGTATATAAATTGCAAAAATAAGCACTTAATAAGCAGGTCAGTCAGTCACACGAGTATAAAAAGGAGACACGATAACACCTCAACAACGCTGATGCTGCAAAGGAGTACTGTAATAAACATTCAAACGTTGGACACCACGGTATATCACGGTGAGCAAGAAATCTAAAGAGAAAAAAATTAGTCCTACAACTCAGCCAATTGAAGCAATGGTCAACGTCACACCTGAAAACGCAAAGATGAAAGAGAGCAGTTCCGCGAGCAGAATTCCACATTCTAAATATATCTTCCTCGACATATTAAAACAGTTTCAACATCGAGAACAAAATATAAAGCAACGGCGGAGTTAACAAGAACTTCATCTAATCACAGTACAACAGAAGAAATCGGCTCAACAGAAACAGGCAACCAAGAAATCCAGCATCCGAAGTGGTAGATTGCAAGTAGAAGTTAATAAGTTATTAAAATAGGTATAAAATATTAAAATACGAATATAAATTCACAGTATATATGAAATAAAAATATTTTATCTAAATAATTTGTAAATTCAATTTGTAAAAGAAAAAACTATCAATCTTTCAAATTGATAATTTTTTCGTACTTAATGGAGCGAGGGATGTTCTGAGCGAAAATGGTATGTGTCTAATTTTTGCGCTTTGGCTCGCTACATTATAAAAGTATTCTAGTTGTTATATTATATATATTATTTTATTTCATAACTATAATGTTATAACAACTGAAATAACAATAATAAGATCATATTGATCAATAAGTGATCATTGTGTCACTTTGTTGGTAAAAATGCATGGTTATATTCACTTCATTGCCATGGTTGCTGAAAAGGAAACAAAGTAAGCAATAACCATGCATGCGTAATATTTAAAGAATAAAAACAAAAAAGAATCTAAAATTATGACGATGACCTTCTAAAGAGATGGCAATGAATTGATTTACTGAAGAAGTTTTTCAGAATTTCTTTTATTCAAGAACGGGGTTAAATTGTAAATTAGGTTATGTATATTAGGCTAATTTTGTTATTATTTCAGTTAAGATAAGTAGATCACTCAGTTAAGAAAATAAAAGAATTCTGAGAAAAGACTGCGTGTAGAAGTACTGCAAAGACCATTGTAACATTAAATATTAAGAGTGTAAAAATCTTTATACAAAATAACGTACAGAAGAAGTGACCATTGAAACAAAACTAAGCAGAGTAAAATATATGTGTTAGAAATATATGTAAAAGATATAAAGTTTAGAATATCGTGGTAAAACTATTGTAGTGAAAAATTCAAAGTAAAAGACTAAACAAAGAAAACTTAAAAACTTAAAAGGAATTGAAGTCATTTGAAGCGGGCAAGGAAGAAGAGGGTTAGTCCTAGAGAGTGAGCTATTTAGTTGAATATTGTGGTCTCTGCAAAGGAGACACAACATAAGTGTGCAAATGAATTCAAACGTTTGAATATTCCATGGGAATGGCATGGGAATGGCATATGGGTAACACTTCTGAGATACTTACATTTTCCAATTTGGAATCATTTTTAAATATACGTTTATTCAATATTGATGCAATCGAAAATCGTACTATCGCACACACAACTACAGTTCCATTGAAGCGCAATAGAGATACTGCAAAATACAATCCGGGCTCAAACTTCAAACCTGTCAGAAAATGTTTGCATAACATAGCTCGGGACGAAATCAAGAGCTTTCATGTTACCACACAACCTAAATCTAATACGCCCGACTCTTGTGTACTCTGTGGAGATATGCATATCATTCGTCTCTGCCCAAACTTCCTTTCGAAGTCCTGTAACGAAAGGAAAGTCATTGTGAATAAAGCCAAACTCTGTTTGAATTGTCTAAGAAATCTCATACACTTTCTCAGTTCTCACTAGCACTAGAATTTGTCTACAATGTGGCCAACGGCACAACACATTGCTTCACTTCCCTATCATATCATAGACTAACCAATTGATCTCAAATTCGCAGTCATCCACACCACTCAATGTTACATCACAAAGAAATCCTAGCCAAAATACGAAAGACCTTCATCATCTACTACTACTCATACTCAGAACAATGCTTTCAATACGCATGCCATAGCATTTTCCCACACTACACAATTGCCTCTCAGCCACAGTAAGGACAACATATTTCGAAGAATCCTTCTAGCAATGGCTAAAGTGGTGCTAATCAACGATGACATTGGTCAATCAGCAGTGGTTCATGGGCTCACAGATCACGGCTCTGAAAGGACTATAATATTGAAACATGCAGTGCAACGATTAGGACTAAAACGCAGAGTTACTTCAGCGGATAATTGCGGAGTAGGAATAACGCATAAAACGAATCAAGATTTGTAGCCAGCTGCACCTTGAATTGTTGTTGTAATGCGGAATTTTCAGACATATCGACAACGCGTATGTATTGCAGTATCTAACTACTTGTTAAGTCAACCAGTAAATCCACAACAAGGGTGTCACATTCAAGATCTGATGTTAACAGATTCAGCATATTATCAACCTAAGAATATCAACTGGATATTAGGCGTTACATGTTCGCACACATCATTTTACCATAAATTCTAATTGGTAAACTAGGAAGGATTAGCACTGTCTTATGAAAATCAATGGTGTAAAGACTTTTTTCAAAAAACATTTTCTCGTTAATCCAATGGTAAATACTTGGTCAGATTTCCTCCCAAATGTTTGTACGAATCTGCTCAAACCTTAGGTAGATCGCGACAAATTGTTCTATACCGCTTCTACCTACTTCAACGAGATGCATGCTTGCAAAAGCAATACACCGATGGCATCGAGGATTATTTTCGTCTTACTCAATTTACTCCAGCCAAAACCATGGAAAATCAACATTGTATCTACACCACCTCAAATCAACCACATTTATATCATATGTATTGCCCCATCACGCGGTGGTTAAAGAAGACAGTTTAACCACGAAAATCTGGATCGTTTATGATGCCTCTTGCAAAACATCGAATAGTCGTTTCCTTAACGACCTTTTACGTGTTGGTCCCCAATATTAAATGATTTATCAAGTGTTCTTCTTAATTGGAGAACACCGGTATATTGATACGCATCCGGATGAAGCTCAGTACCAACGAATCTTGTGGAAAGATAAAATGGGAAATATGCAGGAGTATTACCTCAAGACAGTCATATTTAGTACACCATCGGCTCAGTACATAGCAATTCGAATCCTACGCAGATCGCAGAATGTAAAAGCACCGATTTCCACTTTCAGCTCATATTCTTCGTCATGACATGTATGTAGACTACGTACCGACAGGCAGTCATTCAATACAGGAGGCACTATTAATGCCAAATCAACTAATCCTAGCATTGTGCTCTGCTGGCATGGAATTACGGAAGCGGTCCAGCAATTCATCAGATTTACTAAAATCAATTCCTGCAGAGTTTCAAATACGCAGTGACAAGCGTACAGTTTCAACCATCGCTCGCCTATTTGATCCATTGGGGTTGATTGCTCAAATTGAGATCGTGGCCAAAATTCTGTTAAAAAGCATTTGGACGGCGAAGGACGAACCATTATCTGAAGCCCTTTCAACACGCTGCCAGCAATTCAACACAGATCTACCTAACATCAGAGATATCTCAATTTCACCATGGTTTATTATTGTTCCTCACTAAAATCACTCCATCGAATTGCAGCAGATATTTATTATTCATAACGCAGATCAAATTTAAGTTCACCTCTTAACTGCTAAAAGCAATGTTACACCATCTAATCAACATACTACTTCTCGGGGACAACCTTTCAGGCTGTGCCTCTTCATCAGATTCTGAACGAGGGAGGATAGGTTAGAGTGGTGGAGTCGAAGATGGTCCGGGATATGTAGGTGACCCCTGTAGTTCACAGTACTGTCCCTGAGGGTGCCAGGGAAACCTTGACTTCGTTCGGCGTTTCGATGCAGCCTCTGCTTCCCATTGGTGGCATGGTTGGTACGGTCGCGAACCTGGACAGAACCGTTTTGCCTGTGGGCGGTAGCGCTGGTCTGGGGATTGGAGATGAGGTGCAGGCAAATCCCTGCTAATCACGGTCTAGTGTCTGAGGGTGTTTCTTCAGTCTCTTTTCCGATGCTACCGATAGAGACCATTGGGGCTGTGTTTAATCTAATGGACGTTACTTCAGCACCGGAGTAGGCTTGTCCAAAGACAGCTGAAAAGAATAAGGCAGAAACGTAACCAGGTTGTTAAGGTTGCCGAGACTGTGTTTGGGGAACAGGATGTCATAATAATGTTAGCTCCTGCTGACGCCAGTGTGAAACCTCAATCCAGCGCCACGGTGGATGTTTCCGGGGCAGTTAAGCCTATTTTTCTGTGCTTCTCTACTCCGGTTGCACAAACTGGTAAAAGGAACAGGTCGGATGATGATCCGTCCGGTCTGATCAATTACCAGGTGGTGGTTCATCTACCACTGCCACACGAAAGAGCAAGGCAAAGAGGAGGAAAGCCCACAAGTTGATATCCTCAGATGCTTGATCTAAACTGCCGGGAAACGTGACCAAGAATCAAGGCAACTCTCGTGGGCAGGCTCGAAAGAGTGGTAACCTGACTGCTAGGAACATGGCTGCTACGGCGTCAAGCATAGCATCTGCTTGTATGGGCAAAGCTCGATCCAGTGGGGTAACTCATACCACTGCTGCTTCGAGTAAGGCTCGTGCGGTTGGTGATAAGGCTTTGAACACCAACAGCGGTAGACCAGTTCCGCCGAGCTGGGGCCATGCACAAGCTGCTGCGAAGGCATTGACGAATGAGATCCATGGAAACGGTGAGCAGTGTCTTCTGTCTCAAGCGCAGTTAGACTTTGTTGACAGTAAGGTCTGGGATGTCATAGGGAACTCCTCGGATGCCCTACTTTTGAGAGAATGAGAGTGGAGTACAGTATCATTCTTGTGTAATGCTCCAATACTCATTCACTCGAGAGGCTGAAAAGGCTAGTGGCTGGCGCATCACCCTTTGAGGGTCGTCGGTTTGTCGTAAGGCAGGCTAGCGGCTTTCAAAGGCTGGTGCGGGTGAGCATGCTGATTTGGGGTCAACCTAGGGAGCCGCATACAATAATCCGCAGCATCCAAATTCAGAACGCGGGGTTTGATACGACCTACTGGAAAGCGTATCAAATGCTCAAAAGCGGGAACGGACTCTATATGTGGGAACTCTTCCCGCCTGGTGATTGGTGTGGATCCAGAGTCGTTAGAAGTTATGCGGTCTCGGTTTGGTATGCAGTGGTTTGGGCGCGTACTTGTTACGCCTCTTGATTAGGATGAAGGCAAGGCGAAAAATAAGTAATTGCTGTCTATGACCAATTAATCATTCAGCATTACTTTCTCGCAAATTAACCAGCAGTACCGCACATCGGTTACTGTTCTATTATGCAGTAGGCATGCTAAACTGCAGACAAATCTCCAAATAATTTTAATACAAGAACGATGGGTCCATGCAAAGCGCTTATGTGACCTAACAAAAAAACACAACAAATTTGGGCAAATTTTTGTTTATATCGCATAATCTCCTTTAAGCTCTATACACTTTTCCCAGCGATATTCTATAGCTTCGATACCCTGTTTATAGAATGAACTGTCTAGCTCATTAAAATAGCGATCTACAGCATAATCCACCTCTTCATTGTTTGCAAATCTTCTACCACCAAGCCATTTTTTCAAATTTGGAAATAGAAAATAATCCGAAGGAGCTAAATCTGGCGAATAAGGTGTGTGCTGAAGCAATTAGAGCTTTAACTCATTGATTTTGGCATAATACTCGCCGTTGATTGTTTTTAGTTTTTGAAAATGATCTATAAAAATTATAGGATGTGCATCCCAAAAAACAGACGCCATAGCCTTGCCTGCAGATGGAACTGTCTTCGCCTTATTTGGACACGATTCTCCCCTTTCAGTCCACAGTTTTGACTGCGCCTTTGTCTCAGGTGTGAAGTGGTGAACCCATGTTTCATTCATAGTTACGAAGTGACGCAAAAACTCTGCTTTATTACTGTGAAATATCGCCAAATACTCTATAGAAACATCTTCACCACGTTGTTTTTGTTCTATTGTGAGCAAACGCGGCACCCATTTTCCACACAGATTTTTCATCTCCAAATTTTCGGTCAATATACAATGTATAACACATTTTGAAATGCTTTTAATTTCACCTAGCTGACGCTAGCTAGCTAGCTGTCGGCGATCATCCAAAACCATTTTGTGGATTTTCTTATCCGTTTCTGGCATGGCCACCTCATTTGGTCGATCACTACGGTGTTCATTTTGGCAGCTCGTACGACCTCGGTTAAACTCTGGCACCTAATATTTTATAGTCGTAAACGAAACAGCAGACTCCCCAAGGGCAAAAACTAGTTCGGCTTTAATATTCGTTGGACTGAAACCTATTAAATGAAAGTATTGAATTACATACCGGTGACCAATTTTTTCCATGTTTAGAAATTCACTGCGGTCGTTAACTTTCGATGGCTTAAAAAAAAATACTAAACAATGTGGCGCCTTGAAACTTAAAACATATGTTTTATAAGGTAGCCACTTTTGACCACAGTTATTTTTTTCAAACTACTGCCACTATCTATATGTCAGATCGGGTAGTTTTAGGACCGCCCTCGTACATCAATTGTAAATTACAAATATCTGATTCATCTGAAATATATCTTAGTTGGCAAATTTGATAACCTTGCAAATGTTTCTTTTTAGCCAAAGGGGGCATTAGTGAAAGATGTTGTGTATAAGCCTAAATCTGTCGATGAAAATGCTGCTCGTATTTCACTTCTTATCTCTGCTTCAAAAACTCAATTTGGCTGACCGTTACTTTTTGGTTTATTATTAAAATGTTAGAGACTTGAGTATAAAACTCACAAATATTCATTTGAATAGTTTTGCTTGTATTTACCACATTTTAACATTTTCGGAAACTTGGCTTAAAGCAACTGTTCATAATTCTGAGATATTCTGCCATGATTACCAAGTATACAGAAAGGACCGTTTACACAAAATTGGAGGCGGCGTTCTTATCGCCGTATAAACCGTTTTCGCTTCCGAAATAATTCAATTGAATAGCGCTGAAAATTTATAATTCATATGTGCACGCGATCAATTTGGTTGCAACTTTTTATATATAACTTGCTTCTACATTCCGCCACAGGCTGACTTAAACATTTACTTTCAACATGCCGGTGTACTAAAATCTCTGTACTCTATAATACTTCCTACAGATTCACTGCTAGTTTTAGGCGATTTTTATCTACCATGTGTTTCTTGGAATGTTATTGATAACACTATTGCCCCTTTATCTTCCAGTGAATGCTTCACTGAGCCACTGCCGTAGCTCAGTGGTTAGTGTGTTAGCCTTCTGATCTGTAGGTCGTGGTTCAATCCCCGGCTGATGCATAACAAATTTAATATCGATAAGATTTTTCTTTCGAACGGTACCCACCTGTCGGCAAGCAATTGGCAATTCTTCCGACAGTAACAACGTGCCATAAAAAAGCTTCTTAAAGAACTCTGTGACAAAGCTCAGAAAAAGTGATGTCACAAGGGTTCTGCCGTTCGGAACCGGCTAAAATAAGTAGGTCCCTTCTAATATTGTCCAAAATTTAAGACGCACAACAGTAATGGAAGAGAAGCTCGGCCAATGAGCCCTTTGGGGCTTTAAGTGCCACATATTTATTTTTTTTTTTTTTTTTTTTAATGCTTCAATGAATTCTTAGATCAAATTGCTGATCTATCGCTCTCTCAAATAAATACAATCACGAATATCTCTGGCAAGTGCTTAGATTTAGTATATGTTGATTATGTATCGAAATGCCCAATATCACGTTGTAGTCTTTTCGTATGTCCAGAAGACCCTTATCATCCCTCACTTATCTTACGAAATCCACAATAATTACCGGCAATAGAGTTCTATTTCAAATAAATGAAATAAGAATTTGCGTTATTTATTTGATAAAAGCAATAAAAAACTTATTAATATTTTAACTGCCACAATCTGTCCACAAATGTTGATGATGTTGATGAGGCTGTTATTACTTTTAATAATATAATGTATGACGCTTTTCAATTATGTGTTCCCAAATGTCAAGCATCAACCAAAAAGAACAACGTTGCTTGGTTAACAAAGGAGTTGAAAAGAATTAAAAACATGAAGTCACGTTCTTTTAAAACATACATGAAAACCCGTAAAATATGTTATTATTCTAAATACTCTTCCCTCCGACAATCTTAATAAAGATTACTTACTTACTTATGTGGCCATAACAACCGAATATCGATTTAGGCCGAAAATAACATGCTTCGCCAGCCATCTCTGTTCTTCGCTAGCTGGCGCCAGTTAGAAATTCCAAGCGCCGTCAGGTTCTCCAGTACGTGGCCTTTCCACCGGAGGTTAGGTCTTCCTCTTTTGCGTCGTCCTCCAGCGGGTTCCGAATATAACACCTTCTTAGCAGGAGCGTGTTCTTCCATTCGCTCGACATGACCTAGCCAGCGCAGCCGCTGGATTTTGATGCGCTCTACTATGTCAATATCGGCATACAGCTCGTACAGCTCATGGTTGTACCTTATTCGGTACTCGCCACCAACGCAAATAGGTCCAAAGTTCTTGCATAGTACTTTTCTCTCGAAAACTCCACGCATTCGCTTATCCAAAGTGGAAATTGTCCAGGCTTCAGCGCCATATGTTAGGACAGGCATGATGAGAGACTTGTAGAGTGTAGTTTTCGTTCTTCGAGAGAGGGCTCGACTTCTCAATTGCTTACTCAGCCCAAAGTAACACCTGTTAGCAAGAGTTATCATACGCATGATCTCCAAGCTGACGTCATTACTGCTGTTAATGCTGGTTCCAAGATAGACAAAGTCCCTGACTACTTCAAAAGCGTAGTTGTCAACAGTGACGTGCTGTCCAAGACGCCGGGACTCTTTGTTTGTTGACACTAGATACTTCGTCTTGCCCTCGTTCACCGTGAGACCCATCCGACGCGACTCTCTTTCCAATTCTGAGAATGCTGCACTGACTGCTCGCGTGTTCATGCCGATTATGTCAATATCGTCGGCATACGCCAACAGCATGACACTTTTGTTGAAGATAGTGCCATTATGTCGTAGATCAGCAGCTCGTATAATTTTCTCCATAATAAGATTGAAGAAGTCGCACGATAACGAATCATCTTGTCTGAAACCCCGTTCGGTATTAAACGGTGCAGAGAGGTCCTTCCCAATTTTCACTGCACAACGAGAGTTATGCAGTGAAATAAAGATTATATAAATAAAATAAAATCTGATATATGTCTAAAGTCTTTTATGATTTTGTTAACTCTAAACGTAAATGCAGTGCGTTTCCATTTTCAATGAAACACAATGATACCACATCTAGTAGTGAACATGTTATTTCTAAAATGTTCGCTGATTTTTTCAAATCCAATTACTCAACTGAGTCTTTCATCACAGACACTTCATACCCCTTTTTAATATCTTCATACGGTTTCATTGCCGAACCATTTTTGTCAGCTGAAGACGTTCTCTACCATTTGAAAACTCTCAAGCATTCCTTTAGTTCTGGCCCTGACAATATTCCAACGTCTACACCTCGTCATCTTTCCGTTCCATTGTCAAGAATATTCAAATCTTCGCTCGAACATGGAATTTTTCTACAATTTTGGAAAAAGATTGGAAGTCGTTCTTCTATTGAAAATTACAGAGGCATTGCCAAACTTAGTAGTATTCCTAAAATGTTTGAGGCGTTAATAACAAAACAAATCATCCAATCCGGCAGCTCAGTCTTTGAGTACAGACGTGTTTTTCTTCTGTGCACGATAGCGTAGTAATCGAATTGTGTTTTTGTAACTGTGTTGAAGAATTAAGTTGATTATTTTTGGTGGTCCGTGTATTGTCAGCAGAACCCCATCAATTCGCGGAGTTTGACTTTCGTGCGACATTGTTCGCGGAAGCCCTAGCGCTCCATCTGTGCCTAGTTGTTTGTGCTCTGTTATTTTTAGCGGAGCCACATTTATTCGCGGAGCTTAACCATCGTTGACATTGTTCGCAGAAGCCCTAGCGCTCCGATTAACTCTCGGAGTCTTAAATAGACTTCTGTGTTAAACGCAGTGAGTACTGTAATTGTTGTTGTTCTCCTGTTACCGTGTTTTTTGTTGTTCTACTTTACCATAAACCTTCGTGAAACTTTGTGTAATTTGTGGCAATATCACCCAGAAAAAAAAAATTGTGCGCGAAGTGGCAGTGATGCGCAGGCGCCATCTGAATCTGACATAAACACGGGTGCCGAAGTCCAGACAGTTGGCTCGACGGAGGACGAAATAAACGCGTTTCTCGAGACCGCGCCGCGTAAAATCAAAAAACTAAAGACAAGTTGGAGTGCAGTGTCTAGTGACGTTCCGGCAGCCTTAAAAGCACTAAGTGCAAAAATTACTGAAGTGCTCATGAGTGCCGATGATCTCATGCACCTCAGGGTAGAAAAGGCTGAGTTGAAAAACCAGCTTAAAGTGTATACGGAGTGTGCCGGAGCTACTGAGGCTGCGCCTTCGCCGTCTTTTCGCGCGCCTCTGTCGCCTACATGGGCGTTGCCGACACCGGTTGTGTCCAAGCCGGTTGAGATGTGGTCGCTAGTCGCAAGAGGTAAAATGAGACATCGGACGAGGTAGTAAGGAAAGTGGTAGATGAAGTTGGTCCAACTCGAAATTCAAGGTGCATGAGGTGCGTCCCGTTAAGGGCGGGGGAGCGGTGATTTAGATCCCCTCGGTCGCAGAGCCAAGTTCGAGGAATTGGGTTAAGTGTCAGCGTGAATGAGAAGCGAAGCACGCCAGTTGTTGTCCAGGGAGTTCATCCCGACATGAACTTCAAGGAAAGCATTTCGCGGCGGCCTTCGGGCAGGGAGTCAGGCTGGTGAGCTCACGATGCGATGCGGTGGTGTTCACCCTCCTGACGAACGGCCGCTTTTACATTAAGTGGTTCTCCTTCAGGGTGCGTCTATCCAGCCTGATGTTAGGCTGCTTTAGGTGTATGGGCAGTGTTGCAATTGCGCCTTCAAGGGCAAGCCAGCTGATAATCTGATGATGTCTCTGGATCGTATATACGGCCATTGTTGCTCGTGCCAATGCCAGATATTAATGTCCGTGAAGCTATTTCAGCTAAATTGCCAAGGGTATTTCTCCGTTATATGTGAGTTAAGTGCGGCTATGCTCGCTTACGGTTGCAGCATTGCGATGATCCAGGAACAGCACGCGAACAATGGCGCGGTCCAGGGACTACCCAGCTCTATGCGGGTATTCTCAGATCTTAAGTGCGGTGCTGCAGTCGTGGTAAACAGCGTCGATATTGAATGTATAGTTCTCAATGCGTCTGATTGGGGTGTCTGTGTTAGAATAGAATTTCCGTTTAGTAGTATGCTTGTAGTTACTTGTTATTTTTAGTTTTGTTTAAGTATAGAACCTTATATAAGTTATATTGATAAAGTTCTGCTCTCAGAGAGCAGCACGCCTGTTATCATAGGTATGGATGCGAATTCTGCTTCCTCGCTGTGGTTGAGTAAGATGTCCCAACAGTCGCTTGAATATCAGAACCACAGTTGAGGAGTCGTTCTGAATGAATGGATAGTTTCTAAGAGTATGCATGTTTTGAATGTTCCGTCCGAATATTTTACTTTTAGTAGTCTGTCTGGTGGTAGTAATATTGATGTGACCTTGGTGAATGATGCAGCACGTAGAATGTTTAGTTTCGAATGGTATGTTAATGGCTAGTAGGGGGTTAGTGATCATAACTTGATTGAAGTTGTGGTCACTACCGCTACCACTGGTGTGTTCAATTTTATGTTTAATTTAAGACGGTGGCGTACTTACGGTGTGAATTTGGTGCATTTTTGCGAGTATGTTTGTGCCATTGTGTGTGAGACGCCGGTTAGGGTTTCAGTGATAAGTCTTTGGATGAGCAAATTGCGTATTTGAATGAATGTGTGTGGCAGGTGATGAGTATATTCGATAGGTGGAAACGTGTGAAGTGGTGGTCTGGTGAACTCGTAAGCGCCTCGTCCGGTGGCTATGAAGACGTTTTCAGCGCGCTTGACGGGTCGGTTTGGGGGGTGTATCCTAGTGCAGGAGTGAATGTTGTAGAGAGATGGATATTTATAATATGATTGTTCGAGTTAAGGAGGAGGATTTTCGTAGTTTTGTTAGGGATAATCGGGATGACCCCTGGGGAGAAGTGTATAAGATTTTTCATGCGAATAGGAATATGGGTGTGAGTGTACTCCATGTTGGTAGATCGGTTCTATCAACATGCAGAGGGTCCATGAATGTTTTCTTGAATGAGTTTTTCCCCAGGGCAGTGGAACCGGTGCCTCCACTCCACTGAAGGCGGTGCCGATTTCTCCGTTAGAGAACAATGAGTTAGATTATGCATTTAGCCTGGTTAGGTCGAGGAGGTCTCCGGGTATTGACGGGCTGACTGGCGAGATGTATAAGCATCTGTGGAATGTTATCCCGGAATACTTCGGTGCCGTCTTTGATAAGTGCATATAGAAGGGTATTTTTAAACGCGAGTGTAAATAGCTAGGGTGGTAGTTCCCCTGAAGTCTCCTGATAAGGTCCGCAGTTATCCCAGATCTTATCGGGGCATTAGTCTCTTACGGGTGCTTGGCAAGGTGCTGGAACGGGTCTTCAGGAGAGAATTGGTAAGCTTTCGGAGAGGCAGTTTGGTTTTCGTGTGGTTCGGAGTGTTGAGGATACTTGAATGTACGTGAAATATTCTGTGCGTGGGTTTACGAGCAAGTATGTTTTAGGTGTGTTTATAGATTTTAAGGGAGCGTTTGATTACCTTCGCTGGGATAGAGTGATTGAGCGTCTGATTGAGCTCGACTGTCGGGAGATTAGCCTGTGGAAGAGCTTTTTTTTTCCGACAGAAGGGTATGTGTGTTTGGGGTGAATGACAGTGTTGATGTTAGTGTGGTGCGTGGCTGTCCGCAGGGGTCCATATGCGGTCCATTCATATGGAATCTCATGATAGATTCCCTGCTGCGTCAGCTTGAGGTATTATGTAAGTGTTGTGCATATGAGGATGATCTTTTGATTTTAGTGGAGACCGAACTAGCTCTAGAGCTAGCACCGAAAGGATAGGTCAAGGTCTGCTGCAGGTTGTCCATGAATGGGGTTCCGGGGTGGGTGTGGATGTGTCGGCGGATAAGACGGTGATGATGCTACTTAAAGGCAGGTTGTCGTCGACTCGCCCACCTACCATCAGTCTGAACGGCAGTTCCCAATGGCGGAAGTCAAATACTTGGGGGTAACTATGAGTGAGCGTTTCAATTTTTTATCTCATATTGTGTGTATCAAAAAGCGTTTTTTGAATGTGGGGCAAGTACGTCGTATTGTTAGGTGTGATTGGGGCCTCAGCCGGCGTGCCGTTCATATCATGTATCGTAGTCTGTTCGTGGATTGCGCCACGTTCGGTTCTTCTATATGGCACGAAACGGCTATGCAGATTGCGGGCCAACAAAAGTGTGTTGGTGTCAGCCTGTGTTGTTGTAGCGTATTTGCCTGTCTCTACGGAGGCAATGCAAGTGTTGATGGGTGTGCCTCCTCTTGATTTAGTCGTGACGGAGAGTGCTCTGTCCTTCTATCTCAGGAGGGGGATAATGAGCCTCTGCTGGGATCTGGATGGGTACCGAATGATGATTTATTGAGTGGTTTTTCTATATGTAAACGTGCTTTAAACGAGTGTATTTTGTCGAAGTGGCAGAATCGCGTTGGAGGGGATCCATACTTCGGTTTTAACCTGAGTCTTGGTTTCCTGCTGACGGACCATGGGTCGTTTAATGCGTTTTTGTATGATAGGAACTTAAATGATAGTGAGGGATGTATGTGTGGTGCCGATGTTGAATATTGGCTGCACGTTCTGTGTGTGTGCCCCATTTTCTCGGAGTTCGGACATCTGGATGGCAGCTCCCTCATACTTGAGGACAACGGGTTGGGGGTCATTGTGTGGATGTTTTGGGGGACATTAAATGCTGTTTAATGAGTAAGAAGGTGCCAGCATTTGGCCGTAAGCTAAGTTTAATTTGTTACTATTTATTCTATTTATTTATTAGTTGTCCCTATGTGCCTTTTTTTGGTCACCAGTCCGTAGCTGCATGGTAGCTCAACTGGTAGTAGCTTCGGCTACGAAGTTTGACCGGAGGCTTTAATGTGGTACCACTGAGATCAGGAGCCCTTGGAGCTTGCTCCGACCTGATGGTTGGGAACGGCCCTTCAGGGAGCTTAGTGATGGCTGTGGTTTATACCCAAAGGTACGCGGGTAGAACACGTTGCTCTGTGTGGAGTTGCACTCTCAACCCATATTAAACCTCTGCTGGACCCCATAGTCCAGCAGAGGTTTAATATGGGCTTTGATCCTCAACAAGGGTAGGTAGTGCAGCCATTCTCGCACCCCAAATTGGTAGCTCACGGGTAGAAGTCTTCTGCCTTCTCGTCCTGGGGGGAGCTTATCAACGCTTAATTTGATACGCTGTGCTTTTGAGCGCCATGGGATAGGCCTTCCAGGCAGGTACTCACGTAAAACCTTCTCCTTCTTGTGTCCCAACACGGATTTTTGAAAGGCAAGTCGACTCTAACCAACTGTTAGAGTTTTCTTCACGTGTAATAAACGGTTTTATTTTAAATTGTCAAACTGATGTCATTTATACTGACTTCAGTAAAGCATTTGACAAAGTAAACCATCAGCTTCTTGTAAAAAATCAGACATAATTGGCTTCCCGCCAATTTTGCTCCGTTAAATTAAATGTTACTTTGAAGAAAGAAAAAAAAAGTGTTATTTGATAATACTACATTGTCGAAATATATTGATGTCATTTTTGAGGCTCCTCAGGGAAGTCATCTTGGACCTATACTTTTTTTAATCTTCATTAATGATTTGGCTTTAGTGATAAGATATTCTGAAATTTGATATTAAGCTTTTCACGTGGCACAGATCAGTGGTTGAACAGGTTGATCAATAAGATGATCTCGAAAATTCGGTCAAATGGTGCAATATAAATTGCAAGAGTCTTAGGCGATGACTTCTTGTCGGACCACCGCTATGTGGAGTTTCGACTTGCGGTTGAACTTGATCTGGTTCCCGGGGGTCGGAACCCTCGGACCATACTATCTATTGAGGAAGGCTCTAGATCTTTAGGGCGAGTCTTAATCAATTGTTATGAGATGGCGTGTCCGAAACATAGAAGCAGACAAGGCAACGCGCTCCCTTGGTGGAACGCCGAGCTTTCGTAAGAAATCCAGAAAACTTCTAAATCGGGCACTTAAAACCCTGTTGGAAGCTGACTGGCACAACTACCATCAGTTGCAGAAAGAATATAAGAAGACAGTGAAGACCTGCTAACTGGACTCTTATAGAGATTTTTGTAATGAGATCAATAATCAGAAGCGAACATCTAGGCTGTACAGAGTTCTTTAAAAGGACCGAACTGCCAGACTGGACTCTCTTCTGAAACCTGATGGTATCTATACGTGATAGAAGTCAGAGGTCAATGATATACTTTTATCAACACATTTCCAGTATTGGTTGGTTTATAGCTCGAAATATCGTTGCTGATGAAATGATATGGTTTGCTTTTTGATCATTTAGTGACTTTAAGTCCTCATGACCCGATGGCGTATATCCAATCATGCTAAAGAAAGACGAGGCTATTCTGGTGAAGATCCTGAAAAGGATCTTTACTGCATGTCTCTCTCATGGGTACATCTCACACCTTTGGTGTTCTGTCAAGATGTTATTTATTCCTAAGTCAGGAGGGGATGACTACTCCTTGAAAAATAGCTTCAGAACTGTAAGCCTGACTTCGTTCCTGCTTAAAAGTTTGGAACCCATGGTTGAAAAGTACATTAGAGCAGAGGTACTTAGCCAAAATCCCTTAAGTGTTCGGCAACATGCCTATCAGAGTGGGAGGTCCTGTGAATCAGTTCTTTACGACTGTGACTCTTCAACCTGTGTTGTGCAGGTATTTGCACTCTGGGGGAATTTGTTGACATTAAGGGTGCTTTCGACAATGCTACTTTTAACTCCATGTGTTGCTTAGCTAGAAGGTATGGTGTAGATGAACGACTTCATCTACTCGATGGATTTACGCCATGTTATCCAAAAGATTGCTCATGACAGGGGGAGAACACAATAATAGCGTCACTGTTGAGGTTGAGAGAGGATGCCCCCATGGTAGTGCACTTTTACCTCTTCTCTGGTGCTTCGTTATTGAGTTGCCTAATTTTGGTGTACACATTCAAGCGTATGCTGATGACGTGTGTGTTCTAATGTCAAGAAGGTCATTAAGAATGATTTGCATCAAAATGCAGAGGGTTCTGAACAAGTTTGAGCACACTTGTTCACTTTACCAGGAAACGCATATTGGATGGCTTACTTCTGCCAACCTTAAAAGGGGTGACTTTTCTGTCTTGTGACATAAAATACTTGAAAGTCATCTTAGATAATAACCTTTCTTGGATGATTCATGTTGAGCAGAAAACCACTAGAGCACCAAAAGTTTTCTGGCATTGTAAGAGGGCTTTTGGGAAAAATTGTGGTTTAAAACCGGCAATTCTGCATTGAACACCTGTCTAATTGGGCCCATGGTGGCGTTTGCGTCTGTGGTCTTGTGGAGCAGAATGGTGGTTAAATCCGTTGCTTCTTCTCTAAACAAAGAAGTATATGCCTAGGCATCATTGATGCTATGAGAGCCACATCTGGTGACACACTAAATGTCTTACTTAATTTGCTTCCATTGGATCTTCTGATCCGAAAGGAGGCGATGAAAACTGCGTTAAGACTCAAAACTTACTTATTGTCACTGTCCAGGCTTGGCACTAACAAGATTGTTGGGAGGAGATTGTTTGAGCCGGAACACAGTTCAGGCCTGTTTTGGCTTAAGCAACCAAAATCTACCTGGCCTAAATGCAACATTTACAACAAATATATAGACGATTCTTTAACCGAAGAAAAAACACCAAAGGTTCATGTACACATTTCCAATCAAAGTAAGTCTTTTTTATAAAAATAAATAAATAAAATAAATATGTGGCACTTAAAGCCCCAAAGGACTCATTGGCCGAGCTTCTCTTCCATTACTGTTGTGCGTCTTAAATTTGGACAGTATTAGAAGGGACCTACTTATTTTAGCCGGTTCCGAACGGCAGAACACTTGTGACATCACTTTTTCTGAGCTTTGTCACAGAGTTCTTTAAGAAGCTTTTTCATGGCAAGTTGTTACTGTCGGAAGAATTGCCAATTGCTTGCCGACAGGTGGGTACCATTCGAAAGAAAAATCTTTTCGATATTAAATTTGTTATGCATCAGCCGGGGATTGAACCCACGTCCTACAGATCAGAAGGCGAACACACTAACCACTGAGCTACGGCACCCACGGTGAAGCAATAATCAGAGTTAATCTTGGGATCCGAAGAGAATTTTTGTGGACTTTCATAATTGCTGACGTAAGCCAAATTTATATAAAGTTCAATATAGCGTCAGAATCAAATAATTTAAATATTGGTGGTAAAATACATAAAGCCAAATATATCGAAATACATAAATAAATTCAAGTAAAGGTGCAAAAGTATGTATATGAAGTGACAGTACAAACCATAAACACAAAAATAAACACAAATATTACTTACTTACTTATGTGGCCATTACAACCGAAAATCGATTTAAGCCGCATCTAGCATGCTTCGCCAGCCAGCTCTTTCCTTTCCTAGTTGGCGCCAGTTAGAAATTCCAAGCGCTGATAAGTTCTCCACTACTTGATTCTTCTACCGGAGGTTACGTCTTCCTTTTTTGCGTTGTCCTCAAGCGGGTTCCGAATATAACACCTTCTTAGATGGAGCGTGTTCTTCCATTCTTTCGACATGACGTAGCCAGCGCAGCCGCTACGCGTGTTATTGGCACTACAATGATTCATATGCAGTCGGGGAATTTGCAGCGACATGTATAGCGACATGTATAGCGATATTTTTGGAGCTGACTCAGTCCTACAAATCAACAAAGTATTCAGTGGCATTTCAATCACCTTCATTCTCCTAACTCGTTGCTGTCTGAGCCAGAATTTGTTTCAGCGCCTACTTCCATCCTCTAACACAATTGGAAAGTTCAAAGAATGGTACACCATTTCTGGTTAAAGTGGGCTTCTGATTGTCTATCACATCTACAGGCAAGGCCTAAATGGCACAATCTAAAACCGAAACTACAACATAACGAATTGGTCCTGGTCAAAGATGACCGATTACCTCCAAATGAATGGTTGTTAGGCCGCATTGTAGAGTTGCATACAGTAGCAGAACAATTGGTTACAGTCGTGACAATACGCACAAAAAATGTATTATAGAAATGATCGATTAAAAAAATTTGTCGATTTCCAATTCCAAATCACACAGATTGACGATATTGTGCCATATAACTTGTATACACTTTTTTATTTTTTATTTTTATTCATCCAATGAAATTTACAACTATCAATTTGACATGAAGTAAATAGTAGAAACAGAAAATGGAATAATTATATGGCTTTAAATCACTATCTGAAAACTATAATTTCTTTAAGTTGTTAAAGTTTACGCAATAAATACATATAATTAAGTTTATAGGTTATACAACATTTTAAACATTACTAACTAACTACATTACTAACTAATTTATTGCCGCTATGTTTGATGGTGTTAAACGTTTAAGTCTTTACTGCAATTTCGTATTGTTTCTGCTACTGTTCATAAATTCAAGTTTTTATGTCTGGCATCGTTTGTTATATACTAGTCCGCTTTGACGATGGTTCTGAGGATCTTTTATTGAACCCTCTGTATAATTTCAACATTCGTTTTACTGGCAGTACCTCAAATTTATATGCCATATTTCCACATTGGTATTAAAACAGTCGTGAAAATCATTAATTTATTTTCTATTGCGATTGTCTGTTGGTGTTTTCGCAAGGTAACGTGTCTAACTGCCTCAATCGGGTGGGGCTAGCGCAATCCTTGTTGAACTCATCGCAAGTCAACTCATGTAGTTTGATCTGAGCGCTATGTGATGATACCTTTATTTCTTAATGAGGGGTAGTCATGTAGCTTGCTCTGCTTACTATGTGATGGCGCCTTCATTATTATTAATGGGGGCCCTCCATGTGGCGACTACCGGGCAACCTCCTCCTGGCACCCGCTGGGAGGCGGCTGAAGTGAGTGGCGAAAATCTCCTCGACTAGAGGTTGTGCGTTGGGTTTGGGACCCGCCACATAAAAAAATCCGCCTAGTGAAGGAAAAAATAACGCCTCGGATAAGGACTACCGCTATTGTTGATGACCCCCACAAATGAAAAAAGGACCATGATTTACGGATATGCACCTGGAATGTCCGGTCCCTTTATAGGGAGGGTGCCTCTATCCAGCTGGTTGATGTCCTCGAAAAATACAGTGCTGACATCACCGCTCTCCAGGCAATGCGATGGACGGGACAAGGCTGCTCCAAAAGAGCGTCCTGTGACATCTACTACAGTTGCCATGCTGAAAGGCACGAATTAGGATGTGGATTTTTGGTCAGCAAGAGACTACGACATCGGGTCTCACATTTCACGCCTGTTAACGAACTGCTGGCCACAATCCGCATCAAGGCAAAATTCTTTAACATCAGCCTTATATGTGCCCACGCTCCGACGGATGAGAAGGACAATTTAACCAAGGAGAGCTTCTTTCAGCGCCTCGAAGAATCTTATGACCGCTGCCCCCGCCACGATATCAAAATCGTGCTTGGCGACTTTAATGCCAGGGTGGGCAAGAAAGGTACCTTTGGTCCAACTGTCGGAAAATTCAGCCTCCACCAGAACACCTCCGATAACGGAATGAGGCTGATCGACTTCGCCGCAGCACGAAACATGGTAATTGGTGGTACCAGATTCCAGCATCTCGACATCCACAAAGCGACATGGATGTCCCCAGATCATCGATTGTGATTGACGGACAGCATGCTTCCAGTTGTGATGGACGTGAAATCGATCCGTGGTGCCAACATCGACTCGATCACTACCTTGTTGCAGCTAAGGTGCGCACACGTTTATGTGTAGCAAATAACAAGAGAAGTCCAACACAGAGAAAGCTCGACGTCAGTAAGCTGCGATCACCAGAGACAGCAGATGCATTTTCCACTCGACTATCGGATCGAGTGTGAGGAGATAGAGATGTGTACCGACAAGAATGAGTTTTGAAAATTCTTCGAAAAGATCAAGCGCCTAAGTGGCTGTTTAAATCCCGGAGCCTATTCTTGTCGTGATGGATATGGGAATCTGGTTACAGATGTCCAGAGTGTACTGAGCCTATGGAGGGAACACTTCTCCACGTTACTGAATGGCGATGCTACGAACAATTCCGCCAGTGGAGGAGACTATGACTACGTTGAAACGGTCATTCTAAGGCTGAAGAACAACAAAGCTGCAGGTGCAGATGGCCTGCCTGTCAAGTTGTTTAAGACCGGAGGCGATGAGCTGCTCACCCGCATGCACCAGCTCATAAGCAGAATATGGTCGGATGAAAGCATGCCTGATAATTGGAGGCTCAGTGTTCTCTGTCCCGTACATAAAAAAGGAGACCTCACAACCTGCGCCAACTACCGTGGAATAAGTCTCCTGAGCATCGCAGACAAGGTCCTATCAAGCGTATTGTGTGAAAGATTGAAGCCTATGCTCAACAACCTGATTGGACCTTATCAGTGTGGCTTCAGACCTGGTAAATCTACTATCGACCAAATTTTCTCACTGCGCCAAATCCTTTAGAAGACCCAAGAAAAACAGATCGACACACAACACCTATTTGTTGATTATAAGGCCGCTTTCGACAGTCCGGTAAGGAATTGCCTCTACGCAACAATGTCTGAGTTTTGTATTCCTGCAAAGCTCATCCGACTTTGTAGTATGAGACTGCATAACTCCCGTTGTGCAGTGAAAATTGGGAAGGACCTCTCCGCACCGTTTAATACCGAACGGGGTTTCAGGTGATTCATTATCGTGCAACTTCTTCAATCTTATTATGGAGAAAATATACAAGCTGCTGATCTACGACATAATGGCACTATCTTCAACAAAAGTGTCATGCTGTTAGCGTATGCCGACGATATTGACATAATCGGCATGAACGCGAGAGCAGTCAGTGCAGCATTAGAAAGAGAGTCGCGTCGAATGGGTCTTACGGTGAACGAGGGCAAGACGAAGTATCTAGTGTCAACAAACAAAGAGTCCCGGCGTCTTGGACAGCACGTCACTGTTGACAACTACGCTTTTGAAGTAGTAAGGGACTTTGTCTATCTTGGAACCAGCATTAACAGCAGTAATGACGTCAGCCTGGAGATATTGCGAAGGATCACTCTTGCAAACAGGTGCTACTTTGGGCTAAGTAAGCAATTGAGAAGTCGGGCCCTCTATCGAAGAACGAAAACTACACTCTACAAGTCTCTCATCATGCCTGTTCTAACATATGGCGCTGAAGCCTGGACAATTTCCACCTCGGATGAGCGAATGCTTGGAGATTTCGAGAGAAAAGTCCTACGCTTTGCTTTGGTGGCGAGTACCGAATAAGGTACAACCATGTGCTGTATGAGCTGTATGCTGATATTGACATAGTAAAGCGCATCAAAATCCAGCGGCTGCGCTGGCTAAATTATGTCAAGCGAATGGAAGAACACGCTCCAGCTAAGAAGGTGTTATATTCGGAACCCGCTGGAGAACGACGCAGAGGAGGAAGACCTAACCTCCGGTGGAAAGACCAAGTACTGCAGAACCTGACGGCGCTTGGAATTTCTAACTGGCGCCAGCTAGCGAAGAACAGAGATGGCTGGCGAAGTATATTATTTTCGGCCTAAATCGATTCTCGGTTGTTATGGCCACATAAGTAAGTAGTAATTGCGATTGTCTACCAAGTAACCAACTTGAATCAACTTCTAGTTTCACAACTTTTCGCAATGATGTGCTGCTTCCAATTTAATTTAGAATCAATTGTAAATCCTAAGTACTTTGCTTTGCTGTCTGTTTTGATGGTCATATTGTTTATTGTTAGCGGTGAGCGGGGTATACCACGACGGTTAGTATAGACAACTTGCCCAATTTTTTCAAGATTTGCTTTGATACTCCATTTGTTAAACCAATTCATTGTGTTATTAAGTGTATTTTAAAAATGTTCGTTTTTTTATCAATGGTTTTGTTTGCGGAGAATAAAACAGTGTCGTCTGCAAAGGTTGCTATCATGTCATCTCCTTCAGAAGTAACAGAAATATCACCAGTGTAAAAGGTATGCAATAGAGGCCCGAAGACGCTGCCTTGTGGTACTCCAGCCTGCATCTTCAATATTGCAGAGCAATCATCTTACATAAAAGTGTCTGTCTTGGATGTAACTCTTCAGTACCATGAAGTAAGTTAACGGTAAGAAACTAGGAAGTTTTACAAGTAAATCGCTGTGCCACACGCTGTCAAAGGCCTTCGTCACGTCCCCAAGTATACTGCTGAACAATATTTTTTGTTGTTTATGTCTTTTGAGATTTTATTTGTAAGACGGTGTACTTATTGAACTGTGGAGTGTTTGAGTCTAAAACCGAACTGGTGGTCCGGAATGAGTTGTTTTTGAACTAAGATTGGACTAAGCCTGTCACATAGCGGGTTTTCAATTAGTTTTGAGAATGTTGACAGCGAACTTATCGGTCTATACGAGCTTACGATTGTTGCATTTTTGTTTGGCTTTGGAATAGCTATAATTTCAGCAACTTTCAAAACAACTTAAAAATATTTTAACTTGATGATTCCATTGAAGATATTTCTCAAAAATATTATTGCTTTATTAGGAAGCTCTTTCACTATTTTGCCACTTATGCCGTCATAACCAAGTGATTTTTTGTTTTGAATACGCTGTTCGATTGCTTTTTGTATTTCGCTGACGATCACCGGCTTGATTACTTCGAGAGATTGTTAAGTGAGTGCAAGTGTGGTGTAACACGACTTTGTACGGTCATATCATTCGTAAAAGTTGCTGCAAAGTGTTCAGCTAATACTTTTGCTTTGTCACCAGAAGTTCTTGCCCATTTATTATTTTTGGTCCTTAGTGGAGGTTGGTGTAGTATTGAATTGTTTATGTTTTTTGTTGCTTTCCACAAAGAATAGTTGATTTTGAGACATCAAGGTTTCTCAAATAATGTTGTAGTTTTCATTGTTTTTCAGCTTGTAGGAGTTTCTTTAATTAATTTGTTTAGTTTTGTCTTGAGTTCAGGGAACCTTGTTGTCTGCCATTGTTTCCGAGTTTTTCTTTTTTTTTTATTTAATTTTATTTTGAATATGTTCTGCAGTTGGTTGCTCTGCTTTTGTCCCATTGTGAATTAGAGTTGAGTTAGTTGCAGATTGTATGATAGTATCGTTGAAATATGCTACAGTGCTATCTATTTCTTTATCGTGTTTAATGGAACTTTCAAATTCAAATTACGCTCTATTAACTCTTTAAAGCAATTCCAGTCTATTTTGTTATTGTATATGCACTGTTTCGTACTTTCTAATATCGGCTTTGCTTGATAAGTTAGTATTATTGGCGAGTGGTTTGATGAGAGCTCAAAGTTCGATTTTACTGATAATAATTTATGATCCACATTTTTTGTTATGGAGAAATCGATTAAATCGGGTGTTTTTGCCAGGTCACATGGCCAGTAAGTGGGCTCTCCAGTGCGAATAAATTTACCATTGTATTTCTCAATAGCCTTATGAAGATTTTTACCTCTAGTGTTTGTTATCCTTGAGCCCAAAAGCCATTCTTTGCATTGAAATCACCCCCTGCGATCAACTTGTTTCCAAGCGATTTTAAGTATTTATTGTACTATTCGCTAGTATTACTGAATTTTGGAGGACAATATGCTGCCGATATTATAATTTTCATATAATAGCATAAGCATATACTTTGCCTTGGAAAGAGACAACATCAGCTAAGCGATTGTCCCTTCAAAGTTTATTAGCGTAATTTTATAATTTAAGAACGCTGTTCGCAGCAGCACTAATGTTATATCGGGACTCGCAGCACTATTTCTATTTCGGGACTCGCAGAGCTAACTTTCGTGATCATATAATAAACTATCATCTTCTATTGGAATGTACTAAATCTCGAGATCATAAACGAAACTGTAATTCTCTTATTCTCTCTGATTTTAGTGATCATACATGCAACTGTAAACTCTCTCATTGCAGTTGACTAAATTTTTACCTATTTCTTTCATTATCTCATTATTATGTACATATAATCATAAGCATAGCCTAACTTTAATATTCTACAACTGTTAACTTCACTTCTACTGCGACCACGAATCAATAAAGTTGATAAACTTCTTGAGGAGTTTATAATTTTCATTTTTGCAAATAGGTGGAGCAAATCAGCTCTTCCTCGAAACATTTGGTGACCCCGACGTGATCGGGTTAGAAGTCATTTCGCGTTATAACTATTTGAGTTTTAATTAAACCACATTTTCGTTTCATTTTTCGCAAATTCGAAGTTAATAAAACATAAAATAAATCAATTTTGTTGCGGCAATATATAAGCGCATAACGGAGGTAACTGGTGATAATACCGTTACTCCTATTTACTTACGTATCGTACGGCACATATTTATTTGTAAAGCCAACATGCCAAAAGGCAATAAATCGAAAAAAGACAATGAATTCACATCAGCAGATGTAACGATTAACAGCTCAGATTCAATTTCTTTTAACAAAAGGAAAAGTGCATCGATTAAACATCATATTTATTTGTAAAGCCAACATGCCAAAAGGCAATAAATCGAAAAAAGACAATGAATTCACATCAGCAGATGTAACGATTAACAGCTCAGATTCAATTTCTTTTAACAAAAGTGCATCGATTAAACATCAACTAAATAAAACTTTGTCAGTGCTGCGTCTTGGTGAGCTCGATGAAGCCGAACTTTCTGTCCACGTGGAGTACGTTGAGAGCATGCACGATAGCTTTGACCGCGTGCAGTCGATTCTCGAAGAAGCTGATCCACGAGAACTGGATGGAACAGGCCGAGCAGAATTTTTCGACATGTACCTAGAAGTTAAGGCAAAGCTGTCACGCGAACTCAATTTACATAGAAGGACAAACGTAAGGCACTCATCCACCGCTAGGCATTTCGCATTGGATGAATCACCGTCCACATTATTTTCATCGTTACGAAAATCTCGACTTCCCGAGTTGAAAATACCGAAATTCAGTGGAGCATACATCGATTGGCCATGTTTCGTAGTGTTATTGACAAGGACTTAGAATTGAGCAAAGTGGAAAAACTTCAACATCTGCGCGCTAGTTTGCAAGGAGCCGCATTAGAAACCATTTGCTCACTTGAGCCAGTTGATGAGAATTATGACAAAGCCGTGGCTCTACTAAAGAATCGATTTGATAATAAATTACTTGTTTTTCAGGCACACGTTAAGGCGATTTTCGGCCTTAAAACTGTTGATAGAAATTCTGCTAGTGGCTTGCGAGAATTGAGCCACAAATTCAATTCACATCTTCGTGCACTTTACACCTTGGCAACACCTGAACAAAGCTTTTGCGTAGCTTTTCCTCTAGCTTTTGCGTATTTTGCGATTCGAAAGACCATTATATAAATAATTGTATAAAATTCATAAATTTATCGCTGAATTTGCGCTACAAGGAAGCTAAGCGGCTTCAACTTTGTTTAAATTGTCTACGCAAAGGCCATAGCCTACAACGACGTAAGTCTGGGCATTGTCGTCATTGCTCAGCCAAACACAATTCTCTTCTTCACATGAACCCAATTTCGTCGTCTTCAAATCCACAAGAAATTGAAGTTACAACCTCGTCACATCAAACATTCATTTCATCGTTAACTTCAAGTTCAATCTCTATCGGCAGTAGTAATGTATTGCTAGCTACAGCAATGATTTTAGTAAAAAATCATTCAGGCATCTTCGTTCCATGCCGTGCTATTCTCGACTCAGCATCTCAAATAAATTTCGTAACTACTCGCTTGGCAAATCTATTGCAACTTCCATTCAAAAAATCAACAATTGTGATCTCCGGTATTGGCGAATCCAACTTCGTTGCCGACAAGGAGATTGACGTTTTCGCACAATCGCAAGATAAAAGCTACAACACTTCTTTCGCTGCTGTGGTCACACCCAACATAACAGATTATCAACCTAACTTCAACCTTACTTCGGAATGGAAGATACCATCAAATATTACTCTTGCAGATCCACTATTCTTCAAACCACAGCGCATTGACTTGCTTATTGGCGCAGGTTTATTTTTTGATTTGATGTGTGTTGGCCAAATTCGCATTGCTAGTAATTTGCCAATGTTACAAAAAACTCGACTGGGTTGGGTTGTGTCTGGAGGTGTTTCATACACCACCAAACAATCATCGTCACTCGCAGCTTGCACCAAAAACGTATCTGAACAACAACAAAACAACAATTCGTTGAACGATATTGTTAAAAAATTTTGGGAAATAGAGAACAGTTTCGACTCTGCTGCACCATCTTCTGAAGAAGACGATTGGTGTGAGCAGCATTTCAAAGAAAATTTCACTCGTTCAGCTTCGGGAGAGTATTCGGTACGTTTGCCTGCAAAAAGAAACTTGAGCGCTCTTGGCGACTCACATAATCGTGCTCTTCGAAGATTTAAAAACTTAGAGCGAAAATTGGAAAATAATCATGATTTGAAAACTCAATATATTTCCTTTATGAATGAGTATGCATAGCTGCACCATATGTCACTGGCAAAACCACAAGCCACAACAACAACTTATTTTGTACCACATCACTGCGTGCAAAAGCTTGACAGCACAACGACTAAGCTTCGCGTCGTATTCGATGGCTCCGCAAAAACAACAACGGGCTACTCGCTAAATGACGTTTTGTTAGCGGGCCCAACTATTCAGCCAAAATTGTTCAAAACTCTTTCACAATTTCGCTTTCGTGAATTCGCACTTTGCGGAGACATATGTAAAATGTACCGATGTGTACGTGTGACATCTCCAGACGAACATCTTCAATGTATATTATGGCGTGAGCATCCACTCGATGAGATAAAGGTATACAAGTTGGACACTGTAACATATGGTACGAAATCTGCCGCCTTTTTGGCAATTCGTGCTAGCCATCAACTTTCGTACGATGAAGAAGAGTCATTTCCAATAGGCGCAAAAATCGTGAGAAGAGATTTTTATGTTGACGATCTCATTTCAGGCGGAGATACTATAGAGGAAGTGGTTGAGATCAGACGTCAGGTTAAAGGTTTACTTCAGCGTGGAAGATTCAACATTCGTAAGTGGTGCTCAAACGAGGTTAGTACCCTTCAAGGCATTGTTGACTCAGAACGTGAGAGTATGCTCAAATTCCATGATGGAACTTATGTAACGAAGACTCTTGGCCTCGTCTGGGACCCTAACACTGATAATTTCTTATTCTCTTTTTCGCCTATCGCACATAACGCACGCCCGACAAAGCGTACGATACTTTCACATATCGCTAAATTTTATGATCCGCTTGGACTTGTTTGGCCAGTTATTACGAAAGCAAAAATTCTCCTACAAACCGTTTGGAAGGAAAAACTGCAATGGGACGAAAGTTTGCCTCAGCCGTTGCTAGCTAGCTGGACTGACATTTGTGCTCAGTATGGTTTAGTGAGCAGTTTTAAATTTCCTCGTTTTCTATTGACACCTCATTCCAGTTGGGAGATTCATGCCTTTTGCGACGCAAGTTTGGCAGCGTTTGGTGCATGCGTCTACATTCGTTCGGAGTGTGATGGTTTCTTAAAATCATGCTTACTTTGTGCAAAGTCGAGAGTCTCGCCTCTGAAGAGTTTAACCATACCTAAATTGGAATTGTCCGCAGCGTTATTGCTTGCGGAATTGGTAGCATCCATATCGCAAGATTTTCCACATCCTCACACCGTTCACTGCTGCTCAGACTCAATGGTCACTCTATCTTGGCTTCGCGAACAACCATCAAATTTCAACATTTTTTTATCAAATAGAGTGAGCCAGATTCAAACGCTAACTCAAGCTATGACTTGACATCATGTGCCTACTTCTTTGAACCCGGCCGACATCCTTTCGAGAGGATGCATTCCGAATGAACTACTAAATTCTAAACTTTGGAACAATGGTCCACCATTTTTATCAAAAGAGCACTCAGATTGGCCGAATAGCATCGATATTTTAACGGATTTACCCGAACGGCGACAAATGGTTTTAATTACTTCTCAACTACGCGACATAACGCTCGATTTCAAGTACCACAACTCCTTTCACAAGTTGCAGCGCATCTTTGCATAAGTTTACCATTTTTGCCAACCGCGCAGTACTCACGTTGATAGCCAACCGCTGACTCCACTGAACATCAAAAGGGGTACACACCTACTAATTCGTCACATTCAACAAGTTCATTTTGCAGCTGAGCTCAAAGCGCTACGGTTTGATAAGAAACTTAACTCATCAAGCAAACTACGCTCATTAAATCCATTTGTCGACTCATTCGGGCTTCTTCGCGTTGGAGGGCGCTTGCAAAACTCATTGTTGGACTTTGAAGCAAAACATCCACTTCTATTGCCAAAGAATCATCCAGTCACTAACGCAATAATTGACTACTTTCATCGTAAATATCTACATGCAGGACCACAGAGCGTACTAGCGTCGATTCGACAGCAATATTGGCCAATTGGTGGTCGAAAGACTGTTGCCAGTGTTATAAACAAATGCATTCGATGTTTTCGTTTGAAACCAAAAATTTACGAGCATATTATGGGTAGCCTACCATCCGACAGAGTACAAGCAAACAGAGTCTTTTTCACCACTGGTATTGACTATTGCGGGCCATTCTACTATAAGTCAGCAGTTCGGACTAGGCCACCTATCAAATGCTACATATGCATTTTCGTTTGATTCAGCACGAAGGCTTGTCATCTGGAACTGGCAAGCCACACACCTTTTGGTCTGATAATGCAGCGAACTTTGTCGGAGCTAAAAACGAGATGCAAGATTTAAGGCAATTGCTTTTAAGCAGTTCTCATAACACTGAAATCACCAATCAATGCATCTCAGAAGGCATCTCATGGAGATTCATTCCGCCTCGTTCACCACACTTTGGTGGATTGTGGGAGGCAGCGGTTATGTCAGCGAAATTCCACTTTCTACGTATCGTTGGCCTCTCAATTCTAATATTTGAAGAGCTTCGCACTCTTGTGTGTCAAATCGGAGCGATAATTAATTCTCGCCCACTTTGTCCAATTTCAGATAATCCAGATGATTTGGACGTGCTGACACCTGCTCATTTCCTCATAGGTGCGCCATTTACATCTTTCGTTGAACCAGACGTCACCAGTCTCGATATCAGTCGTTTAAACCGATGGCAGCGCATTTGTCATATGCAGCAAGTGTTTTGGAAAAAGTGGAGCAGCTCATACCTCTCACTTCTACAAGAGCGAGTCAAGTGGCAAAAATCAAATGGCGGTATTCAAGCTGGAAATATGGTCATTTTAAAAGACGAAAACCTACCATCACTGAAATGGCGACTATGGCGTGTAGAGACTTTAATTTATGGCTCCGATGGCGTGGCTCGTGTTGCAATTATTCGCACTGCCAATGGACTTGTTAAGCGAGCTGTGTGGAAAATTGCCGTGCTTCCTATTGAGAATGAATCGGTTGAAAGCCTACACCTTCCAAAGTGGGGAGGATGTTCGCAGCAGCACTAATTTTATATCGGGACTCGCAGCACTATTTCTATTTCGGGACTCGCAGAGACAAAAGCATCTCCTGTCTCTGGTGGTCGCAGCTTATTAACGTCAAAGTTTCTCTGTGTGGGACTTCGTTTATTATTTGCGACACATAAGCATGTTAGCTACAACAAGGTAGTGATCCGAGGCGATGCTGGCACCATGGATCCGGTCCATCACACTGGAAGCATGCCTTCCGTCAATAACCACATGATCAATTTGGTTACTCGTTCGCTGATCTGGAGAAAACCATGTCGCTTCGTGGATATCGAGATGCTGGAATCTGATACTACCAATTACCATGTTTAGTCGATTAGCCTCATTCCATTATCGGAGGAGTGCTGGTGGAGGTTAAATTTTCCGACAGTAGAACCAAAGGTACCCTCCTTACCCACCCTGGCATTGAAATCGCCAAGCACGATTTTGATGTCGTGGCGGGGGCAGTGGTCATAAGCTTCTTCGAGGCGCTTAAAGAAGCTCTCTTTGGTCGCATTGTCCTTCTCATCCATCGGAGTGTGGGCACAAATTAGGCTGATGTTAAAAAATTTGGCCCTGATGTAGATCGTGACCAGCCGTTCGTTCACAGGTGTGAATTGTGAGACCAGGTGTCGGATTCTCTGGCTGACCAAAAATCACATATGTCACAGGATGCTCTTTTGGAGCAGCCGTATCCCGTCCATTGCATTTCCTGGAGAGTGGTGATGTCAGCCTTGTACTTCTGGAGGACATCAACAAGCTGTATAGAGGCACCTTCCCTATAGAGGGATCGGACGTTCCAGGTGCATATCCGTAAATCGGGGTCCTAGATGAGTCACTAGATGTATTTGAAATATCTATCACATTAGTGTTTTCAACCCACTCAAATCGATCTGTAGGTAGATATTGAAACATTGCCCAACCATATAAATTATTAGCATCTAAGTATATTAAATATTCAGATGCTTACGATGGATCGAAGTCATTCATATATTTATCATTAGCTTTTGAGTGCCTTTTACTGACTTGGCATATACCACCGAGAATTCCTTTTTGAATGAAAGTATACATTGAATGACAATTTAGTAATCCTAATGAAATGGATGTATGCTTTAACATAGCATCCCATGAGAAGCCCGGAGCCGTATAATATTGACGTGCAACCAGTTTATATACATTTCTGCAGTTTTTTCTAAAGTTTTCAAAGACCTCAGATTACTTCACGAGAGTGAACTGAAAAGCTGAAAAGCATAAAGTGGTGTGAAAAGCTTGGTAATTTTTCCGACAGTAAGACTTTGCCATAAAAATGCTTCGATAAAAGATTTTACCCAAGATCCCGTATAATACTATAAAAATTTAACACGCACAACACTGCTGGAAGATAAGATCGTCCAAAGGGCTTACGACTCATTGAAAATAGGAAGTTTGCTTCCTTATTCTCGACAGTAGGATAGATTATCTTAGTTGTTACACATGTATTATACTTTCAAATAGTCATCTCTTATTGCCTACGTAGAGAACATGTTATATGTCTAGAAGCTTGCAGCAAAATTTTGCTAACTTATTTATTTTGCTTTTTAATTTCCCGTAATGTGCCTGCGCGCGCAAATAATGTGTACATTTGCGACATTTGATTACCGTAAAGACCTGTCGGAGTTGCCATCAATGTTTCAATGAGATTTTTTGGAAGAGGGATGAAACTACTTCCTTTTATTTTCTCGAGTTTACTTAAATTTACTTCTAAGTGAAGTATTTTAAGAAGTGCCTACCCTCATTTTAATGCTTATTTCTTCAATATGTTTATTTAATGTTCATAAGTAATGTGAACTGGTGTCATATTTGTTTGAAAAGATTTCACCTCTTTCATGTCGTAAGCTGGTTTCACATATTCTACAAAGATGTCAAAATTATATTTGAAAGGAGAATTATTTAATAAAAAAATCCTCAAAACTGTTAATATATAACTTGAAATTTTACCGATGGATATTTACTCTCCCTCTACAATTATTAGCTACACATCCTTTTTACAAGAATCACAATATCTTGTATTGGATTCTTTCTTTTTTTAAGAATGTGCTCGTTCAATATGAGCTTGTAAATTTCTCTTTGCAGAGAAAAATGTATCACATTCATTGCAAAGGAGTTCAAAGTTTTACGTTTAGACATTTTTAGATTTTTTAAAAATATAATTTAAATAATTTAAATTTTATTAAAAAATATTGTATTAGTTAATAAATATAGATAATAAAATAAAAGTAATAATTGTATAATATGTAAGTAATAATAAAATTAAAGTAATAATAAAAAATCTTAATAATACTATTATTAATCTTACAATTATAGCTGAGCGATTGTTGATTAATTGAACCTGCTACTGCTTACACTACTTTACAAATTTCATTGAACTTTAACGTCCATTACTAAAGTAAAATTTTCGGTAGAACACCAAAAAATAGTGGTTTTGCTCTATCAGGTCAAATTTTCGAGATAAGCTGGCAAACTCGAAAAAATGCGCACTAGCGTTATATCCACTGATAATAAATTCGTAAACACCCTGTTATCGGCACAAGCAGAGTGTTTGTAGAGGATAAAATTACGCTAATTTTAAGCAGACGTACAGACGAATTGGTTAATTGAATTTACAAATTAATGAAAATATGCTATAATTGAATTATTCCACTGAGGCTACAAATTTATGAAACTACTCTATTCTACTCTATTCGTATCCTACGTAAGAGGGAGACAAGGAATGGAATGCGATGGAACCAGCGCTTGAGCTGGTTGCTCCTGGATTTGAAGTGGTCAAGTGACTACTTAGGCAGAGCAGAAGGCTCGCAGTTCATTACCCGAAGCTCCCGTAACTGGAATCACTTTAAGGCAAGAACTCTTATTGTCGCCCACCGTAAATGGTTCTGCTTTAATAGAGCACTTGTTGCAATACTTTTGCAACTGAAGAAAGACGTTTCAATATTGATCTTAGCTGGGCAAGCACATGTATATATGTCTCTTGTCCGATCATGTACGGAAGTCGCTTTTCTCGATGCTCGTTGATCTTTATCTATTAGACGCATGTTAAACCAAACGAGAATTCGGCATAAGTGCAGAATACGGACTCAGAAGGAAAAAATAAAATAAAAAATTGCATCGGATAGAGCTTCGTTTTGTGAATATAAAAAATAAAAAATTTGTCTCCGCAAATGCTCATACAAGGCGTGGTTCACTGTCAAAGTTCAAAATTGAGGTCGAGATTACTCGAGAGACAAGCAAATTTTTTCTATAATATGGGTATCAAAACACAGGTAATTTTAATACCTTTTTACAGGTATATAATATTTTATATGAATTTTTAACTTTTTAAATGTTATGAAGGAAATTATAAATTTTTTATAAAAATTTTGTAAAAACCGATTCTTTTTCGAAAAAGTTCCCCATTCATCTATCAAAAATTATATATTATTTCAAAGATCATAGGATTACCTTTCCAATGGTATATAAAACATATTTTTAAAGAATTTTTATATATTTTAAATATATTTTTTTATGATCATACTTTCGCTATAGCAAATATGTGCACAGAGGAATAGTGAGACAGTTATAATCATAGCGGTAGATATAGACAAAAGAATTAAGGAAAAATAGGATGAAATAGTATAATTAACTAATTCTTTTATTAATCTGATAAAGACAACATTGTTTGTTATTGGGGCAACCAGCAAAAATATTGTTAATATTGTTAATAATGTTGTCCTAAAATACTGTTGGTCGGGCCTATAAGGGTTATTTTTTTTTTGCGCCCGGCCAAAGGCCGGCTATCAAAAAAGCTTTTGTCATAAAATACTGTAGGTCGCGAGGCCGGCGTCGATCCTATAAGGGTTATTTTTTTGCGCCCGGCCAAAGGCCGGCTATCAAAAAAGCTTTTGTCCTAAAATACTGTTGGTTGCGATACTGAATTTGAAGACATGCAGATAATTGTATCGAAAGTCGTCCATATTCGAAACACTTGATGAAGTATCAGCTTGAAAACAATTTTTTAAATGCATACAAATTCTTGAGAAATATGTTTTATACACCGTTGTAAAGGTAATTGTATAGGCTTTAGTATGGTGCTAAATTTACGGTAGGTAAATAAGGCTTATTTTCGAAAAAAAAAAAATTGGTTTTTGAAAAAAAAAATTCAGATTTATAGTTTTGATAATAACTTTTAAAATGTGAACAATAGGTATTAAATTATATATATCAGTAGAAAAGTATTTAAAAAACCTTTCTTATGATATCCATATTGTAGAAAAAAATTGCGTGTCTATCGAATAATCTCGACCTAAATTTTGAACTTTGACCTTGAGCCACGCCTTGTATGGGCATTTGCGGAGACAAATTTTTTATTTTTTATATTCACAAAACGAAGCTCTATCCGAGGCAATTTTTTATTTTTTTTTTTCCTTCTGAGTCCGTATTGTGCACTTGTTCCGCGACTTTTTTCTGAGACTTCTCCCTTTGGAAGGCGCTAGTGAAATCTGTGAAGACGCTATAACTTACGAACTATTCAGCGTAGGACAATCAAATTTAAGGTGTGGATAAATACTGTAAAGATAATTAGATTGATAAGAATGAAACAAACCACAACTACTACTAAGCCTTGGAATTATCTTTAAAAACCCCTAAAACACCCATAACTTACAAACTAATTCGTCAAATTCAACCATATTTTAGGTGTAGATTAGTAAATAATTTCTATTAGGGACATATCAATTTTATCTATTAATAAAACACAGAAATATTTGAGATATTGAGTTCAAATTTATTGTGAATATATTGCAAGCATTACATTTTATGAATGAAATTCGATTTCGGTTATATGACCACCACGAGCCTGTTTACAGCGGTCGATTCTGTGGACCCATTTTTCCACCACTCTAGCACACATTTCGACCGGAACGTTGGCAATTTCTCGCTGGATGTTGTCTTTGAGCTCGTCGAAAGTTGCTGGCTTGTTGGCATAGACCAGTGACTTGATAAAGCCCCATAAAAAGAAATCCAATGGTGTTAGATCGCATGAACGAGGCGGCCATTCGACCGGACCATTTCTCCAGATAACACGTTCACCGAATTTGCCTTGCAATAAATCGATTGTGACATGTGCTGTGTGACTAGTGGCACCGTCTTGTTGAAACCACATACCGCTGATGTCAAGTTCACCCAATTCTGGCCACATATAATCTTCCAACATAGCGCGATAGCGCTCTCCATTGACGGTAACATGACGGCCGTTTTCATCCACGAAAAAATACGGCCCAATCACACCTCCGGCATGAAAACCGCACCAAACAGTAACTTTTTGCGGGTGCAACGATGTCTCAAGAAGCACTTGTGGCTTTGTTGCTGACCAATAACGAATATTTTGGTTATTGATAAAACCATTGAGCCAGAAATGAGCTTCATCGCTGAAGATGATTTTTCGCTCTTAAAGTTGTGACCACCGACTCAGAATTTCGGTAGTAATTTCTAATAATTTCCAAACATTGATGGTTCGTGAACATTACCATGATGAAAATGTTGACTTTAACTAAAGTTTTGACATTGACAGTTGATTAAAAAGTTTAAGGGCGCGTTCATATACAGATACGAAATTGTTATGTCCCTAATGGAAAACCATATATATATATATATACATATATATACATATATATATATATATATATATATATATATATATATATTTATATATATATATATATATATATATATATATATATATATATATATATATTTATATATATATATATATATATATATATATATATATATATATATATATATATATATATATATATATATATATATATATATATATATATATATATATATATATATATATATATATATATATATAATAAGAATCATGTGTACATTTAAAATATAATTTATACCCTATTAGGAATGTCTGTATTTGAAATGTATATTTTAATGTAGTTGGCAACGGTGTAATCTTTAAATACTTTTATATACTTACCTTCTATCTATATATGTAAAACAAAGTGATAAAAAGTGTATGTTTCCATCCGCTGTCCGCAATTTTCAACCAATTTTGTTGATTTTTTTAAATGTTGATAATTACTGTAGGAAAGTTGTAGGCAAAAAAAAATTAAGTAAGATTCAAAGCAGCATGAAGGAGTGGTTGATTTCTACGGTATCTAAGTATATCTCTACTCCCATAACCCCAGCCAACTTTGAGCAGTGAGTGAAAATCAGGTTGTATTTATTTAGAAGTTCGGGAGTTCCCTCAACCCATTCCTTTCTGTCAGGTATATGAGTGGTGAACTTGAAAGTTGGAGTAGTGTAATCCAGTTCCACAATATCACTTGTTTGATTGACTATCGCCACTTTGATGTCGCAATCATTGACGTGCCGCTTCTAATCTGAGGCTCGTTATAGCTGCAGATTTCATGCAGAAAAGGTCCAGAGGAATTATGTGAAACATTATTTCTAAATCGTTCTTTGGTGTAGTTTTTAATGAGCTTAAGTGCATAATCAGCACGTGTATTGCACAAGCATGAGAACGGAAATTTGGCAATACGGCAAATTTGGCAATGGAATTATCAAATATTTTTTTTATTGAAACTTAACACATTAAATGTTAACTGGCGCCAAGTAACTCCATTTCAAAGAGATTCAAAAATATAAAATAACCAGACCAGTGCGCAGATACCTTCGTTAAGTATTGACAAGGATCCCCCAGTAACTTCGGTAAAAATTACTATATTCTTCCAGTCGGCGTTGGAAATAATCCAGCTAACATTCCTACAACTTCAGAAAACGATGCAGCTGTGGAAAATAACATTGTAGCTTTAAAATCAAAATTAAAATAAAATCAAAAATTGAGTAAAATATAAAAGAAGATTAAATTAAGTACATTTAAATTCACATAGTGAAGGTGTATTAAAGAAAAATTAAAAAGTTAGAAGAGTGTAAAAGAAATTCAAATTAAGTACATTTAAATTCACATAGTGAAGGTGTACCAATATATAAATAAGAATTTTTAAAATCTATTCTGAAACTAAGAAATCGAGTAAAAATATAAAAGAAATATTTCACTAAAATATATATAAATTCACATAGTGAATGTTTATCAGCCTAAAAACAAGAACTTGTGAAAATCAATTGTAATTAAGAAATTAAAATTGAAATTATAAGTACAGTAATTAAATTAAAGTACATTTAGATTCACATAGTGGAGGTGTACGCAGCCCTTTATTAATTATAACAAAATAAAAAAATAATAATACATAAAAAAAAAACTAAAATAACAAATTCATAAATTACGACAAGCGACTGCGATCCTTACGAGGCCCTCCAGCCCTTGCTTACATAAAGAAATAAAAAATAATAATAATAAACGGAAACAGCAAATAATTAAATGAGTAAATTAAGTAACAAAAAAAGGGGGAAAAAAATCATTTACAAATAAAAGAAAACATTATTATTAATAAAAAATAAAAAAAAAATAAATATGTGGCACTTAAAGCCCCAAAGGAAGAAATAATAACCAAGACCACCCAGACCACAATCACCTATGGATGTGGATCCAACTATTCACACACGAATGGTAAATTACGCAAATAGAGCACCGCCTCCTCAGCAGTGAAACGACTTGAACCAAAACCTAAATCCCAAAGCGCCGCAATTCCACACAAATATCAAAGAAACGATCATATAATGCCTGATACTATCAACAATATAACACAACAACAATACAATACCCTACAGAAAAACAGCAAGTCTCCCTATATTAAGATATGGCCTCATAAAATCTAGGTGAACTATAAGAAAACCGTTCGGAAAGCGATGGCTTCACTATCATGGATAGTGGCGAAATCAATTATTTAGAATAAATTCTGCGTTGTTACCGTATTTCGAAGTAAAAAACAAAAGCGGGGAAGTATTAAAAATATGAATAAACACCGGATCAACAAACCCCATAATAATTTCATTACCTACACTCAAAAACTTCCACGGAACACTATGTAACGATATCCTAAAAGAACTATCTGCAAAAATTTTTTTAGAACACAACTGCATGGAATTAAATGACAAATTTCGCGTAAAACAAACAACAGCCCACACAATCAGTCAACAATATCAACATCCGAGATACACATATGACTGAAGAGCAAAAACAAGCAATAAAAGCACTCACTACCAACACTAAAAATTATTCGCTGAACCAGATGAAAAGTTAACGTATATCATCAGAATCCATGTTAAAATTCGAACGACCAATAAAACTCCAATATACTCGAAAGCCCATGTCCGTTGAAAAAAAATACAGAATGGCTATTGATTATCGGAAAATCAACGAAGCAACCATTTCAGATAGATACCCAATACCCGAGATAAATTATGTCCTAGCTCAACTTGGCCAGAATGATTGGTTCTCCGTACTTGACATAAAAAGCGGTTTTCACCAAATACCTTTAAAAGAAAACGATATAAAGAAGACAAAATTTTCAGTAAACAACGGTAAATATAAATTTTCACGGTTACCCTTCTGACTCAAAAACGCCCCAGGAATATTTCACAGAACAGTGGACGAAATACTTCGGGAACACATCGGAAAAATATGTTACGTATACATAGACGATATCATAATTTTTGTCAAAGATCTACAAACACACCTTGAAAATATAGGAGAAGCATTCACAACGCTAGAAGCAGCAAGTATCATATACGATTTTTTAAAACGAGAAGTACAATTTCTAGGATTCTTAATCACAAACAAAGGAATAAAAACCAACCAGATAAAGTTGATGTAATTGTAAAATATCCTATCCCAAAAACATTAAAAGAACTCCTATCCTTTTTGGGACTATCAGGGTACTACAGGCGATTCATAAAAGATTACGCCAAAGTGGCTACACTGCTGACGTAACTTTTAAGAGGAGTGCAGGAACGACTGTCCAAACGATATTCAAGCAAAAAACTTATAGAACTCAGTGGCAACGCAGTCAAAGCATTCAATGGTCTGAAAAATACATTTGTTTAACAAGATATATTAGCTTTTCTACATTTTTCAAAAGAATTCTACCTCACAATAGACGCATCGAACCATGCTATTGGCGCCGTCTTATTTCAAGATGACAAACCAATACCATTTTTATCGAGAACATTGGCGAAAGAATTATGCAACCAACGAACGCGAAATACTTGCCATAATCTGGGCACTGAAATCATTAAAAAACTACCTATACGGAACATCGAAGGTAAAAACTTTACAGACCATCAACCGTTGACAAACGCCCTCAGCAATAGAAACAGCAACACGAAAATAAAAAGATGGAAAGCAGCATTAGAAGAATATAATTACACTCTTGTATACAAAACCGGAAAATCAAACGTTGTAGCAGACGCACTATCTAGAATCCCTCAACAAATCAATTCAATAACAACAACACAACACAGCGATGAAAGTTCGTCATACAACCTTATACCAAGCGTAGAAAAGCCAATAAATGCCTTCAAAAAACAGATTATACTATCAATAAGCAACGATTCTTACAGGTATGAAATACCGTTCCCCACCTTTCATAGGCACCTCATCTCAAAACTAGATTTAACCCCCTAAACCTTATAACCATCTTAAAGGAAAAACTTAACCAATCTGTTATCAATGCAATCCAAGGCGCAGAACACACGTTAGGAAAGATATAAAAAATTACAAAGTCAGGTTTACACAGAAACATGTCGAGGATCTAACAGAAGAAAACAGGCAGAAAGCTGAGATACTTTAGGTACATAAAAGAGCACATAGGAGCAGCCAAGAAAATAAGGCACAAATAATATAAAAATTCTGTTTTCCCTGTTCTGTTTTGATAAATTGGTAAAACAATATCAATTCTGTATGGAGCAGAAATACGACAGATATCCTCATACATACTCATTAGGAATTAAAGCCAACACGTATACCTAAACACCCAAGAGAAATACTGCACTTAGATATACAAGTATATATATAACCGAAAAACAACTTGTACTGACAGCATTAGACAAATTTTCAAGATATGCTCAAGCTAAATGTATCCAATCCAAAGCAATAGAAGATATTAGACAACCTCTCCACGAAGTACTTTTTCAATTCGGAATCCCAAAAGTGGTAGTTATAGATAATATTGAATTCGGCATCAATAAAATTATGGTAGAAGATCAGTTTGGGATAGAAATATTTGTCCCATACAAAAGCTCGGTTAATGGACAGGTCGAACGTTTCCATTCAACACTATCCGAAATCACGAGATGTTTAAAAATGGAAAATAATGAGAGAAGTTTCACTCGATCGATCCTTTTACGAATATAATTGTTCGATACATTCAATAATAAGGAAAATACCGATAGTCATATTCTTTGGGCGAAACGTAGTAACTGGCCCAGAACAATTCGAAAAAGCTAGACAGACGAATATAGAAAGACTTAGGACGAAACAGGCCAAAGACATATCATATCACAACAAAAAAAGAGAACCACCTAAAACATACAACCAGGCAACATAATTTACATCAAAATAGAGAATAGACTAGGGTCAAAGCTAACGTCAAAATATAGACAGGAAATAGTAAAAAAGAACAATCTATCGACAGTAATAACAGAAGCAGGAAAAAAAGATTCACAAAAGCAATATCAGAAACTAAAAAACAGAATTTTGTTGTTCGTATTTTCAGTACTATACTGACTACATGTACAGCAGCCACACATATATTGGACTATACAAACGCAACAATAGTAACTATATGTAGAAACAGAAGAAGCAAAAATCCAAATTGGCAATTTTAAACTAATACATTCTATAGAATTGTAACGGTATGAGAAAATCATTGCAGAAATTAAATCGACTACGGAAAGATACTTGAAGAAATCAGATGATGACTACAAATTATTGCAAAACGAAATAGAGACAATAGAGAACTCAGTGGCTGAAATAACGCCCAAAAAAGAACGTAGACCTATAAATGAGTTAGGAACAGTTTGGAAATGGTTGGCTGGCTCACCCTGGGATAAGATAAACTGCGTATTAGAAGACAATAATAAGCAAGTAATTATTAACAATATTTAAAAAAATTAACAAAATAACAGATATTACTAATACTATAACAAATCAAGTAAAATCTACTGAGAAGAACAAAAATATTTTAGTTAAGAGTATTGAAAGGAAAACAAATATCAGAAAAGAAAATATAATAAATACAGCCTACTCCATACAATTGGCAAAAGTAGGTATCATAAACACATTTCTGTTACTAAATAAGAAAATATAAATAACTAAAAACATAATGGTAGAACAAAAAATTACATATCTAGATATAATTGAAGCTATAGAGTTCGCAAATATTCAAGTTGCTTCAAACAGAACATCAATTCTTTACATATTAAGCTTTCTAATAACGAATAAAGAAATTTGTAAAAGTATGATTGTAAAACCAATAAAAAAGGAAAAAACATTATAAGAATAGAATATGAAAAGTATGTAATTTGCGAAAACTCTATACTAGAAGTTAATAATAATTGTAAGCAATTAAATAGCATAAGCATGTGCCAACAAGTAAATATAAGAAATATTATGACAAGTAACACCAGGCCTATTGCTTTTAAACGACTTCAACATTCCGCAATCATAGAAAGCAAAACGATGAACTTGAAAGGATCGTTTATAATTAAATATAATATATATATATAAAGGATTATCCATTTCGCGGTTTCAAAAATATAGGGCTAGAATGCGACATCTGTCAAACTGA
>OY978530.1:16835232-16992732 GCA_963854835.1 Megamerina dolium | reverse complement strand
GAGACTACGACATCTTGTCTCACAGTTCACGCCTGTGAACGAACGGCTGGCCACAATCCGCATCAAGGCAAAATTTTTCAACATCAGCCTTATATGTGCCCACGCTCCGACGGATGAGAAGGACAATGTGACCAAGGAGATCTTCTTTCAGCGCCTCCAAGAAGATTATGACCGCTGCCCCGCCACGATATCAAAATCGTGCTTGGCGACTTTAATGCCAGGGTGGGCAAGGAAGGTACCTTTGGTCCAACTGTCGGAAAATTCAGCCTCCACCAGAACACCTCCGATAACGGAATGAGGCTGATCGACTTCGCCGCAGCACGAAACATGGTAATTGGTGGTACCAGATTCCAGCATCTCGACATCCACAAAGCGACATGGCTGTCTCCAGATCAACGTACAAGAAACCAAATTGATCATGGTGATTGAGGGAAGGCATGCTTCCAGTGTGATGGACGTGAAATCGATCCGTGGTGCCAACATCGACTCAGATCACTACCTTGTTGCAGCTAAGGGGCGCACACGCCTATGTGTCGCAAATAACAAGAGAAGTCCCACACAGAGAAAGCTCGACGTCAGTAAGCTGCGATCACCAGAGACAGCAGATGCATTTTCCACTCGGCTATCGGATCTGCTTATGCAGAACACTCCCCCACTTGATGATACATGCGCACGGTGGACACATATATCCCACTCCATGACTACTGCTGCGGAGGAGGTAATCGGTTACTACCGGCCTCTGAGGAATGAGTGGTATGATCAGGAGTGTCGCGACGCTACCGCAGAGAAAGACGCCGCCTACAGAAAAACCCTGCGTGCAGGCGCAACGCAGAGAGACGTCTTTTCAGGCGCAAGAAAAGAGAACAAGAAAGACGCGAGTGTGAGGAGATAGAGATGTGTACCGACAAGAATGAGACTCGAAAATTCTTTGTATATGTTGTACACTGGCTAGAACTACAACATAAGGAAAATGTACTTGTTTATGCACTTGCTTATGTTGAGTTGCAAAATAACTGTAGCCAGTTTGGGCTTAAGAACAGTTTTTAATAAAAATGGTTATTATGTTTATTATGTTTCTAAAGAACACTCAACACGGTCATTTTAGTTATTGGAATAAGACAACATAAGTCCCGAATATATCATTAAGGACGGGAGTGTGGTGCATAAGCAAATTCAATAAACCAGTGGCAGTCATTTGCTGTCTCTGGTGATTGCAGCTTACTATCGTCAAGCTTTCTCCTTGTGGGACTTCGTTTGTTCATTTCGACACATAAATGTGGTCGCACCTTAACCTCAACAAGGTAGTGATCCGAATCGACGTTGGCACCACAAATCGATTTCAGGTCATTAAACTGGGTAAATGTCGAGATGAAGTAATCTGGTACTGATAATCACCATTAGCAGAAGTGTTCTGCTGAAGACTGAATTTTCTAGCAGTTGGGCCAAAGGTGCCTTCTTGCCCGCGCTGGCATAAAAGCCGCCAACTCACGATTTTGATGTCATGGCGGGGGCAGCGATCATAAGCTTCTTCGAGACGCTGACAGAAGCTAATGCTTAAAATAATTTTCTTTAAAGTGCCAACCGTTCGTTCATAGGTGTGGACCTATTGGATAGAGGCACCTTTCCTATAGATTTACCGGACATTTAAGTTGCATATCCGTAAATCCTGGATCTTATTTCGGTAGCAAGGGTCATCAACAAAAGGGGTAATCCTTATCCGAGGCGTGGTTGGGTCCGAAGTAGAACTTACAACATCTAACCGAGGAGGATTTTGCCAATCTCTTCAGCCGTCACCCATCGTGTGCAAGAAAAATGATGCCAGGTAGTCACCAGTTGGAAGATCCCTATTAAAAATGATGGTGCCATCACATAGCAAGCAGAACTAGCTACATGACTGCACCCTCATTAAAGAATGAAGATCCCATCACATGGCACGCAGAACAAACTACATGATGTCCATTGAGTTAACTTGTGAACAAGAATCCCGCTACCCTCACCAGGTTGACACAGCTGGACAAGCTTCCTTTCGAAAAAATCACCAGACAATTCTTTAATTGAGATTCAGAAGTGAACCTATCTGCTTATGAACATTGCTTTAAATTGTTGTAATTACATACACTTAATATATAAGAAGGAGGGTAATGTTTCCTTTGTTATAAAGTTGGTTAGTGGTGATGATATTTTCTATTTTTTTTTTATGATATTAACTAATTTGTTTTTATAGTTCATCTGGAAACTGGAACCACTTAAAATTAAAAACAAATTTTTCATCATTTGATATTGTCCGCACTATTTTCGCAAACATTTCAATAGCCAATTCACCAATTGACTGTTCTTTATCCTCGTATGTTGTAAAGCATGCACGGTTGTCCTATTTACCTGGCGTGTTCCGTAATAACTAGCCTTACCTGCGTAGTTCGGGACTATGTACAGGCGAACATCCTCTTACCAACACTCGTGGATCCATCATATGAATTCTATATGAAACTCACACTAACCAACGTTGCTTTGCATGTGCGGTCTAGCAGTCCAGGTCTAGATCCGTCTTGTACCGATGTAGGATGGTATCAGGGCCAACTAAAAATAATTGCATGTGATGACCAAAGATCGGTGAAACTATATAAGCCATATCAATGGTAAGTGAGGTATATCCCGGAGCCAGGCTAGTGACGGTCGATAAAAGGGGTATCGCATCTCGACTGTGGCAAGATTGTGGATTCCAGCAGCCCCCTCTGAACCGGTTAAAATAATGCAGCTGTTCTCAGCGTGTAATTTGAGCCTTCCGGTAGACAAATTAAAATTTGTCAAAATTGAAAACAACAATGTAACCACCGCCACTGGGGATTCTGCAGCAAAAAGAGCAACTATACAGGTGCTCATGGTGGTAACACGCATTTCGCTAACTAAACTTAGTGAAATGCGGGTTACCTGCTTTCGTCGTCTTTGAAAAAGTACCCTCCAATGATGCCTCATAATCCACACAAAACAGTGCATTTTTCGGTATGCATTGGCAGTTCTTGCAATGATTCTGGCTACTTTTCACACCAAATACGGCAATTTTGATTATTCACGTATCCATTCAACCAGAAATGACCTTCATCTTTGAACACAAGAAAGTGGACGATGCATTTTCTTAACCGAGCCTGAATTTTGATAATAAAATTCAATAATTTGCAAGCGTTATTCGTTTGTAATTCGATTCATGGTTGAATTATAGACCAAACTGAACATGTTTGACGGTAATGTGTTACACGAAAATAGCTGAGCTACCAAAAACAGTGTTGCCAAAAGGAAAGTTCCCAAAAAATCACCCTGTATTACCTTGGTTTCTGATTTTTTAAGATAGTACAATGAAGAGTGCTGGACGAGCACTCATTCTGAAGCCATCAATATATTAAGTTTACTTTTCAGGAGGAATCACCCAGACCCATTAAATGTAGGAATCTTAGGAAAACAAACTGACAGGTGTATTTACACGAGATTAAGAAAATTCTTCCTATGAATCTACCTTTACATCCTAAGAATGGCGATGCCTTGGTTGATCTTGTGAAGCTGTTTACAAATGAATGAGTCAATCGCTTAATAAAGCAAGTCCAAATCTAGTAATAGGGGGAAGAAGAAGCCACCGTGGTAGTTCACTGAACCCAATCTATTACGAGCGGAGTATAGAAAGCAATTTAATAGAGCGAAATCTTCCTGTGAGGAAAAAGGGTGGAATGGCTACTATAAAAAGTTAAGAAAGTGTAAGAAAGAGCTGAGAAAAGCGAAGAGAAGTATGTAGATTGGGACCTTCTAATCTTTTAAATTACCTGGTCCCGATGGGATATTTCCAGGGCAGCTCCAACATGAGTTAGGGTACATTAGAAACTGGCTGACAACCATTTTTAAAAGTGCTCTTTACCCCTTTACCTTTATATTCCCACCTTATGGAGGGAAGTAAAAGTTGTCTCTACCCCGAACGCAGGCAAGGTCACACATGCTAGTCGAAAAGATTATAGGCCTCTAAGTCTATTATTATATCTACTAAGGACGTTAGAGCGGTTAACAGATATGTATATTATAAATACAAATACTCTATCGCATCTTGCAAAATCACAACATGCTTACTGCAGGGGAAAATCCACAGAAACAGCATTGAATTCACTTATCACAGAAGTTGAGGAGTCAATGGTAGATAAGGAATATACATTAGTAGCCGTCTTAGATATTGAGCGCGCCTTTGACAATATCCAGCCGAGGGTAACTGCTGGCACGCTGACGGATATGGGAATCGACTTTTATCTTGTGAACTTCATTGGACCAATGCTTATAAGCAGGTTCGTGAATTTAACGGTAGGGTTCTCGACAGTGCGCAGATCCGTCAGCAGTGGTACCCCTCTAGGAGGTGTGCTTTCTCCTCTGTTGTGGGTTCTGGCAATGAATAAGTTCTTGCGGAGCCTGGAGGAGTGGAGTTGAGAGGTTGTTGCCTATGCGGATGATGTTGCTATGGTATTAAGACAGAAATTTCCGAATACCCTCTGTGATATTATGCAAGGATTATTGAATGAAATGCACCTATGGTCTAAATCATGTGGCTTATGTGTAAATGCCAATAAACTCTTGAACGTCACTACATTGTCACTTAGCGACAAATCCCGTTACCTGGGACTAATTTCGGAGAGGATGCTGCTTTAGAATATCAATGTGGAGGATAAAGTGGGGAACGCAGCTATTGCACTCTATTCGTGTAAGAGCGGTTATAGCGAGATGGGGCTTAAAACCCTAGGTAGTACACTAGTTATATACAGCAGTGGTGAGACCAACGATAACGTACGGTATCCTAGTTTGGTGTCTGGCACTTAATAAAGGTAATGCGGTTAGACGCATGGAAAGCATTCACAGGGCAGCACGCTTATGTATAAGCGGGGCTCTCAAAACCACTTCAACAGCGGCATTAAATGTGATGCTGCATTTTTAACCGATTGTCCTGTATGGCTAGCAGCGACATCGGCTTTAAATCTAAAGGAATCATTCGCTTCTCAGGTAGTCACCTTGTCGTGGTATAGCGCTTAATATAAGCTGGAACATGTTACATGAAAAACTATGCCATAGTCCAGGACGTAAACTAAGTACTACCTTCGACGCACAGGTTGAAAGTAGTTATCTACGATTCCTGGTCAGTCATTAAGGGCTTGCCAGCAATCCGAATGGCTTTTATAGCGTCTTGGGGAGTAAGCAGGTCGCCTGCCTAGACACTAGCAAATTGATCTGTCCTTAGGGAAAGTGCGGATAATATTTTTGACCCATACCTCATTTTCAGTACGGTTATGTCTCTGTTGGATTTGGGTTGCCGAATAGCCACCCGGGGGAGATGGAAAACTCCCAAGGCAGAGTCTGCTCATGCTACAGATTCCTAAGCCTTGTCTTGAGAGTCTGTGGCATGGACCGAATCATAAATTACCTAAAATAACCCTCTAAAATCACGGTGGAACAGCTATGCCTCTGAACTTGCTTGACGGGGTAGAGTCAAGCATAATAGCAAACTTCGTAAAAGGTCTGGCGAACTTACGGTTTCAATTTGCCTTCCCATTGGGGGCACCCATGGGCGACCAAAATGCAAGTATCAGTCAATTAAAGCTCTATGGACTTTAAATTTGAAAATAAAAATATGGACTGTATACCTGTAGAGGTGCAAAACGAGGTTAAAAGCCTAAAAAGCCTAAAAGCCTAAAACACCGATCGGATGGCTCCACTCCGACATCGAGCTCCAAGTCGACAAAGCGGTTCGCACCTGAGAGCAAGGTTGACTGCGTCCACTGTGCAGGCCTGCGGGGAGATGGAGGTCGTAGCGGCACCTTCTGGTCCCACAAATCGCCCCTGCTGGCGTTCTCTGTTGGAAGCCTACTCTGGCTGAGACTGTCCGTTCCAAGAAGCTCGAGATTATCCCAAACAATTTCCCAGAGGCCATATGGTCCACTGAGAAAATTGGCAGAGTGCAGAGTTGCAGTGTCGAGAGAGTCTACGAGTCCCGTGGTGGCCCATTGAAGCCTCAGTTGGCAGGGTATGGTTTTAAGCCCGGATGGTTGACTATTACTGAAGAGCAACCATCGACTTCGGTGGCGGCTCGCACGAAAGCAAATAGCCGAAAGCCTAAAACGGTTTCCGGCGGAAAGACAACACCAATGTCCGGTGTCCAAAACCTCTCTGCTCTCTAGCCGACTTAGGAAATAGGAACGCAAGGATCCGGAGGCCAGGGAAACCTTGCGAAGCACGAAAGGTGGTAAGGTCCGAAGCGGCCAGTCTGGGAAATAATGTCCAGACTGCACCTCGAATGCAAACTGGCAATTGAAGGCAGCTCAAATGTCTCCAAATAAATTTCCACTGGGCAATAGCAGCTTCATATAGACTCAGTGCCATGGTAGAACAAAATTGTCTGGAATTTGTGGCCATCCAAGAACATGTAACTTGACCTACGACAGAAATGCTGACCTACCTAGGGCATGCTTATGCTTATGCGTATCTACAAAAGTATTAAATTTCTTTCAATTTCAGAGCTTCTACAACGTGATCTAGTGGCGTTACAAGCAGAAGTGCCCAGTGCCAGAGGAAGAAGAACAATTTTACTGGCCTCCATGTACCTTCCTGGTGACGATGCAGAGGAGGCGGTATCGTAGGAGCTCCAGCAGCTCCTGGCTTACTGCCTCACTCGGAATTTTCAATGGGTGATGTATTGCGACGCAAATGTACATCATACGGCATGGGGAAGCACAGACACAAACACTCGAGGTAATCACTCCTTCATTTCATTACTACTAACAACATTGTGATGTTAAATAGAGGAAATGAACCAACTTTTGTAAATGCAATCAGAGGGAGGTAGTGAATCTCACTCTGACCAGTGCATTTATATCTAATAACATTTCTATCTGGAGGGTGTTAGATGAAGTCTTCTTGTCGGATCATCGTTATATACGCTTTGATCTAAGAGCGGAAATTGAATTAGAAAATTAGGAATTCTAGGAAGACCAATTGGTCGTTGTATAACTTCTACTTAGAGCAAAATCTAGAGTGCCTATTAAGAAAATTAACAATTCTCAAGATCTGGACTTCGAGGTCACAAAACTTGAAAAAACAATAACTGAGACTTTCGAAAATAGCTGTGACTTAGTGGTGAAGAAAGGTTCTCGGAACGTTCCTTGGTGGAGCAAGGAACTTAACAAGTTGTGCAAGAAAGCACGTCAACTTTTCAATAGAGCCAAGTCCAATGGGGACTGGGTATCCTAGAAATGTGCTTTAACGGCCTACAAGAACAAACTGTGGGAATCTAAGAAAGATTCATGCAAAAGGTTCTGCGAGGAGATTAAGCGCTCCCAGTAGCTACCAGACTCCAAAAATTGCTCAAAAAAGATTACTCAGTTGGCCTTTCTACACTTAAAAATGCAGTGAAAGCATCGAGGATATCAGTTTCTTGTTGGCTACACGAAGGTCACGCATCACTGGCTCGTAAAATTTTTACCGTCAACAAAACTAAATGGACATTTAATCCATTTAAATCTCCCGGTGTTGATGATATTAAACCTTGCCTTCTCCGGCAAGGGGCTTATGTATTAGCACCATTTCTATCAAAAGTTTTCAGGATAAGCCTGAAATTAGGTGCAGTGCCTAAATCGTGGACAAAAGCTAGGGTCGCTTTCATCCCGAAAGCAGGGAAAAAGGCGGATCACACGCCCAAATCCTTTCGACCCACATGCCTAACATCCTTCCTGCTAAAAGCAATGGAAAAAATTATAGATCAGTACATCAGAGAAATTCATCTCAAAGATACAAAACTCTATACTGAAAAATATGCTTACCAGTCAGGCAAGTCGACCGAGACTGCAATACATTGCCTAATGAGTTAAATCGAACAGGTGTTGGAGGGTAAAGAAATAACTCTTTGTAAATCGGTTGACATTACAGGAGTTTTTGATAATGCTACTTTCAGGTCCATTAAGGAAGGTATGGTCAGGAAGCAAATTCATAGACTGATCATAACATGGGTTCTCAATATGCTGAAAAACAGGACATTAATTACGAAATGGGGACAGAAAAATTAATTGTCAAGTCAACCAAGGGTTGTCCTCAAGGAGGCGTTTTATCGCCGCTTTGGTTATTGGTCAATGATAAGCTTTTACAAACTCTGGATGATCTCGGCTACGATGTTCAGAGCTTTGCAGATGACTTAATAATTATGGTCAGAGGCAAATTTGACTCTATCATAACTGAGCAACTAGCTCTTGACATCACACAAAACTGGTGTCAAGAGAAAGAACTTTCGATAAACCCTAGCAAACCGACGCTGGTACTACCCTTCACGAAAAGAATGAAGTTGAATTTATGGACTTTGAAGTTACGTGAAGCAGAACTAAAACTCTCTGAGAAGATGAAATATTTGGGAGTAATCCTGGATAAAACTCTAACTTAGAACAACCATTTATCATACATCACGAACAAAGCACTGAGGGCTACCTTCGTTTCCCAAAGACTGTATGGTAAAACATGGGGACTACGACCTAAAATGATGGCGTGGTCTCACAAAACTGTAATAGTACCAATGATCACTTATGCCTCTCTGGCATGGTGGCCGAAGGTAAATCAAATTTGGACTCAGGCGATTCTTAACAGGATTCATCGAATAGCCTGTTTGAGCGTAACGGAAGCGATGAGAACTAGCCCCACAGCAGCTTTGGGAATAATCACAAGTGTCAATCCTCTACACCTTGTGGTCAAGAGGACAGCAGCCAGTGCAGCCATAAGGCTTTCGAACTCTATTCACCTGAAAGAAGGCCACCTAAAAGGGCACATTAAGATTCCAGATATAGTCTGGAATTCACCGGGCCTCACGGTCTTTGACAGGATGGATAAAAAACTTATATTCTCCAAACTCTTTGAAGTGATCATTCACGATCGATGATGGAAGATGGTAGTGCTGGAGCTGGAATTGTAGGGCCAAATTTCCGGAAGGCAATTGCAATGGGAAAAATAGCTATCATTTTTCAGGCGGAGGTCCACGCCTTAGAGCTATCTGTCAGAGAATGCCTACGTAGGGGCACTCGAGGAACCAACATATGCATTCTATCAGACAGTCAGGCAGCTCTAAAATCACTAATGAATTTCTCGTTCCAACCTAAGTTGGTCTGGGAATGCTTCGAACTTCTCAATACCTTAGCAAAAAGGAACTCTGTGACTCTAATTTGGGTATTTGGACACGAGGAGCATGCAACCAATTAAATGGCAGATCCAATGGCCATAAAGGGCGCAGACACTCCTTTCATAGGCCCAAAACCCTTCTGCGGGGTAAACAGTAACTTCATGAATAACTTAATATGTGAAGAGGAAAAAAATAGTCTAACCGATTACTGGAGAGCCCAAGCAGACATGCGGCAGTGGAAATGATTCATTGACCCTGAACACATTAAGGTAAATGCTATCTTGAACCTCAGCAGAAAAGACATCAAACTCTACTATTAAACGTCATTGTAAATTTAATTATCACATGATGAAAATGGGTGTGGTTAACAACGATATCTGTCGACTCTGTCTTGGAGAGCAGGAAACAGCAGAACACGTTCTTTGCAATTGCCCAGCTGTGACTAGAGGCAGACTATACTATCTAGGCAACGGATTTATAGTTCCCAGGGACCTAGTTAAAATCAATCACACAGCAGTGACAAGCACTGACTTTTGTAACTTCATAACAATTTTGCATTGAATAGAAGACTGGGATAATGGTAAGATAGATTGTACCGACATAGTTAACATCTTTACAAATGGATCTAAACTAGATGAGCAAGTAGGAGGGGGTGTCTACTCTCAGGGCACCCACGTATTCTTCCGCTTGTCGGATCACTGTAGTGTATTCCAAGCTGAGGTTTTGGCCATTAAGGAAGCCCTGATAATTGTTAAAATCTGCTTTCTAAGAACAAATGAAATCTATATTTTTTCAGATAGCCAAGCGGTTCTGAGATTTCTCCAAACCGCATTCATCGAAAACGTCACAAGTTACTAAGCGAACTTGCTCTATACTTCATTTTAAATTGCCACTGGGTATCCGGGCATAGAAATATCTATAGTAATTGAAGGGCGGATGAATTGGCCAGGCAGGGTATAACGTTACCACTCCACCCGGATAGGGTTTCGGTGTCGATGCCGTTGTCAACTTCTAAACTGTTAGTAGACAGGTACACCATCGATGTTGCTAACACACGTTGGCGACAGATAGAGACAGACAAATTTAAACTAAGCTACTGATCAAATTCAATAGGCTGGATACAAGAAGGACAATCGGAGTCCTAAGAGGTCATTGCCTTATTGATAATCACGCTAGTAAACTAGGGGTATTGCATTATGATTATTGTAGAAGCTGTCAAGAGAAAGCAGAGGAAGAAACCGCAGAACATCTTCTGAGTGAGCACATGGCTCTGTGCAGGAGAAGGATTAACACGCTGGGATTCGACTGTCTTCACAGCATTACCGAAATTGTCAACATCAAATTAACAAAGATACTAATATCCTTCATCAAATAGTCAGTCACAATGGGCCACAACTGGCCTAAGTACGTCTCACAACAGCCACCTTACCTACCTACCTATTTAAGTTAAAATTGTAATTTTATGCATCTGCGGATAAACTAAATCTGTGGCTGTAATTTTCTGTCCTGTAGAGTCTCTTACCATCGTACTATCGCGGAGTTCAGATAACTCTAGACTGTTGCTACTTGGTCATTAGTTACATGTTATATTCGAAAGTGCCCCTCTATCTATTGGATGGGTAAATGGGATTGTGGGATTCGTCGATTAAAAATAATAATAATAGTCCAACATCACTAGAAAGTTTATTAGCGCTGAAAGTCTTTCAGGAAATATACTATTGGATAGTAGAAAAATATAAGCTTTATGTAGCATAGAATCTGAGAAAGTCTCAATAATTTTAGGTCTGCAAAAGCTTCCAAGTCATTTCCAAAATTATGCAATTCCTGTGTTAAATAATAAGCATTTTTTTCTCAAGAAATTTAAAACCAGGAATATTTATTGCAAAACTAACTCGTTTTTCCACAAAATTTTCTCACGCAACAATCGAAATTTCAATCAAATGACCCAAGACTGACCCAACAGTTCACACAAAGTTTTAGGAACAACAAAAGAAACTGTAAAATTGTAAGCAAGCAAACATACGACAATCGACAATCTACCCTTATGTTGTATATTGTGTAGTCTAATCCTGTCTTGTCTTGCTAAGTTTCGTCCATCGAAAGAAATAATTATTTTTTTATAAAGGGTTGAAAAGACAACAAAAATCCCGCTAAAAACAAAGAAAGAAATTTTATATTTGCTCTTTGTATATAATTTTTTGTGCTTTGGTTTTTATTAGAGCAAAATTCCTGTTTTCATGAGAAATTGTTGGAAATTTATTGTAAAAAAGAATTGCTGCTGCTGCTTTAAACTGTTCGTATATTTGATTTTGTTTATACTTTAATAAAACTTCTTTATTTATTAAAGTTTCTCTTCAATCTCGGCCGTAAACGGTTGTGCAAACTATTCGTGCCGCGTGTTATTGTATGAAGAACAATTTTCTTAGTGCTGAAACACAATTGTTAAGCAAAGGTTGGCCTCAAAATTCAGTTGGAGTAAATACCAAATTGGTTTTTGAATATATTTATAGTTTTTTTTATTAGTTTTGGTCAGAAAATGATTAAACTAAACTAAAAAAAATTTCAAAACATTTTAAGGCCAGTCTAGACAAGTATGCATCTCTCTTTCTCTTTTAGCTGATTCATGGGAACACCGGGACAATTTTTTAACCGAAGAAACCAACAAATTAATATACTGTATATCCTGACACTGTAGACTAATAACTTAAATTTAAATTATCGGTTCAAACACAAATCGATTTACAACGTTGTACACTTTTTATTCTATATTTTCGCTTCTTCACTGTCACCGTAAATGGAAATTTTAGTATGTTTAAGGTATTCTATTCATCTGACTATTATTAGACACACAAGTAGACATCCTAGGACAAGGAAGGGGGTTTCAGAGTTTCTGGGAGGCAGCAGCAACAATAGCAACCAATAGAACAGCGAAAAATTAACTCCTCTGAAATGAAATATGACATACACGTACAAATATGACATACACATATACATTGTATACGAGTGTATAACTTACCATAATATTTATATGAATTTTGTAACAAAATCATAACATCTGCTTTGAAATTATTTATGCTTTGCAGTGGCGTAGTGTGGGTGCCGTAACTCAGTAGTTAGTGTTTAGTATCGAAAAGATTTTTCCTTTGAACGATGCCCACCTGTCGGCAATCAATTGGCGATTCTTCCATCAGTAACAATTTGCCATGAAAAGGCTTTTAAGGAGTTCTGTGACAAGGCTCAAAAAGTTATGTCACTAGGGTTTTGCAGTACAAAACCGATTTAAGATTAACACGCACAACAGTACTGGAAGAGAAGCTCTTCGAAAGAACCCATTGGGGTCTATAAAAGTGCTACATAAAAAATGGGTGAGTTATGGAGATGGTCACGTCCTTGGCCAAATATAAAAAATAAAAATATATAATAATGTAAAAACAGATTTTAAAATACATACAGTTTTCCATCACACAGTCAATTTGCTCTTTACCATCAAGAGGACCCATCTAATGATAGTATTTTTACTCATGCATTAATTTTAATACGACATTCATAAAAAAATTAGAACTACACTATTGCGAAGTAGTAATAGCCCTATTCTGTCCTTAAAACGCTTGTTGTATACGAACTTTGCTATCTCTGTTTATTTTCATTTTATTTTGGAGACTTTATTGTAATCAATTCTAAATTCGAGTTACATAATAATGTTTCGCCAGCATCGATGTTTGATGTTTACGAGACCCATGGAAGGTCTTAAAGTAAAAACACAAACTACTAGCAACAATACACCTAAGACTGCAGTAGATCGTGATTTCTCTGATTTGCATGCATTTTTCATTAGTCAAATGACAACAATGGAGGAGAGGTTACAAGGACATCTAAATAAAACATTTGAAAAATTCCTAATGATATAGCTGCTGTTGAAAGTAAATTATCATCCATCTTTAATGTCAAGCTATATTTGTTGAATTCCAAAGTGTGTGAGATGGAGACAAAGATATCCACACTTGAGATCGAATTGTACTCAGTAAGAAAGCTCCAGTATGGCTGTCAAAGAGCAGCTTGAATTAGGCACACCTGTTAATGTTGATGCACTCAAATCCGAAGTATATCGCTAAAGGCCATCCTTGCTAAGCAAGATTATTCTTCTGTTGCGTGTGGCCTACGTTTCAGCGTCAATGTCAAACCGCCTAAATTAGAAAGCAGTTGTAGCTCAGGAAGAGGTACAATAGTGCGAAGAAAATCGATGCTGTGATGAGCATTCGCTTAGCATCGCCTGCTGAAAACAATTATATTGTTAAATCAATAAAACCATTTAAACGTAAAAGTAATGATTCACTACGGTTTTGAATCAGATGCTCCAATTTCTATCAACGAGAGTCTAACAAGATCAAATCATGAAATTCAGAAAGCCACAGTTAAGCCAAGAGGCAAAGGATGCTAGTTGCTATTCTCACCAACAGTGATTTCGTTTGTATTAATTTATATGTCTCCAGTTCTCTTTTTCGTGCTGAAAGTGAAAGACAGTAGCGGGTTTCGGAGGCGCAGCAATTAATTTCAGTCAATGGATAGACCATATCTTAACTTATTATATATACATAGCTTACTTCTCATATTATGATTTTCTTTTATATTTTTGCATTTTTCTATTTACGCATTTAACAAACATTCATTGGAGAAAATTAATCACCTATCTATTTGCAAGTTGATGAGATGCAGTGCATTTTTCTACTTCGTATTGTATATTATGTGTATGTTCGATAACAATTGTAGTAGTTTCAGAGACAACACCTATAGTATGATAAGAATCTTAAGCAAACAAAGGAATGGTCTTAAAATATGACACCTGAATGTGCAAAGTTTATCAAAAAAGATTTATGAGTTAAGATATATATTTGAAGGCTTTGGTATTGACGTTATATGTATTTCTGAGACTTAGTTCTCTAAACACCATACTGTTGAGTTGATTGGTGTTATTGGGTATCAAGTATTTCTTGCAGACAGAGAAGGTCATGCTGGTGGTACAGCTATATATGTGATTGGTTTGAATTGTAAGTTAATTTGTACGTCGCCTGATGATAGTTCTGTTGAGTATGTGTTCAATTAACATTACTGCAAATTGCAACAAGGCCTTAAATGGTTGTGTATATAGAAAAAATCGCTTCATTGACTCACGAGAAACCACAACACTGCCGTATAACCATATTGTCATCTAGGGCGATTTTAATAGCAACATACTTGTTGAAAATAATCTGCTACTAGGTATGCAATTATTAGGCCTTTCCCCAACAAATCGAGCCATCCCAACACACTTTTCAAAAACGAATAATACTCTCTTAGATATTTTCTTTGTAATTACTAGGTGTACAAGCTTAAATCCGGTATTTTTTGGTAAAAAAAACACATTTTTTTTTCATAGAAAGCCAAAAATTAATCTATTCAAAGTATTTGCCCTCACTAGCTATTCATTTTTCTTATCTCTCGGGCAATTTGTGTATACCATGCCAAAAGAATTCCTCATTTTTCGAGGCAAACCACTCGTCAAGCCATTTGCCGACGTCTTCATATGAATCGAAGTGCTGTTCGGCGAGTGCGTGGCCCATCGACGAAAACAGGTGATAGTCAGAAGGGGCCAGGTCTGGTGAATAAGCGGGAAGAGGTAGCACCTCCCAATTGAGTGTGTCTAAGTAGTTTTGGACCAGTTTTTACGTGTGCGATGGGGCGTTGTCGTAGAGAAAAATCAGCTTCTCATGTCTTTCTTCATAACAAGGCCTTTTTTCACCCAAAGCACGGCGCTGGTGTTGGTTGGTGGTAGCGGTGAGCATTGACAGTTTCACCACGTTTCAACAGCTCGCAGTAGATGACACCCTGCTGATCCCACCAAACGTACAGCATCGTCTTGCGTCCAAAAGCTATTTGGTCTTGGAAAAGAAGTTGCTAGTTGGCCGGGATCGACCCACGATCTTTTTCGTTTAGGATTCTCAAAGTATATCCACTTTTCATGGCAGTACGATGTTTAGGGCTGGATTTTGCTATGATGGTGCAGGGGATTTGGTGAAAATCAGTGGAATAATGCGGAAGTAACAGTATTACCGAATACTTCAGAACAACAATATATATATATATATATATATATATATATATATATATATATATATATATATATATATATACTTATTTACTTATGTGACCATAACAACCGAATATCGATTTAGGCCGAAAATAACATGCTTCGCCAGCCATCTCTGTTCTTCGCTAGCTGGCGCCAGTTAGAAATTCCAAGCGCCGTCAGGTTCTCCAGTACTTGGTCTTTCCTCCGGAGGTTAGGCCTTCCTCTTATGCGTCGTCCTCCAGCGGGTTCCAAATATAACACCTTCTTAGCTGGAGCGTGTTCTTCCATTCGCTCGACATGACCTAGCCAGTCAATATGTCAATATCGGCATACAGCTCGTACAGCTCATGGTTGTACCTTATTCGGTACTCGCCACCAACACAAATAGGTCCGAAGATCTTGCGTAGGACTTTTTTCTCGAAAACTCCAAGCATTCGCTCATCCTAGGTGGAAATTGTCCAGGCTTCAGCGCCATATGTTAGTACAGGCATGATGAGAGACTTGTAGAGTGTAGTTTTCGTTCTTCGAGAGAGGGCTCGACTTCTAAATTGCTTCCTTAGCCCAAAGTAACACCTGTTGGCAAGAGTTATCCTACGCATGATCTCCAAGCTGACGTCATTACTGCTGTTAATGCTGGTTCCAAGATAGACAAATTCCCTTACTACTTCAAAAGCGTAGTTGTCAACAGTGACATGCTGTCCAAGACGCCGGGACTCTTTGTTTGTTGACACTAGGTTCTTCGTCTTGCCCTCGTTCACCCTAAAACCCATTCGACGCGACTATCTTTCCAACTCTGAGAATGCTGCACTGACTGCTCGCGAGTTGATACCGATTATGTCAATATCGTCGGCATATGCAGTAGCATAACACTTTTTTTGAAGATAGTGCCATTATGTCGTCTGTCGCAGCTCGTATTATAATTTTCTCCATAATCACGTTGAAGAAGTCACACGATAACGAATCATCTTGTCTGAAACCTCGTTCGGTATTAAACGGAGGGGAGAGTTTTGTTCCAATTTTCACTGCACAACGAGAGTTAAGCAGTGTCGTTCTGCAGAGTCGGATGAGTTTTGCAGGTATACCAGGTTCAGACATAGTTGTGTAAAGGTAATCCCTTATCGGACTGTCGAAAGCGGCTTTATAATCGAAGAATAGGTGATGTGTGTCGGTCTGGTTTTCTTGGGTTTTTTCAGCATTTTGCGTGTTGTGAAGATCTGATCGACGGCGGATTTATTCGGTGTGAAGTCACACTGATAAGGTTCAATCAGGTTGCTGAGCATAGGCATCAAACTACCACACAGTACGCAGGATAAGACTTTGTATGCGATACTCAGGAGACTTATGCCACTGTAGTTGGCGCATATTGTGGGGTCTCGTTTCTTATGTATGCGGCAGAGAACGCTGAGACCGTTCGACCATATTTTGCTTATGAGCTGGTGCATGCAGGTAAGTAGCTCATCGCCGCTGGTCTTAAACAACTTGGCAGGCAGGTCATCTGCACCTGCTGCTTTGTTGTTTTGCAGCCTTATTATGGCTGTTGTATCCTCGTCATGGTCGGGTGGTGAAACGTCAACGCCATCATCCGTAATTATTCGGGTGTTCGGGCAATCTACTTCACTGACGGATTTGGTCGTAGCATCGCCATTCAGTAACGTGGAGAAGTGTTCCCTCCATAGGCTCAGTACACTCTGGACATCTGTAACCAGATTCCCATTTCCATCACGACAAGAAAAGGCTCCGGGATTTAAATCTCCACTCAGACGCTTGATCTTTTCGAAAAATTTTCGAGTCTCATTCTTGTCGCTACACATTTCTATCTCCTCACACTCGTGTCTTTCTTGTTCTCTTTTCTTACGTCTGAAAAGGCGTCTTTCTGAACTCCTTTTCTCTCTGTACAGCTTCTCAACAGCTCGCGTTGTGCCTGCACGCAGGGTTTTTCTGTAGGCGGTGTCTTTCTCTGCGGTAACGTCGCGACACTCCTGATCATACAACTCGTTCCTCAGAGGACGATAGTAACCGATTACCTCTTCGGCAGCAACAGTCATGGAGTGGGATTTGTTTTGCCACAGTGCGTATGTATTGTTAAGTTGGAGAGTGTTCTGCCTAAGCAGATCCGAGAGCCGACTGGCAAAGGATCTGCTGTCTCTGGTGATCGCAGCTTACTAACGTCAAGCTTACTAACGTCAAGCTTTCTTTCTCTGTATGGGACTTCGTTTATGCGACACATAAGCATGTACGCACTCTGGCTGCATCAATGTAGTGATCCGAGTCGATGTTGGCACCACGGCATCGTCCTTCTCATCCGTCGGAGTGTGGGCACTTACGAATATTAGGCTGAAGTTACAAAATTTGGCCCTTATGCGGATTGTTCGTTCGTTCACAGGTGTGAACTGCGATACAAGATGTCTCAATCTCTTACTGACACCAAATCCGAGTTTATGCGTCTCCGCATGGCAACTGTAGCATATATCTCAGGATGCTCTTTTAGAGTAACTCTGTCCCGTCCATTGCATTTCCTGAAGTGTGGTGATTTCAGCCTTGTATTTTTCGAGGACATGAACCAGCTGGATAGATTCACCTTCCCTATAGAGGAACCGTATATTCCAGGTGCATATCCTTAAATCGCGGTCGTTATATCGGGGTAGTTCTTATCCGAGGTACGATTTAATTTTCCATTGGGTGAGAGTTTTATGGCCCAACACACAACCTCTAACAGAGGAGGTTTTCGCCACTCACTTTAATTACCTCCCAGCGGGCACCAGGAAGACATTGCCCGGTGGTCGCCACGTGGTAGATCCCCATTATAAAATGAAGGTGACATCACATAGCAAGCAGAAGTAGCTACATGATGGCACCCTCATTACAGAGTGAAGGTGACATCACATAGAGCGAAGAAGAAGAACTTTAATTACTTCATAAATTATAACTTTTTACGATATAAAATAAAGGTAAAAAAATTGAATAATATTTTCAAACGGCTTTTTCATGCCGTTCCCAAGGGTAAATTGCTTTTTGACCATACCAATGAACGCGCCATACATTTTTACAAAACACAAAATTATCAAAACAATAAGCCAATTTTTTTAGATTTCATATTTTTGTTTTCCGGGACCTATTTGTATATATGGTACAATTTGCGAAATAACAAGCACAGTATGCGTAAACACATGTATGTATGTACCATGTATTCATTTCAATTTCATTGTTTTTCATTTGCTTGCTGAGCTAATACAATACTTCACTGTATAAAATAACCGCAGAGTGGTGTCGCCCCATACATTTTTTCGAAAAAATTAGAAGGAGTTGGCGTAGGGCTAAAATTTTTCTTATGTAAACTTTATTGACATGAATCAAGAAAAAATCGAAAAAGGGGAGTGATCGATTTATTTTAAACCATACATCCCGTACTAACCTAAATGCCATAAAGAGGGCTGAAGAGTAATAATTTTTAATTTTCCATATTTAGAACAGACTTATGCAACGAAAAACATACATGTGCTTATGCATGCTGTGCTCATCAGTTCCCAAATTTTACCATATATACTAGGGTGGTCCCAGAACCGCCCAACCTGGCATATATATGGTGGCAATAGTTTGAAAAAAATTACTTTGGTGAAAAGTGGCAACCTTATAAAACATATGTTTTAAGTTTCAAGGCGCCACGTTGTCTAATATTTTTTTTTTTTTTTTTGCCATCGGAATTTAACGATCTCAGTAAATATGTAAACATGGAAAAAATTGGTCACCGTTATGAAATTCAATACTTTCATTTGAAAGGTCTCACTCCAACGAATATTAAAACCGAACTCTGGGGGAGTCTGCTCCTTCGTTAACGACCATAAAATATTGAGTGGCAGAGTTTAAACGAGGTCGTACGAGTTGCCAAGACGAACACCGTATTGGTCGACCAATTGAGGGGGCCACGCCAGAAACGGTTAAGAAAATCCACAAAATGGTATTGGAAGATCGCCGACAGCTAGCTAGCTAGCGTCAGCTAGGTGAAATTACAGGCATTTCAAAAAGTGCTATACATCGTATAGTGACCGAAAATTTGGAGATGAAAAACTTGTGTGCAAGATGGGTGCCGCGTTTGCTCACAATAGAACAAAAACAACGTGGTGAAGATGTTTCTATAGAGTATTTGGCGATATTACACAGTAATAAAGCCGAGTTTTTGCGTCAATTCGTAACTATGGATGAAACATGGGTCCACCACTTCACACCTGAGACAAAGGAGCAGTCAAAACAGTGGACTGAAAGGGGAGAATCGTGTCCAAAGAAGGCGAAGACAGTTTCATCTGAAGCCAAGGTTATGGCGTCTTTTTTTTCGGATGCACGTGGAATAGTCGTTACTGATTATCTTCAAAAAGGAAAAACAACCAACGGCGACTGTTATGCTAATTTGTTGCAGCATTTAGGTGATGAAATTAAAGAAGAAGTGCTGCATTTAGTGAAAAAGAAGGTGTTGCGATGGCCAAAATCAATGAGTTAAAGCTCGAATTACTTCAGCACGCATCTTATTCGCCAGATTTAGCTCCTTCGGATTATTTTCTATTTCCAAATTTGAAAAAATGGCTTGGTGGTAGAAGATTTGCAAACAATGAAGAGGTGGATTATGCTGTAGATCGCTGTTTTAATGAGCTAGACAGTTCATACTATAAACAGGGTATCGAAGCTATAAAATATATCGCTGGGAAAAGTGTATATATGTAAAAGGAGATTATATTATGTTCTTGTGTTTTGTGTGTTAAGTCGGGTAACCGCCCTTGTACATATAGGTCGCGGTAAACTAAAATGTATATAAAATCTAAAAATATTGGCTCATTGTGTTGATAATCTTGTATTTTGTAAAAATGTATGGCGCGTTTAATGGTATGGCCAAAAAGGTAATTTACCCCTGGGGACGGGTATGAAAAAAACGTTTAAAATTTTCATTAAATTTTATATACATTTATTTTAAATCATAAAAATATTGAGGAATGTAAAATTATCTATCCAACGGACGTAGAACGAACTAAATTTGACCAGTACAACCCGAGATATCAAGTAACATACAAATCGAGAAACTTTGGAATTTTTTATTTTTATTTAATTTACGTCCAATTTATAAATGCCAATTTGTTTTGTCAGATCCGTGCAATATAAAGAATGACCATTATATGTACTATTTTCAAATTAGCCTTCAAATGCCAAGGTTATGATAAAATTAGAGTTTTGGCTGCTTTTTCCGTGATCCAAGAAACAAATTTTGAATGTGCCTACATGCTCTCAAGGAAGCTATTAATAACGGGAGACATTTGAAACTTCTTTCATCGATTTACCTTATTGCTGATACTGATTACCATTCCTGCTATATGGTATACCCTTTAAAAATAAGTGTGAGACTTCGGTAATCGGACATTTTTCTAGAAAAGAAATGCTTAAGCCATTTAATGAATATGAAAAGAGGCTTATTATTAGAAAGTTTATTAATTAATGGGCATATCGCTCCTTCTACTTTATATATAATTGGTGATTTATTTACCAGTAAAAGCAAACACCCACTAAAATTACATTTGGGTGCGATGATAGACACTGGGTGTGGCAAGTAACACTGATTTTCGTAATACAGCTCTTAACTCGTAATTCGCTCTTTTTTCCTTGTGATTCGCTGCTGATTTCAGTAATTATGTTGACTTACTGGAACTATTGAACGTGTATTTTTATTTTAAAATATATATAAGATTAATGTAATAGCTCCAAGTGCATCACTTGGACAAGCACGCGTGTCTCCTCTGATATAAATACATACAAGGCGGTTTAATTTGCTTAATATGGTTATGGTCTCACTTTGTTTATCCGTTATCCACCATTTTCAGGTCCCGTAACTAACTATGACATACCAGTAAAACCACTTTGTGCACAACGTCCGGTTCTTACCTTTTTCTCATAGAATCAGTTGTATCAAATATTTTGGAATCAGCTTAGTTTGGAAACGCAGCTTTTTGCGCAGTTGAATGGCTTATCTTTTATTATTGTTATTGTTATTTTATTTTTATTTTTTTCAAGTTGGCTCTTGTTTTCATTAATGTTTTCATTATGGACTTTAATTTAAATACACTTCATTGTTATGATGTTTCCAGCTTGGGTACATGCGTGTGTTTCTTCATTTTGTTTTAGTGATGGAGACTCAAAACAACAACAAAAAATTCAATACAACGAAGAAAAGCAATACCGAAGACAACGAAATTAATGTTGTTCAAATAAGTGGAACTGCTGCCAAAGTATGGTAAATTTATCAAAAGGATGTCATATTTAACAAATTTTTCTGGAAGTGGAGAAAAGTTATTTTAAAGCGATGGATGGTCACATAAGTTGCAATTCTCTATATTCTGCTTGTATACAGTCCTAATCCTCCCTGTTATTTTATTAAACAACAGCTGAACACTGTGGAAAAAATGCATCGACTAACTACAATTACAATTTAAACAAATCTAGAAAATGGCTTAACACAGCCACTACAAATAATATTTTATTGGTACTAAAAGTGTTACCTAATTAGGCATACCACTTTTTTGGTGAAAAATACTCATATCACTGAATTTTGATTATTTTTAGATATTCGCACAGGAAAAACGTTGCGAAATTGTTAGGTAATAAGAAACATTTTAAAATATTTTATTTTATTGTGTGGCGTAAAAACTAATAAATGCTTGAGGATAATTCATAAATCTTGTCTGGCAACACTTCAGATACATAGTATATATTTAATATATGTATATGAGCAAGAATGTTTTTCTTCTTCTTTTTTTAAAATGGCTAAAGCATTTCAGTGGTTGTGAATTAAGTAACCAACGAATTAACGCGTATCGGTTGATATTCGTTGGTTGGTTGCTTATTTGGTTGGTCCGTGAATAATATTCATATGGTAATGGTGGTAGTATACACAAGCATACACACGAATTTATGAACACAATACGCAAAAAACATTGTGGCGGCCATCTCGACGGCTTATGTTATAAGTATAGTATAATACAATAATCTGTAAGGGAAGGTTTTGTTTGAATTAATTATTTTTTGTTCAAAAATGAGGAAAATTTTAATAGTCAACAGAAAATCACGAAGAAGTGGTAAAAATATATCAGCGAAGTGGAAATATTAAAATTCATTATGAATATTGTGTATAATTTTTATTTCTAGTTTCTTACAAAATTTGAAAAACACTTATCACTCATATTACATAGTAAGATGCTGCAATTATGCAATAAGAATCGCCAATGCTGTTCTCGCATAGATTTTGGGACGGTAAATACCAATTCGTAATCAAATGTTTCTTAGATTGTCGTAGGCTATTCGAATAGCTCAAAAAATATAATACAAGTGATTAAAGAGAAAAATCGTTTTTTTAGAAGAAAGTCTCCAATTCTCGATACGTCTATTGAGGAAATGCTCATCTCAGACTCATTATTTTCCTCCTCTTCCTTTCCATTCCTGCTTGGTGCAAGCAATTGTAAATTCTTCGGCAATAACAAATAAGTAGGTCCCTTCTAACACTGTTCTAAATTTAATACACACAATAGTAATAGAAGATACGCTCAGCAAATGAGCCCTTCGGGTCTTATAAGTGCCACATATTTATTTATTTTTATTTAAATTTAGTTTTTGTTTGCTCCAAAATTCAAGACAACGTTTTACATTTTAAAATTTTATCTAACTTCTGCCTATCTACATATGGCGCTTATAGACCACAAAAGGCCCTTTGGCCGACTTTCTCTTGCAGTATTGTTGTGTTAATTTCAATCGGTATTAAAAGTGAGCTACTTATATTATCCGGTTCCGAACGGCTAAACCCCTGTGACATCACATTTCCAGGGCTTTGTCACAGAGCTCTTTTAAAAGCATTTTGAAGGAAATGAAACCCATCTGTCGGCAATTACTTGCCGACAGATGGGTACTGTCCGAAAGAAAAAATTTTTGATAATAAAGTTGTGCTTTAACCAGGAACTGAACCCACGACCTACAGCTCATAAAGTCAACACACTAACCACAGAGTTACGGCACCTAATTCCAAATTGTTTATCTAAATTATTTGTCTAAATATATACACTCTCATGCTCTTCTCTCCACAACTCTCATGCTCTTCTCTCGAACGCAACTGAAATGTTTCACTAGAAGCTTCGGACTCCGTAACAAATATTTTTTGATTTTACGTTGATCAACAATTTTTAAATGCCGCTATTAAGGATCTGGTTTGCTATCTGGTGTATCTACCCTGAGATATTGCATTTTTATAGCTCCGTCTGCTATCAAAAATTGTTTATACGTACGGGAGGAGGTGCTCTTCATATTGCTGAGGTCAATTGTACTTTGGCTGATGACTTTGGTGACTGTCCCTAGGTTCTGTAGCTAGTGGCACTAAAAAATTTTCGGAACATCACATTTGTAATATTTGTATTAATTTTTTCTGTTTAAAAACTTTAAAAAAATAAATAAATATGTGGCACTTAAAGCCCCAAAGGACTCATTGGCCGAGCTTCTCTTCCATTACTGTTGTGCGTCTTAAATTTGGACAGTATTCGAAGGGACCTACTTATTTTAGCCGGTTCCGAACGGCAGAACACTTGTGACATCACTTTTTCTGAGCTTTGTCACAGAGTTCTTTAAGAAGCCTTTTCATGGCAAGTTGTTACTGCCGGAAGAATTGCCAATTGCTTGCCGACAGGTGGGTACCATTCGAAAGAAAAATCTTTTCGATATTAAATTTGTTATGCATCAGCCGGGGATAGAACCCACGACCTACAGATCAGAAGGCGAACACACTAACCACTGAGCTACGGCACCCACTTTAACTGAGACATAATTTTCAACATGGCTCATCTCAATCGTTTCAATGCAGCTGTCGAAGAAATCAATAATTTTAATGATTTTAAGACCCATTGCGCGTTTGCCTTCGAAGTGCAAAAAAGGGAATTCGATACCGTATGGAGTGATGTGAAAACCACGTGCCAAGCCATGCTAGCTGGGAAAATCGAGAAGAAAAACGCATATACAAAAAATGCGAAATCGCATATATGCGCACTCTAACCAATTTGAATGCATATTTCCCTGATCTTACAATCGTTGCCCACTAGTGCTCCTTTCCAGTGATTCAGTTACCACCATGCGATACTACATGTTTCTCGGGAGATTACGTATTATGACCGAGCTTCCGCGATATGTTTACTGGTAACAATCCGCATTAAGTCAAAATTTGTTAAAATCAGCCTAATATGTATTCACGCAGCGACGGATGAGATGGACGATGCGATCAAAGAGAGCTTCTTTGAACACCTTGAGGATGTTTATGACCACTGCCGCCGCCACGATATTAAAATCATGCTTTGTGTCGATTGGGCCAGGTGTGGCAAGATGTGGCGCCACATTGGGCAAGAAAGGTACCTTTGGTCCAACAGTCGGAAAATTCAGTCTCCAGCAGAACAGTTCCGCAGCATGAAACATAGTAATTAGCAATACCAAATTTCAATATCTTGACATCCAAAAAGCGACCAACAAAAAACCAAATTGATCAATTGATGGGCGTTAAATCGATCCCTGGCGTTGCATTCCCTTTGCAGAGGTCACAATATATAACTAAATAATTTACTCACTAGGACTTACCCTCTTCTTCCTTGCTCGCTTTAGATAAACTTCAATTTCTTTCGGTTTTCAGCTATTCTTTATTAAGTCTTTTACTTCTATTTTTGGGTGAACTTTTCACAACCCTTTATTACAACAATTTTTATGCGATATTCTATACTATTTATACTCTACATATATATTTCACATATTATTTTACACTGTGTTCTGATTGTTACAGTAGTTACAAAAATTACTTATTCTGTTAGGATGATCTTTTACTGGTACTTTCACATCTAGTATTTTCTTTTCGTCACAATTACAAAGTGTGTCGCCGCAGACACTAAAAAACTTCCCGCTCCATCAAGGACCTTTAAACCTACCCCGGAACCACGGTAGCATTACTTCGGGGTAGGGCCCTAGTGAGTCTTTATTCGACTTCACTCGTTTTGACCTGCGTCCAGGTCCCGCTTCTTTCTTCTGAGTACGCATTCCGTATACCGTGAAATAGCGTTCCAGTGTTCTTCGCTGTGTAACAGCTTTTCGACCAGGTTTTCAACTACGCATAGCCCGATTTGATGCTCCAATGCGCTCCTTTCATTATTTCATCTTTCGCAACTGAAGAAGGTATGCTCTACATCGTCTTCTTCTGCATCATCGTATACGCAGTTGGAATGCGCTCTCTTCCCCTTTCTATGTAAATATTTACAGAAATAGCCGTGGCCAGATAACAACTGAGTTAAATAATAATTAACCTCTCCGTGTCTTCGCCCAATCTATTTACATAGGCTTGGTATAATTTTTATGGTCCATCTGCCATACGTGCCGTTCTCCTATTTCTCTTGCCAGATATTGATTGTCTGCTCTCTTATTTGCTTTTCAGCTTGTGGTATAAGCCTCCAGATTTTTTTAGTAGGTACAACTTTTTTCGCTCTTCTGCTAGCAAGTCAATTGGTGTTACTTCCGCTATTGCCAGCACTGCATTATACGACACTGTGCGAAAGGCACATTTTCGTAGGGCCATAGTTCTTTGTATAGCTGATATAAGTTTCGGCCCATATTTCACATCCATATTATAGGATGGAATGATTTATAGCCATTAAGACTTTAAGCTTGCTAGGCAACGGTTCACCGATGTGTGCCATCAGTATGCTTAGTGATGCTGTAGCTTTAGCAGCTTTGTTCATAGCGTACTGCAACTGTACCATATAAGTGAGCTTTGAGTCCAATCTAACTTCTAGATATTTAACCACCTTCTGTGTAGTTATTTGTTCGTCGTTTATGTACAATTTGACGCCCCATTGTGAGAAGCCGTTCAGTTTTCTGCATTGCTAACTGAAGTCCGTGGGAAATTAGCCACTCTTGCGTGCGTATCATCACTTGATTGAGTTTTCGCTGTGCTTCTACTATATTTCTCGCAGTTATAACCGCTGCTATATCATCTGCAAAGCCCACTAGGAATGTATCGGCTTACATTTCTATGCGTAGTATTTCATCTTAATTTATATTCCAGAGATCTAGACCGAGGATTGAACCTTGGGCTGCACCAGCCGTTATTTTTTTCGTCTTTGGTCCAGCGTTTGTATTGTATGTGAATACGCGGTCACATAAATAACTCCGTATCATTCTACTCAAGTATGCAGGTATCCGGAAGCGTTGTTCTAAGGCTTCTATCATGTCCGACCATTTCATGCTGTTGAACGCGTTTCTAACATCTAGGGTCGCAAGCAAGACTACTGGTCTAGAATAGTGGTTACTTCTTTTTGTTATCGAGGCTGCCTCCACCACTTCTTGAATCGCTTCCACGGTAGACCTTCCTTTTCTAAAGCCATGCTGTCTGTCACTGAGCCCGGCAGCTGCTTGTATTGCAGCTGTGATACGAAGTTTAAGAAGCTTCTCCAATAATATATGCACCTCGTGTCATTGGGTCACCTTTGCCTTTGCTTATTAGAATTAGTTATTACAGTTGTTATAACATTATAGTTATGAAATAAAATAATATATATAATATAACAATTAGAATACTTTTAAAATGTAGTGAGCCAAAGCGCAAAAATTAGACACATACCATTTTGGCTCACAACATCCCTCCCCCCATTAAGCAAGAAAAATTTATCAATTTGAAAGATTGATAGTTTTTTCTTTTACAAATTGAAACAAATTATCTAGATAACATATTTCTAAATTTAAAACGTATATACTGTGTATTTATATATGTGTCTTAATATTTTATACCTAACTTATTTATTTCTACTGGCCGTTGCTTTATATTTTGTTCTGGATGTTGAAGCTGTTTTAATGTTTCGAAGAGGATTTATTTGGAATGTGGAATTTTGCTCGCGGTACTGCACTCTTTCATCTTTGCGTTTTCAGGTGTGACGTTGACCATTGTTTCAATTGGCTGAGTTGTAGGACTAATTTTTTCTCTTTCACCGGTGATGCTGTTGTACGTACGTAGATTTCTTGCTCACCCTGATATACCGTGGTGTCCAATGTCTGAATAGTTATTACTCCTTTGTAGCATCAGTGTTATTCAGGTGTTATCGTGCCTCCTTTTTATACTTGTGTGACTAATGTCACGATGTTTATACTTCAGCATTATTTACAAAATAGAAGCTCAGTGCACGTGTTTTGTCTCGTATATACATTTTCTCTTGACATCCCGCATTCAATGGATGGACCACATCTTGCGGTGTGATTTTTTGTATGCAACACTACTAAGAAATATTGTTGATGTGACACCCTCTCACCCAGCGTTAAAAAACGTAACGGATAAAAACGTAACACATGAGTCTTGTATGTACACACTGTGTATTGCTAATGTTTTATCAAACAGTCCAAGTATTTCATGAGAATGCTGAAGTTGACTTCATTTAACGCTGTACCACCTGGTTCAGTAGATATTGGAACTTATTTTTACGTAACCTCAACTTAATTAGCTGTTTGGTCTCCGTTAACATCGCTGTCAAAATCTTTTCCCGTGTGTCTAAACCTTGCTGGACAAGTTGACTTTCTACTGTTTTAACGTTCTTCTCTACTCCAGATGGCGAGATTACCAGTAAAATACCTATTCAATTATTTTCTACAAACTCTAAAATTTTCTTTATTTCGTCATAATTTTTATGTATATTGTATATAATGAAGGTCTTATATATTAACTCATCTTTCTAAAAATTTAAAACAAGGTAAATGTATCGTTGTTTTACATATTGTATAATTTAACAACAACGTTGCATTTTTCTTCTGTTGCAAAAACCAACTTTTCTGCACTCTTCGATTGTGCATATTTTGGTCTCAGACGGATTGGTAACCCGTTATGCTAATTCTCTCCATTTATTCTATAACTTCTGTCTCCTATTGCTATGACTGACCTATTTTCCTGAAGTTTAACTAATAATTCTTAATTCACACTATTTTATATCCTAACTGAATTTTTCTTTTACCACAAACACAATTCGTTAAACTACTATTAGTTATTGATAAAAATGTTTTAGTAAGTTGTTATGGTACTTTTTACCATTTTGTCCGAATTTTAATAGTCGCCGTTACTTGACAGTCCACATGTATAACATTGTATGGGCCAGTCCAGATGGGACTAACTTTATTTTTTCTGGTCTGAATTCTCAACAATACTTTATCAACTATTTTAAAAATTATGGGGTGGAACCCCTTATGATCTTGAATTTTAGCTGATTTCTTTGCTTTCTCTTAATTTTCCATCACTAGCTCATGTGACCTCTGTAGCTGGTATTTTATCACCTTATTTTGATCATATGCATTGTACAGAAGTGATCTTTTTGTTTTTAGGTTTGTCGGCATATCAATATTGAATTTTTCTTAATCTTTTCGAGAATATCCTTACTATAGCGTATTAGTAGTTGCGATTGGGGGTTTTTGGCACAGAGATGCAGAGATGATATAACGTCATCGGTTTGTGTATAAGATATTTATAGAAATGATTGTGGTTTTACTGATAAGAACTTCCTGTTGACAAGAATATGTAAATGATCATGAAAATACAACTGATAAAGAATATATGTATTTCACAATAATTGCGCATGAGAAAGAATTCAAACAGGAAACGATTGGTGTTTTACTGATAAGAACTTCCTGTTGATAAACCGTTTATATTATGGCGATAAGGTGTTTGGAATAATAAGAGATAAGAGGTTTGGTGTCGAGGATATAAATAATGGTGTGTTGAGTCAGTAAGCTTTAATTGGAGTTGAGCTTTAACGATCGCGGTAAATGAAAAATGTTTTGGATTCAAAAAGTAAAGGAGGGTGACAAGTATTGTATATGCAAGGGCGGTTGGAAATATTTTAAGATTATTCAAGTTGATGTTGTTAAGGAATACTTAAAAATCTATTTGACTCCAGAAGATGGTATTGGATACTTGATACAAGTTTCACGTTTACTATAAAGGAGCATGTAAAAATTGAATTGATTGGCGGATCGATTACATTGATGGGAATTTCACATCCAGGCATAGAACGTTTTACATATGATTCACAATTTAGATCATCCTGTATATTCGAAGACATTGACAGCACAAATCAAAAAATCAATCAGGCTGAGAAGATTAATAGTTCAACTAAAAAAATATATAAGACTGAGAAGACTGACAGAGCTACACAAAAAATATGTGTGACTGAGAAGGCTAATAGTGCAACTCAAAAAAACATCGATGATCTTGAGAAGTTACTAACAAGATATCAGATGCCTTAGGTTGAAAGGAAAAAACACAGATAATATTAATATATAATAGTTTTGTTAATTGTACAAATTTAAAGTTTATTTTAAAATAAATTTTATAATTAATAATATTATAAATAAATATAAACTAATATATTTGTGATATTATCTATTTCATTTTCATTCTTTGATAAAGTTTTTCGTACATAGTCATCAATTTTTCCATATCCAAGCATTTTTTTTCGAAGGTATAACAGGCACAAGTGTCAGGTCCAACAGTTGTCTCATCATTGCTCAAGGACAATTAGATATATGAATTCCATATTTCGATTCTATGAATCCAACCTTTTGAACATTTGATATAAGTTCTAATAAATTTTGTACTTTTAACCAATGCGATTCTGTTATAATATTACCATATTTTCGAATGAACTCTTTAATTTCTAATGATAACATATTCGAATGATCTCGAAAATACTACTGATAAGAAATATGTGTAATTCACAATAATTACGCGTGTAAAAATTCAAACAGGAAATGATCGCGGTTTTACTGATAAGAACTTCCTGTTGACAAAAAACATTCGAATGACCTTGAAAATACTACTGATAAGAAATATATGTATTTCACAATAATTGCGCATGAGAAAGAATTCAAACAGGAAACGATTGGTGTTTTACTAATAAGAACTTCCTGTTGATAAACCGTTTTTATTATGGCGATAAGGTGTTTGGAATAATAATCTTATAAAAAGCGTCTAAAGTTGTCTACACCTCAGTAAACATCGAGCTATCCAAATTCGTGCTTCAATATGAAAGGTTTCATTTGCAATATTTGTGAAATGAGTTTCAGCGCTCAAAGAAGTTTGAAAAGTCATGTGTTAAGTAAACACGAAGGTCGAAAGTTCAACTGCACCCAGTGTACAAAAAGTTTCACAAGAAATTGTTATTTAAAAAATCATGTTGAAAAAATCATGAGAAAGAGGAATATATTAATAATATTAATATATAGGATTATATTAATAATATATTAGTATTAATATGTTATATTATAATTATAGGAATATATTAAAAATAAGCAAATCAATTGAAAGAGAACATAATGATGATCAACCGTCATCTAGTTTTAAATTTTGTGATGAATGTGAAAAGAGAATTCCAATTAATTGTTGGTCATATCATTTGAGGACTAATGATCATAAAAAAAATTCCACTCCGTCACCAATAGAAAACACTCCACATTTCAAACAAAAATGATCTTATTAAAAAAACCACAAGATATTGAAACAATGTACAACGATAAAGCCAATGCTTTATGTGCAAAAATGCAAGAATTCCAAGAACGAGATAGTGGATGGACTCTAATAAAGATAAATGGATTGGAGATAAATTTAAATCAGTACAAACCACTGAGAGGATCGTCATATATAAAATCACCACAGAAATTAACTGAAAAGCATGCTTGTATCAATGTTCAGAACAATGACGAATACTGCTTTAAATGGGCAATAATATCTGCATTCTCAGCTGGAAGAAATAATCATAGATGCACCAGATTCAATGTAAATATTCAGGATAATGTAATTACTGTGAGTACTGATTACAGTACCAAAGAGTAGAAAAATATCCACATAAACCTCTTATTTATTCAACAAGAAGACAATTTCTACTACGTTTGGATTAAAGATATTTCAAGGTAAGATCAACACACATAAACTATCAACTACAGACTAGTTAAATCACAGCTGACATTAAACAAGTGTGGTATTTCCCTATGCAACTTATGTTTGCAATATAGCAGAAATGATGAAATTATGAGCAGACACCGAGAAGAGTGCAACAAAGTGGTAACAAATATGCCCACTGGTGAAAACGGTAACAACAAGTTAAAATTTAGTTCTTTCAAGTCTAAACTTACAGTTCCATTCGCTATCTTTGCAGATTTTGAGTGTATTTTAGAGAACGTGAATGTAAATGAATCTAATAATATGTTAACTACTCAAATTCATAGCCCGATAGCATTTTCGTATTATATCAAGTGTTGTTTCGACCAAAGTCTAAATAAATTTGTAATTTACTCGGGCGAAGATTGTGCAAAAATATTTATAAGTAATGTAGTTAATGATGTCACAAATATTTATAATAATTATTTAAGTATAGTTATATCAATGAAATCCCTCACACCAGAAGAATTAGAGCTACATACGTCAGCAAGAATATGTCATATTTATGAAAAGGAAATAAATGAAGATAGAGTTTTCGATCATTGTCATTTAACGGGAAAATATCGCGGCCCTGCTCATTCAAACTGTAATTTAAATTTTCAAATTGCAAAGTTTATTCCAATTTTCTTCCACAATTTTGCGGGATATGATTGTCATCTTTTAGTTTCCCGGTAATATTAAAATTATTCCTCTAAACAAAGCATTATATCAAAATATATAAATTTAGCAGAGAAAAAATATGTAGAGTCCTCTGGTTTGAAAAATTTAGCTCAAAATTTAAATAGCGAAGATTTTCATGTTTTAAAGTCAGCATATCCATCTAGTATAGAATTTAACTTATTTAAACGTAAAGGGGTATTTCCATACGAATATTTTAATACGGTTGATCATTCGAAGGAAAATAATCTCCATCCTCGAGAACAATTCTTCTCCACTTTAAGTAATTCAGAGTGTTCTCTTGTTGACTATGAACATGCTGTAAGTCTTTGGACTACATTTAAATGTAAAACTTTGCTCGACTACATTTTGTATTGTTTTATTGCTGGTAGATGTATTTGAAAATTTTCGCAAAGTTTGTAAAGATATCTATTAACTAGATCCTTGTCATTATCGTACTACACCATGTTTATCCTGGAATGCTATGTTGAAAACCACCATGATTGAATTAGATCTTTTCCAATACATTAACATGTATAATTTCATAAAGAATGGAATAAGAGGTGGTATTGTTCAATGTAGAAATCGCTATGCAAAAGCAAATAATAACTATCTACCAGAATATGATTGCACTAAACCACCTGAATATCTGATGTATTTAGATGCCAATAATTTATATTGTTGGGCAATGTCTGAGTACTTACCCAATGGTGGATTTGAGTGGGTTGGAACATTACAGATTTCAATATTTTCTCAATAAGCGATACTTCAGATGTAGGATTTTTTCTAAAAGTTGATCTAGATTATCCTACATCTATTCACGATTATCATAATGATTTACCGTTCTGTGCTGAAAATAAAAAGTCGCCAATTGGTAAATCAACAAAATTAATTCCCGACTTAAATAACAAAAAAAAAAAAAAAATACATCATTCATTACCCCAATTTGAAACAATGTATTATGAATAGTTTAAAACTTGTAAAAATTCATCGTATTTTGAAATTTAAACAATCAAATTGGTTAAAGAATTACATTGATCGTAATACATATTATAGAACTCTTGCAAAAAAGAGCTTGAAACAATTTTTTTTAAGCTGTAACACAACGCTGCCTATGGAAAAATCATGGAGAATGTAGACAAAAGAAAAGACATTAAAATTGTGACTGAGTGGGAGAGTAAAGAAAGACATCTACGAGCTCGAGCCCTTATTGCGAAACCTAATTTTCACAGATTAAAACACTGCTGCGAGCCAAAATATGAAATATGCACATATGTATATTTTGCCCGAAATTGTGAACTACATATTTATCCATACACATTCCAACATTACTCGAAGTTGTTCAGTCATACTAATAGTTCAGTTCAGTTCATACTAATATTACTTATGATTGTGAAAGCTGACAAAGCACTTTCCCACACAATTCATAGTTCTGCACTTACGTACGCATACCTGTTTAGACATTCCATGATAACTAAACTCACGTGGACTACGCATGTGTGTGTATATCAAAAGGTTGCTGTCTCATATAATGGGTACATGCATACGCACATGTGGAGTGCATCGATCGTGTACATAGGTACACACATAAATACATACACACAAGTGGTGTGAATATATTATTGTATGTTATATGTTGGTATGTTTTTTTTTTTTATTCGAAGGGGGAATCTTTCTTAGATACCGTCAACCATAGACGGCATGTACGATTCATACTGTCCGCTAAAGGTACACCTCATTCGGGACCACGCCCAGTCAGTATTATCTTACTATGCTGGACTTGCGAACTAGTACACCTACGTACTAAACCCTCCGACTTCTATAGCTTGTTTGTGTCCTGCGGGACCGCCGTTAAGCACTACTTCGCAGGAATAAGCTGAGCTAAGATGCCTCTTCAAACATCCCGTACATGGCATTCACACAGCTGCAGTTATATTTCTCCGCTGCCACTCCTTCTTCCTGAGCTCGTTGAGAGCTATTGCAGCCCATTCTTTCATCTTAAACCACACCAAACTTGATCGCAGCATATGGCTCACAATGTTATCAGGTGTCATCCTTTCATTTATTATCTTCTCTATGGTCATTCTCTGCGTCACAAATCTTAGGCAGATTAAAAAGATATGCTGAGCGTTTTCGCCAACAGTGTTGGGATCGTTATATCGTGATATCGTGATAGTCACCAATAAGAGTGGACGTGTTTTGGATCTCCCTTTAGATAGAGTCGAAAAAGTGATTGATTTCGGTTTATAAAATTAAATATATTGCGAAAAGACGCTAAATAAACTCGAGCAGTTATTTCATTGGTTTTTTATTGCTTATACAGATAAGCAGAAACAGCAATAAAATCAAAGAAAAAAATAATAATAATATAGTTTGCAAACATTTTGTTTGTAATATGAATGTTCAGCGCTCTCCTCTCCGGCAACGGCAATCGACTGTTAATGTGTGTGTAAACCATAATTTGCAATCACCAGCACAAACCCCTCCGATAAGTGCATTATCAAAAAAATCAGTTGATACACAAGTGAAAGTAACAGTGCAAATCTTTTGCCTGCACATATTCCTCTCTCTAACACTACATAAAAATTTGCAACAACAATAAATACAGACAAAAAAAATTATTTGTTCTCTCGTGATATACTATCTTCCTCTATACCCTGGAGTGTAGAATGCGCTTCTCCTGCTGTAACACCAACAGCTACAACATCAAAGCAAACAAATAACGGCCTTTCGACTGAAGTGCATGACCCAGTAGTTAAAGCAACTAGTGCGATGACTAATAAAGAACCAGTTGCTGTTCAAACTGGAATTGATCGCTACATTACTGTAGTAAAGAGAAAAAGAAGTCCGCACTATTCAAAACAAATGAATTCAACAAAAATTCAAAAGCAGAACACTGCCCCTATTAGTTCGGAAAATAGATACGCTCTGCTTTCAGGTGATGAAAGTGAAGAAAATATTATCTCGAAGAAAAATTTCAAACCCCCACCCATTTTCTTAAGAGAACGCAACTCAGATAAGTTGATTTCTAGAATTACAAGTCTTATAGGACCAAAGAATTTCCACGTTGTTCCTATTCGCAAAGGCCAAATTGAGGAAACGAAAGTGCAAATCTACAGCGAAACTCATTATCGCAAAGTAATCGCGGAATTTGATGCTGGAAAAAAATTACTACACATATCAGCTAAAAAGTAGTAAGGGCTTAATCGTTGTACTCAAAGGCGTCGAACCCAACGTTGATATTAACGAAATCAACATCAGGAAGAAGGGTTTCAAGTCAAAACAGTATTCAACATTCTCAACAAGAGCAATATACCTCAACCGTAATATCGTATTGAGCTTCAGCCTGAAACAAAACCCCTAAAAAAAGGTGAAGTACATCCCATATATAAAATTCGATATTTATTGCATCGCAAAATCACAATCGAAGAACCCCATAAGAGAACTGGACCTCCTCAGTGCAGAAACTGCCAAGAATATGGACATACTAAGACATATTGTACCCTGCCAGCTGTTTGTGTGATTTGTGGAGATCTCCATAAATCAAACATATGCCCAAAATCTAAAGGCGATGCTAGCATGAAAAAATGCAGAAATTGTGGAGGTAATCACACCGCAAATTATAGAGGTTGCCCAGTATATACAACCCTAAAGCTAAATTTCTCCACTAGCAATCAACCTCTAAAACCAGTTGAGCAAACTCAGATAGCCAACTCAAGTAAGAGACAAAATATTGATGCAACACAATTCTTCTCTGCAATCCCAAATAAGAATCAAACCAATTCATACGCTAGCGTATTAAAACAAAACCCACACCAACAAAGCAATGTAAACAATGAGCAGAAACACTCACTGCCCCCCCCAACAGTCAAGTACCCTTGAACATTTGCTTCAAACATTAATTCAGAATATGAACCAATTCATGAACTCAATGCAAACAATGATGCAAGAAATGATGAAAAATCAATCGATGTTACTCCAAACATTGCTATCCAGACCATGAGTTGTTTCAAGATATGCCACTGGAACGCCAACGGCTTAAGGCAGCACCGTTTGGAGCTAATTCAATTCCTTGAATCCAGCCAGATAGACATAATGATGATATCTGAGACCCATTTCACTGACAAAAAGTGCTACCAAATACCATATTAAAAACTGTACACCACAAATCATCCGCATGGTAAGGCATGCGGAGGAACTGCCATATTGATAAAAAGCAGAATAAAACATCATGTTCTCGAAGATTTCAGTAGCGTCTACTTGCAAGCAACATCTATATGTCTGGAAGAATACATCTCTAAGCTAGTAATATCTACGATATACTGTCCCCTAAGATACAGTATTACCGAACAGCAATATAAAGAATTTTTCTCAACTCTTGGTAGCAAATTCTTGGTTGCTGGCGATTTCAACGCCAAACACACTCACTGGGGCTCCCGCTTAATAACTCCAAAAGGCAGAAGACTATGTTCAATCATCACTAACCACGGCTACGATGTTATTTCAAATGGTCAACCGACATATTGGCTGACGGACAAGAAGAAAATACCCGATCTCACAGACTTTGGAGTCGCCAAAGGTTTGCAGATGGAAAATATCTCCACAGAGTGTAATTATGATCTATCATCTGACCACTCACCCACGGTAATATCTATAAAATCACCAAGCCCCCAAGGCAATTGCGTTAGAAAGAAAATAGACTGGTTGAAATTCAAGAAATATATAAATTCCCATCTTCCTGTGAGTACTGTATTAAGAAATGGACACGATGTAGACTCAGCACTCGAAAAATTCAACCAGCTGCTCTCATTAGCACTCAGCTCAGCCACCTGCACAAAGGTATGCAAGCAATCAAACAATAGCCCATACACACCAGCCGACATTGAATTGCTAGTAAGACAGAAAAGAAGACTCCGAAGGCAATAGCAAGAATTCAGATCACCGAATCTGAAGATACTGCTACAGCACTGCACTCGAAAGTTAAAGGAAGCCTTAAAAAATAAAAACAACAAAGAGTTAAAAGAGCACATAGCGAAATTAACACCTGGTGAAGCGTCAGACTACTCTTTGTGGAAATCAGCAAAAAACTCAAATCGGCCAATTCTCACTGATTCCCCCATCCGTTTGAGTGACGGTAATTGGGCTAGAAGCAACTGTGAGAAGGGTTTGGATTTTGCAAACCACTAAAAAGTGTGTTTACACCCAATCCATCCTTTTCACAGTTCTCATTACCAAAATTATCCTTTCGACCTTGCTCAATAACGCTCACAATTAAAAAAAAGGACATATTCAAAGCAATTTATAAAGATTTAAACCCAAAAAAAATCACCTGGTCCAGATAAAATTACCAGTAAAATGATAAAAGAGCTACCTCCGGCTTCAGTAATTCATCTCATGCACATTTTCAATGCTATCCTTCGTATTAAACACTATCCCAAATGCTGGAAAACTTCAAAAATTATTATGATAGCAAAACCAGGAAAAGACCCTACAAAAGTTGCATCGTACAGACGTATCAGCCTCCTGCCTCTACTTTCTAAAGTATTCGAAAAGCTACTTGTCATGAATATAACTCCATTTATTTATCTCAACCAACTGATTCCCCAACATCAGTTTGGATTTAGAAAACAGCACGGCACAATAGAACAAGTCCACCGCATTGTAACTCTGATAAGGAAGACTTTTGAAGAAAAAAAGTATTGCTCAGCTGTCTTTCTTGATATCACTCAAGTTTTCGATATTTCAAAATCAAATTCAGATAATTTGTGCCTGAAACGTGCTAAACGTGATGTCTGATCCATTAGTTTTGCAATTCCTCGTAGTGGCTGGTGGTCGGTGTAGATCTTGAACGGTCTACCGAGTAGATAAGCTCGATAATTCTTTACAGCCCACACGGTGGCCAGAAATTCCTTTTCGATGGTGGAATACCTTTTCTCGTTATAACTGAGCGCCCTGCTCGCAAAGGCTATTGGTCTATCTTTTCCAATTTCACCTTGCGATCGAATTGCACCTACAGCCTCGTTGCTGGCATCTGTTGTTAACACAAAAGGTTTAGAAAAATCTGGGTAGGCTAAAATTGGCGGAGAGCAAATTGCTTGCTTCAAATCTTCAAAAGCTTTCTGACATTTTGCTGTCCATCAAATTTCGCGTATTTTTTGAGTAGTTTGTTGATTGGCAGTGCCATACTATCCATATTCTCAACAAATTTTCGGTAATAATTTACTAAACCTAGAAATGCCTGAACATCTTTCTTATTTTTTGGTACAGGAATATTTTTAACACATTCCACCGTACCAGGGTCTGGTAACGCTCCTTCCTCAGTGCATTTATGGCTTAGGTAAATTATCTCTTTTCGTAGAAACTGGCACTTTTCTGTATTTAACTTCAAATTATGTTTACGTAAAAGTCCAAACACTCTTCGTAAACGCGACTCATGTTGTGCCAAGTTCCGATGATAGACGACGATGTCATCCAAGTAGACAAAACAATCTATACCTTGAAGTCCTGTTAGTACATGGTTCATTAGTCTTTGGAAGGTGGCAGGGGCTCCTGTTATGCCGAAAGGCATTCTATTAAATTCATAGTGCCCAACATATGTACTAAAAGCTGTTTTTTCTCTGTCTGATTTTTTCAATAACACTTAATGATACCCACTGGCCAAATCAAGTGTAGTGAATATCTACAATGACCTAACTGGTCTAATATTCCGTCGATGCGGGGAATGAGAAAAACTTGTGTAATGGTGGCGTCATTTAATTTTCTGAAATCTACTACTAGCCTCCATTTTCTTTTAACATTTTCTTCCGCTTTCTTTGGCACCAAAATTATGGGAGAATTCCAGGGCGATGAGCTGGGAATAATTATGTCGTCTTCCAACATTTTGTTTACTTGCTTATTGATTTCGTCCTTATGCGCTTCTGGTAGCCTGTACTGTCTTTGGTTGATTGGCGCCTGGCCTGCTTTTATTGGTATTGTGTGTTTTATACCTGTGGTGTGAGACAGTTTGTCACCTTCCAAGAAAAATAAATCGTGGAATGACTTAAATGTTCCACCTATGGATCTCTTTTCCTCAATATTTAAGTTTTCATCTAGCTTAATTGTTTCAAATATTTTGGTAACCATTTTGTGGCTATCAGTTTCCTTAATGTTATTTATGCTATGTCGTATTCTTCGTGTTCTAAATGATTAAATTTAATTATATTAATATTAAGCTTATTATTTACAATATATGAATCTATATTCGTATTGAGAATTGGGACATAAACTGTGTTGTACGTCACACTGCACTGAATGTCTCACCTAAATATATTCCAGGAGATACTTCCTGTTTCTCTACTAGAATTGTTTCGAAATTTCTATTTACTTTAATGGGGACTACCTTCATAGTTTTCCCAGGTACTACAACCTCACTGGTGTGTAGTATTCTATTACCCTCGTACAACGGTTTGAGAGGTATATATATATAAATTTAGGGATTAGCCGAATCAGACCACTTATATGGGTCCCTTTTCGTCCCTCAAATCGTGTGTTAATTATTTGTTCGGTTGCAGAATTCTTCTACTTCCTTCCTCATAATAACATCACGCGTTATTTCAAGCATCTCCTTGTGGGGTATGTTCCACATTTCGAGTTCATCAATAAATTGGCGACCCAGTGTGGACATCCTCCTGCTTGCCAATGCAGGACACTGGCACACTATGTGCGCCGCTGTCTCTGCCTCTTCCATGCATAATCTGCAAATATCAGCATCCTCCCCATCAACAAGACCCATCTTGCTGAGGTGGTACCTGAAATTGCCATGCCCAGTTATTAATGCAGTCAACCAGCTTAGAGTCATTCGTCCTAGACTGAGAGCCCTCCCCGATTCACTGCCCTTTGATAGCCTCAACGAAGCCTTTGCCTGTCTACAAGTAGATAAGTTCTCCCATCTCGTGAGATGAAGTTTCTTTATCCACTCTTCGACCTTTGCCTTCACCGTTCCGCTGCTGAGAGCAACTACTGGTTCCGGTCCATGAAATTCAGCTTCAGATCCTTGTCTAGCCAAGGAGTCTGCAGCTTCATTCTGTTCTATACCAATGTGTCCCTTCACCCACATAAGAGTAATCGCATTACTACGAGCACACCTATTAAGTTTCTGAACACATTCGAGCGCCAACTTAGAAGATACCGTAGGTTGTTGCAGCCGCCTGACCACCGCCTGGTTATCGAGTGCTAGCAAGATTTTCTTACCTTGCACCTTTCCATCCAGTAGATGGTCCAGCGCATGCATTAGACCTAGCATTTCTGCTTGGTATACCGATACGTATCTTCCCAGATTCAGAGTGCATGCCAGTCCCAACTCTTTAGAGAAGATTCCAGCACCCGCTCTGCCATCCATTAATGAACCATCTGTAAAAATACTGATGTCATTTTCCTCACATACATCATGTGTGAGGCCGTCTTCAATGAGTGTTCTGTGTGACTTTTCAGTCATCTTCAGCCTACCCATTCCCTCCATTGGCATCTGCGCCTCCTTTACACTGCTATATAGCAGTGACAGGATGCCCCTGTGCCCCCTCTCTGTGCCGAATCCATACCAATTATTGGTTGTCTTCAGACATAATGCTGTTAATGCCGCTGACTTCATAATATGCAAGTCCAACGGCAGCAGCCCGAGAAAGACTTCCAATGCTTCTACTGGGGTCGTCCGGATAGCTCCGGTAATCCCAATACAAGCCATTCTTTGTACCCTATCTAACTTGCTTTTCGCGGTCTTTTGGGTGACCTTAGGCCACCAGACCACAGCAGCATATGTTATTAAGGGTCTGACCATCGTTGTGTAGATCCAGTGCGCTGCTCTGGGAGTGATTCCCCACATGAGACCGAACACTCTCTTACACTGATGCAATACCCGCTTGCCCTTCTGAATCTTGTCATCGACGTGACTATTCCAAGTCAGCTTGTTATCCAGGATGACACCTAGATACTTTACTTCCTTGGATACGTTGATGTTCGATCCAAAAAGCCTAAGAGGGTCTATTGTTAGTCCAGTCCTCCTTTTAGTAAAGAGTACTGTTTCCGACTTACTAGCATTTACAGAGAGACCTTGTTCCGTGCACCATCCTTCAACCATTTTGAGTGCACCTCTCATGGTATCATAAATAGTGTCCAGGAACTTACCGCTCACCGTTACCGCTATGTCATCTGCATACCCGACGGTGTGTATGCCTTTTGAGTCCAGAAGCTGAAGTAGGGAATCGACCGTGATGTTCCAAAGGATGGGCGATAATACTCCCCCCTGTGGACACCCTTTGACTACCCTACCTCTGAGTCTGTAACTCCCATTTTGAAAGTTTATTGCCCTTTTCCTCAGCATGCTGTCCACCCACCTTATAATGGTTGGGCTGACTTCACGAGAAGCAAGGGCCATCCTTAGCTTATCGAAACCAATCTTATCGAAGGCACCTTCTATATCCATAAAAGTAGACATAGATATCCCTCCACAAGACAGTTCCCTCTCCGCTACGCGAACGAGTTCGTGCAGGGCCGTTTCAGTGGATTTGCCAGCTCTGTACGCGTGCTGACACCTGCTCAGTGGTTTTGTCAGAAGCGTTGTCCTTTCCATGTAGTCCGCCAGTACTCCTTCCATACATTTAAGCAGAAAGGAGGTCAAGCTAACCGGCCGGAAAGATTTAGCCTCTGAGTAGTCCCTTTTTCCCGGCTTTGGAAGAAAGACAACCTTAGTCTCTCTCCATTGAGTCGGGATATATCCTGTAGCCAGGCAAGTAATAAATATTCCCAGAAGCCTGTCTACCAGAGCTTCTGCTCCCCACTGAAGTAGGGCTGGAAATATCCCATCTGTACCCGCTGTTTTGAATGGAGAGAAACGCTTAATGGCGTTTATCACTCCATCTCTGGTGACTATCCTTTCAGCTTCCAATCTTTCATTCCTGTTTGCACCCTTGCGGGTGGCTTCCCAAGGATCTTCCGATCTAAAGCTTCCTGGAAAATGCACCTCCATCAGGTATTTCAGTGACTCTCCGATTGTATCTGTAAAGGATCCATTCGTTTTGCGAATTAACCCCAACTTTGACACCGGGTCCTTTGATATGATCCTCTGTAATCTACATACATCGGTCATATCTTGCATATTTGAGCAAAATTCCCTCCACGTTTTCCTTTTACGGTTGCGTAGAGTCTTCTTCAGCTCCCTTTTCTTTGACTTGTAGTCGTCCCATGCGTTGGGGTCCCCTCTCATGTGACGATTAAAAGCCTTCCTTGTCTCCTTTTTCATGGATTCCAGTTCCCCATTCCACCATGGAGTGGGATCTCCTTCGTCCACTACCGTCAGAGGACATGAAGCTTCAAATGCTTTGATCATGGCTGAGCTGATAGCTCTCACCTGATACTCAACATCTGCAGTTGTTCTAGGTCTCTTAAACCTCCTTGGCAATAATTCCTCAAGAACTTCGCAGTACCTTGTACAATCCGTTCGTTTCGGTATCCTTACCATTCTACAGTCGTTCCTATGTCTTTTATCGGACGTAATCCCAAACTGAATGGCCCTGTGGTCCGACATGGTTAGTCTATCCACAACCCTCCAGTCCAAAATCCTATCCAACATTTTGACATTCGTCAGAGTAACATCAATAACCTCGCAACGACGTGCGTCGACAAAGGTCGGTTCTGTTCCCCTGTTGGCAACTTGTAGACCAAATCTTTCTATAAATTCGAGTAGACACTCTCCTCTATAGTTTTCATTGCTGCTGCCCCACACAGAACTGTGCGCATTGGCATCGCAGCCTAAGATCAGACCAACCCCCTTACCATCACAGAATCTCACTAGAGCTTCCACCTCTCTCGAAGGTGGTTCGTCTGGAGAATCGTATGGAAGGTATGCTGATGCGATCATAAATGATCCCGCACCGTCACCTATTCTCACTACTGTGAGATCCGGTGAACACAAGTTAGACATTAGAATCGCACGTATCCCATGTCTAACTAAAATGCATGTCCTCAACTTCCCCTCTGTTTGTGGATAAAACAAAGTGGTCTTTTGTGCAGATAGGCCTTTGATCCTTCCATGAAGAATCCAGGGCTCCTGAACTAGTGCAATGTCAAGCTCATCCTCATCGAAGCTCCGCACCATCATTGCTGATGCTGCTTTGCTGTGGTGAATATTGAGTTGACACACATTTAGTGGTTCCTGGCGCGGGCCCACCTCCCGCCCTAATGGCTTCTTCCTTACAGAATCTGCCACTAGCCCCACGCCAGGAGCTGCGTCGCACCCCTCATACTGCATCCTTCTGGAATTTAACGACGGCCTGTTCAAGACCGCAGTTGAGTCTCCCCCCTGCGATCCTGACGGCCTCCGCGTCCTCCTTAGGACACAGCACGGTGAGTACAACACCTGCCCTTTCTGCCTCGCCAAACCCTTCTGTGCGGATAACACTCCATTTGGAAGTGTCCTTCACACAGACGTTCTGGCGCTGCAGCCTTCTGAGGATGATGTCGCTGGCCACAGCATTGCCATGAGCAACAATCACCATCTTCCTCTTTGTCGACAAGGCAGTTAGGCTGTCACATTTGAACTTCGCACCTTCCCACAAACCGGTTAGGTGCTCCACTGTCTTGCACAGCCATTGCTTGGATAGCTGATTTTTGCACCTTAGTACAATCAATCCGCTCTCCACCCTTGCCACAAATCCAATGTCATTGACATCGTCTTCAAGAGACTCCATGGCATCCAACAAAGATACCTTGAAGGTACTCAGATGAGTATCCTCCAGAAGCCCCTCTAGTGACAAGTCCATGACTCCCATAACGAGGTCAGCTTCCGCTACTTGAGCGTAAGTCTTCCTCGCCCTGGTGGGCTCGCCCTTTGCCTGTTCAGCCCGACGTTTAGGCGCTCTGCCAAGACCGCTCGGCCCAGGTACCGCATGCGAGGACTGTGAGTTCGCTGGGTTAACAATCTTTCCAGATTGTCCACCCCGCTCATCACCTCCCGACGTCGGATTTCCCTGTCCCGTCGTTCCCAGAGCTACTCTACCCGTGTTAGGCTTGGGCCTCGAGCCCCTTTCGGAGCGACTGACGGCCTTTATAATTGGCCGTCCATCTCTCCGAGCATTTGCCCCTTTTGGTGTCTGCGTGGAAGAATTATCAACCTTCTCAAGAGACGGTTGTCCATCCTTCCCAGCATCCACCTCAATTGGCCCCTCCGTCGTCTTCGGATGAGGCTCCTCAGGCGTTGAACTTTTTAAAGTGGTTCCGGAGCTATCGCCCCTGAACCTCTTCCCCGAGTTCTCCACCTCCAAGGTCGACTCATCTTGCAGAAGTCCACTGAGTTGGCCCGAGAGCTGCTCAATGGTCTTCTCCGACGACTTCATGGCCTTTTTACGTTGTCTCTTTCGCTTCTGCTTCTCCCGTTTCTTCAACAGGATTCGCTCTGCTTTTGAGACTCCGTCCTTTTCGCTTACACCTGATAAAGCTAACGATTCCGCTCCACTAGGATCGTCTTCGTCCACACCATCAGATGTTCGGCCAGATGTTTTACGCTGCCTCCAGACCGATTTCCCTGCCGACCTGGTGACACCGTCCTCTTTGTTCAACACCGTCGCAGCCGCCGGCTTAGGTCTTCCGAGACCCGTTCCGTCCGCCGCAACAGATGCTGCCATTGATTTTGGGCTGGCTAAAAGCTCGGCTTCTATGGAAGCCTCATTTTCCGCCATCCCCTCCACTACTTTTCCCGCCGTGGTTACCAGCACTACTTCGTATGAGGCAGTGCTGTCCGCCATTGCAGGAATTTCGTTCCGAGTTCCAGAGGTGGGAACGAGTGGTGCAGCTAACAGCTCGGCCTCTGGTGAAGCCTTATTGTCCGCCGTTCCTCCCGTTAACACCCCCGGAACCCCAGATCCAGTTTTTGGGTTTTTACAATCAATATTGTTCCCACGAGTTGCGAAGAAATAAATGTCCGCCTGCGCAGAGATTCGCAGTACGCAGGTAAGGCTAATTATTACGGAGGGCGCCAGGTATCCGTAAGCTCACGTTAACGACTGGGCTATTTGAAAAAGGGGCCCCCAGCCAGGCTGATTTTCGGCACGGATCGCTTAACACCTTAATCCAGCCCCTCACCTCCGACCATGATAAGAGTACGTTGCCGAATGCTGTACTATTGAAGAGTAACAAACACTCACCAACTTACCCTTATCTTAGCTAGATACCGCCTGACATCGTACAGGCTAAACTGTGGTATCTATTTCCAGTCGGCACCCTCGAGGCGGGTTCAGTGGAGGATTTTGCCGACCGGTTTGAGAGGTAACGTCATCAAATGCTGTTTTCGTTCACCAAAGAAAATCAGCTTCTTTTTCATAGTATTGATAACAGATCGGTTCTATAAATTGTCTCTACATAGATACTATCAGCAGGTATCCGTCTCTCTTCAGAGATTAAGTGTAGTTCTAAAATCAAATCTTTAGTCCTATCGTGTTGGACTGCTATTGACCATAATGTGGTGACAAATCCTCCGAATGCACCACTAAGAGTTTTCCTTAAATGTCGCTTCTTGCTAACAGATTCATCAATTAATGATGACTTTATTAAACTGGTATCTACCCCAGAGTCTACAAATAAAATGAGTTTTCCATGAGGGTGTGTCAACAATCTTTAAAGACGCGTGACTGATACCTTCCATTTCAGCTGGCCTACTTTTAGCAAAATTTTGGAGCTCCCGGTTTATTGACCGTACCTAGGCCTCCGTATTTCCTCTGGATTTTTTCCCACTTTTTGAGTTTATAACAGTCGCCAATCCTGTGTCCCTGCTTCTTACAGAAAAAACATTTGGTATCAGATTTTCCGCGATTAGGACCTTTGCTTTGTTAACCTCCATTAGTAGGGCAGGTGTTTGATTGACATTCTCTTGTGACCTGTTGTTGCTAAAAGGTATGCATGACAATTTGAACTCATGTCCGTATTTTTTACACTTTATGCAATAGGGCATGTTTTTTCTCTTAAAACAGACGTCTATGGTGTGCCCGTTTTTGTTGCAGAAGGAGCAGGTAGAAACTTTCCTTTTGATATTTTGGGGACTTACGTTATTATTTTGGTAATTGTTCTTTCCGAGTGGGATCTTGTTGTTTCTGTTCTGGTGAAATGCCACTGTATTACTGGCCTCAGTCTGGTGAACGTCGTTGAATATAGTGCTCCCATATTAAACTGATTGAATCGCTGTCCTCTTTCGAGCAGAATACCCGTGTTTACGGCCTCCTCTGCTAATTCTGCTAACGTGCCCGTCTCACCTAGCATATGAGTTTTGAGCAATGGGACTTGAAGGTCTGATATAAAAGATGTCCTCGCATACCCATCTAGCTCTCTTAACAACGCTTGGTCTCCGATCCTACCGTATCTATTCTTAATACACTGTATCGCCGTGGATTTTAAATCACCTAATCCTTGCAAAACACGTATATTTTCCTGAGGTAGTTGGCGTGCGACTTAAAATTGGTGCGTGAGCGGTCGCAGAAGTGTATACAATTCCTCTATTTTAACGAACTTCTTACTTAGCGCCAATTTATAAACATCACCATATAGTCGCTGTTTTATACAGGCTACGAAATCTTCCAACTCGTCGGGTTTTATGGATTTTCTTGCTAATTCGCACCCAGAAATGAACTGGCTTACTTCGGTCCTCAAATCTTTAGACTCCGCTCCAGTGAGTACTGGGACTGGTCTACTGACGGTCTGTGCAATTTCGTCAATACGCATTTTTAGCTTTAATTCAGATTATACTTCTGGTTGTGTTTTTCGTACTGGTGTATGGCGACGGAGAGGTGTCTCCTGTGCTAGGCAGCGTTCTCTTTCGAGATTCCTCTCTTTTGCCTGGAGTGCACTTAGCTGCCCAGAGTCAATCGAGGTTCTAAGCCTTTTCTCTATAAATTCTTCTGAAATGCCTTTATCTTCTAGTAAATCTTCTAATTGCTTATTTTTATTAATCTCTACTTCTAGCTGTTCCGCGTTGGATCCCTGTTTTGCGATCTGAGTTCGCATAGCCTTAATTTGTATCTCTGCTGCCTCTAAATCGTCTTTTTGTTTTAAGGCTGCTTCTGCCTGGCTTTTTAATATATCGTTTAGCTCGGATAACGTGGCGTCTAATTCCTTTATTGGAGTTAGTACCTTTCCGTGATGCACCTTTGATTTTCCGAGCTGGAATTGCTCGTATGTGCTGTGTTGCTTAATCAAGCTCCACACGAAGTCAATTGACTCGGTTATTGCAACATCTAGTTCTATTGCGAATGCTTCATAAGTTTTAGGGTCCATTTGACTTTTGGTCAAACAGACACTATAATTAGCTATAATTAGCTCCTATACTAAGTTAAACGTTGAACGTAAAACACCTTGTATATACAAGATATTTCACAATACCCTACCGGCTGCGCCAAAATGTTGTGTACTATTTTTCCACAACACTCACTAAATACCTAACGGCTAGACTCAAGGATGTAACGCACAAGATTAGCACCTAGTTCTAAGCTCCTAAATATCCTTCGAGACTATCACACTAGTTAGCTGAAATATATACAATTATACTTTATCAATTACTCTGTACTTGCGATTTGGGAGTTTCGCTTTATTCCTGGTATTACTTCCAATTTTACACTTTTACACTAATACTGGAAGGCCTCGTAAGGATCGCAGTATTTTACAATTTCTTATACACTAGCACTTCACACTCGGTACAAGATTCACAACTGAAAAGCGACTGCCTTCACTAAGCTGGCAGCTTATATACCATTTTCCTAATCCACATACCAACATAACACATAACATATATGAAGATCGCCATTAATCATAACACGAAGTCTTTTGCCGAGCTTTTTGCGAGATGTTTAAACGAAGGTGTTTTCCCGAAAGTATGGAAAAAACAGCGCCTGGTCCTCCTTCAGAAGTCGAATAAACCGGCGGGTGAGCCAAACGCGTATCGTCCCCTTTTCATGATTGATACGATGGCCAAAATATTGAAGCGGTTTATATGCACGCGTCTGGAACAACATCTAGAAAGGAAACCACCTGGTCCACCTGTCCGAGAACCAATTTGGCTTTAGGAGACATCGGTCGACCATAGACGTAATTAGAAAATTGACGGATATTGCTGGCAAGGCCATAGAAGGCACTAGATGGGTGCATGGCGATAAAAAATATTGTGCAGTAGTGACACTAGACGTACAAAATGCCTTCAACTCGGCAAACTGGCCTCTTATTATGAGGGCATTGGAGGCAAAGGAAATGCCGGCGAACCTAATGCGAATAATAAATAGCTATCTGTCTGACAGACTACTGTTGTATGACACGGACGAAGGGCCCAAAAGCTACGTGGTGACGGGTGGAGTGCCGCAGGGATCTGTACTTGGCACGCAAGTACAGCAAGTATTCAAATCTTACAAACTAACAATAAATTATGTGATATTCCCTACGTTCCATCACAATTTGTTGAGTCGCGAGGTATAGCAATTTCACAGCATATTCAGTGTGTCTTTTCTTTTTATTCGACGACGCCCCGTGCTCAGCTACAATTGCCTAGCAAGGGGATTCGGATGATTGTGTAATTTTTGAATGTAGCATCTACAGGACATTGCAACTTCCTCAGAAATTGTGGGCACATTTAAATCTCGATGGATGTTTACGTTCCTCATATACCAAGGCGCGTTTACAATAGTACACATGGATTGTATTCGCTGTAATTTTTCGATATTTGAGGGAGATGCGGTGCCCCAAAACTGAATACCATAAGTCCAGATTGGCTTCAGGATTGCTTTATATAATAGCACTTTGTATTCAAGATTCAACTTTGATCTTTTGTGTAACAGACACTATAACTGATTAATTTTAAGCTTGATCTGAGTTTTCTTTGCCTCTATGTGATTTTTCCAGGTCAGCCTTCTGTCGAGGTGAATACCCAAGTACTTTGTTGAGGAACATTAATTGGCCATTAATTTTAAGTGGGGGACATGTATCTAGCCTTAGCGTGAAGGTTACATGTACGCTCTTTGATTAATTGACTTTTATACGCCATTTTGCTAGCCAGATTTCGAGAGAATCGACATGAGTCTGCAGGAGTTTAGTAGCTTCTATGGGGTTAGGCGAGAGCACAATATTGCCATATCATCAGCAAAGGTCGATATGAATGTATAGTTATTGTTGGGGATATCTGAAGTGTATAAAAGATACAGTAAGGGGCCCAAAACGCTTACTTGAGGAACGCCAGCGTGAATATACAATGGATTTGTTATGTAATCCTTGTGATGTACGAGAAATTGTCTTTTGGTGAGGTAGTAATAGTTTGAGATTGTAAATAAGGCCATCGTGCCATACTTTATCGAAAGCTTGAGTGATATCAAGAAAGACAGCTGAGCAATACTTTTTTTCTTCAAAAGTGTTCCTTATCAGAGTTACAATGCGATGGACTTGTTCTATTGTGCCGTGCTGTTTTCTAAATCCAAACTGATGTTGGGGAATCAGTTGGTTGAGATTAATAAATGGAGTTATATTCATGACAAGTAGCTTTTCGAATACTTTAGAAAGTAGAGGCAGGAGGCTGATACGTCTGTACGATGCAACTTTTGTAGGGTCTTTTCCTGGTTTTGCTATCATACTAATTTTTGAAGTTTTCCAGCATTTGCGATAGTGTTTAATACGAAAATGTGCATGAGATGAATTACTGAAGCCGGAGGTAGCTCTTTTATCATTTTACCGGTATTTTATCTGGACCAGGTGATTTTTTTGGGTTTAAATCTTTATAAATTGCTTTGAATATGTCCTTTTTTTTAATTTTGAGCGTTATTGAGCAAGGTTGAGAAGTTAATTTTGGTAATGATAACTGTGCAGAGGGTGGATTGGGTGTAAACACACTTTTAAGGTGGTTTGCAAAAGCTAAACCCTTCTCACAGTTGCTTCTAGCCCAATTACCGTCACTCTTACCGTCTGACGCTTCACCAGGTGTTAATTTCGCTATGTGCTCTTCTAACTCTTTGTTGTTTTTATTTTTTAAGGCTTGCTTTAACTTTCGAGTGCAGTGCTGTAGCAGTGTTTTCAGATTCGGTGATCTGAATTCTTGCCATTGCCTTCGGAGTCTTCCTTTCTGTCTTACTAGCAATTCAATGTCGGCTGGGGTGTATGGGCTATAGTTTGATTGTTTGCATACCTTTGTGCAGGTGGCTGAGCTGAGAGCTAATGAGAGCAGCTGGTTGAATTTTTTGAGTGCTGAGTCTACATCGTGTCCATTTCTTAATACAGTACTCACAGGAAGATGGGAATTTATATATTTCTTGAATTTCAACCAGTCTATTTTCTTTCTAACGCAATTGCCTTGGGGGCTTGGTGATTTTATAGATATTACCGTGGGTGAGTGGTCAGATGATAGATCATAATTACACTCTGTGGAGATATTTTCCATCTGCAAACCTTTGGCGACTCCAAAGTCTGTGAGATCGGGTATTTTCTTCTTGTCCGTCAGCCAATATGTCGGTTGACCATTTGAAATAACATCGTAGCCGTGGTTAGTGATGATTGAACATAGTCTTCTGCCTTTTGGAGTTATTAAGCGGGAGCCCCAGTGAGTGTGTTTGGCGTTGAAATCGCCAGCAACCAAGAATTTGCTACCAAGAGTTGAGAAAAATTCTTTATATTGCTGTTCGGTAATACTGTATCTTAGGGGACAGTATATCGTAGATATTACTAGCTTAGAGATGTATTCTTCCAGACATATAGATGTTGCTTGCAAGTAGACGCTACTGAAATCTTCGAGAACATGATGTTTTATTCTGCTTTTTATCAATATGGCAGTTCCTCCGCATGCCTTACCATGCGGATGATTTGTGGTGTACAGTTTTTAATATGGTATTTGGTAGCACTTTTTGTCAGTGAAATGGGTCTCAGATATCATCATTATGTCTATCTGGCTGGATTCAAGGAATTGAATTAGCTCCAAACGGTGCTGCCTTAAGCCGTTGGCGTTCCAGTGGCATATCTTGAAACAACTCATGGTCTGGATAGCAATGTTTGGAGTAACATCGATTGATTTTTCATCATTTCTTGCATCATTGTTTGCATTGAGTTCATGAATTGGTTCATATTCTGAATTAATGTTTGAAGCAAATGTTCAAGGGTACTTGACTGTTGGGGGGGGCAGTGAGTGTTTCTGCTCATTGTTTACATTGCTTTGTTGGTGTGGGTTTTGTTTTAACACGCTAGCGTATGAATTGGTTTGATTCTTGTTTGGGATTGCAGAGAAGAATTGTGTTGCATCAATGTTTTGTCTCTTACTTGAGTTGGCTATCTGAGTTTGCTCGACTGGTTTTAGAGGTTGATTGCTGGCGGAGAAATTTAGCTTTAGGGTTGTATATACTTGGCAACCTCTATAATTTGCGGAGTGATTACCTCCATAATTGCTGCATTTTTTCATGCTAGCATCGCCTTTAGATTTTGGGCATATGTTTGATTTATGGAGATCTCCACAAATCACACAAACAGCTGGCAGGGTACAATATGTCTTAGTATGTCCATATTCTTGGCAGTTTCTGCACTGAGGAGGTCCAGTTCTCTTATGGGGTTCTTCGATTGTGATTTTGCGATGCAATAAATATCGAATTTTATATATGGGATGTACTTCACCTTTTTTTAGGGGTTTTGTTTCAGGCTGAAGCTCAATACGATATAACGGTTGAGGTATATTGCTCTTGTCGAGAATGTTGAATACTGTTTTGGCTTGAAACCCTTCTTCCTAAAGGGCAAGTTTGATTTCGTTAATATCAACGTTGGGTTCAACGCCTTTGAGTACAACGATTAAGATCTTACTACTTTTTAGCTGATATGTGTAGTAATTCTCTTTTCCAGCATCAAATTCCGCGATTACTTTGCGATAATGAGTTTCGCTGTAGATTTGCACTTTCGTTTCCTCAATTTGGCCTTTGCGAATAGGAACAACGTGGAAATTCTTTGGTCCTATAAGACTTGTAATTCTAGAAATCAACTTATCTGAGTTGCGTTCTCTTAAGAAAATGGGTGGGGGTTTGAAATTTTTCTTCGAGATAATATTTTCTTCACTTTCATCACCTGAAAGCAGAGCGTATCTATTTTCCGAACTAATATGGGCAGTGTTCTGCTTTTGAATTTTTGTTGAATTCATTTGTTTTGAATAGTGCGGACTTCTTTTTCTCTTTACTACAGTAATGTAGCGATCAATTCCAGTTTGAACAGCAACTGGTTCTTTATTAGTCATCGCACTAGTTGCTTTAACTACTGGGTCATGCACTTCAGTCGAAAGGCCGTTATTTGTTTGCTTTGATGTTGTAGCTGTTGGTGTTACAGCAGGAGAAGCGCATTCTACACTCCACGGTATAGAGGAAGATAGTATATCACGAGAGAACAAATAATTTTTTTTGTCTGTATTTATTGTTGTTGCAAATTTTTATGTAGTGTTAGAGAGAGGAATATGTGCAGGCAAAAGATTTGCACTGTTACTTTCACTTGTGTATCAACTGATTTTTTTGATAATGCACTTATCGGAGGGGTTTGTGCTGGTGATTGCAAATTATGGTTTACACACACATTAACAGTCGATTGCCGTTGCCGGAGAGGAGAGCGCTGAACATTCATATTACAAACAAAATGTTTGCAAACTATATTATTATTATTTTTTTCTTTGATTTTATTGCTGTTTCTGCTTATCTGTATAAGCAATAAAAAACCAATGAAATAACTGCTCGAGTTTATTTAGCGTCTTTTCGCAATATATTTAATTTTATAAACCGAAATCAATCACTTTTTCGACTCTATCTAAAGGGAGATCCAAAACACGTCCACTCTTATTGGTGACTATCACGATATCACGATATAACGATCCCAACACTGTTGGCGAAAACGCTCAGCATATCTTTTTAATCTGCCTAAGATTTGTGACGCAGAGAATGACCATAGAGAAGATAATAAATGAAAGGATGACACCTGATAACATTGTGAGCCATATGCTGCGATCAAGTTTGGTGTGGTTTAAGATGAAAGAATGGGCTGCAATAGCTCTCAAGGAGCTCAGGAAGAAGGAGTGGCAGCGGAGAAATATAACTGCAGCTGTGTGAATGCCATGTACGGGATGTTTGAAGAGGCATCTTAGCTCAGCTTATTCCTGCGAAGTAGTGCTTAACGGCGGTCCCGCAGGACACAAACAAGCTATAGAAGTCGGAGGGTTTAGTACGTAGGTGTACTAGTTCGCAAGTCCAGCATAGTAAGATAATACTGACTGGGCGTGGTCCCGAATGAGGTGTACCTTTAGCGGACAGTATGAATCGTACATGCCGTCTATGGTTGACGGTATCTAAGAAAGATTCCCCCTTCGAATAAAAAAAAAAACATACCAACATATAACATACAATAATATATTCACACCACTTGTGTGTATGTATTTATGTGTGTACCTATGTACACGATCGATGCACTCCACATGTGCGTATGCATGTACCCATTATGTGAGACAGCAACCTTTTGATATACACACACATGCGTAGTCCACGTGAGTTTAGTTATCATGGAATGTCTAAACAGGTATGCGTACGTAAGTGCAGAACTATGAATTGTGTGGGAAAGTGCTTTGTCAGCTTTCACAATCATAAGTAATATTAGTATGAACTGAACTGAACTATTAGTATGACTGAACAACTTCGAGTAATGTTGGAATGTGTATGGATAAATATGTAGTTCACAATTTCGGGCAAAATATACATATGTGCATATTTCATATTTTGGCTCGCAGCAGTGTTTTAATCTGTGAAAATTAGGTTTCGCAATAAGGGCTCGAGCTCGTAGATGTCTTTCTTTACTCTCCCACTCAGTCACAATTTTAATGTCTTTTCTTTTGTCTACATTCTCCATGATTTTTCCATAGGCAGCGTTGTGTTACAGCTTAAAAAAAATTGTTTCAAGCTCTTTTTTGCAAGAGTTCTATAATATGTATTACGATCAATGTAATTCTTTAACCAATTTGATTGTTTAAATTTCAAAATACGATGAATTTTTACAAGTTTTAAACTATTCATAATACATTGTTTCAAATTGGGGTAATGAATGATGTATTTTTTTTTTTTTTTTGTTATTTAAGTCGGGAATTAATTTTGTTGATTTACCAATTGGCGACTTTTTATTTTCAGCACAGAACGGTAAATCATTATGATAATCGTGAATAGATGTAGGATAATCTAGATCAACTTTTAGAAAAAATCCTACATCTGAAGTATCGCTTATTGAGAAAATATTGAAATCTGTAATGTTCCAACCCACTCAAATCCACCATTGGGTAAGTACTCAGACATTGCCCAACAATATAAATTATTGGCATCTAAATACATCAGATATTCAGGTGGTTTAGTGCAATCATATTCTGGTAGATAGTTATTATTTGCTTTTGCATAGCGATTTCTACATTGAACAATACCACCTCTTATTCCATTCTTTATGAAATTATACATGTTAATGTATTGGAAAAGATCTAATTCAATCATGGTGGTTTTCAACATAGCATTCCAGGATAAACATGGTGTAGTACGATAATGACAAGGATCTAGTTAATAGATATCTTTACAAACTTTGCGAAAATTTTCAAATACATCTACCAGCAATAAAACAATACAAAATGTAGTCGAGCAAAGTTTTACATTTAAATGTAGTCCAAAGACTTACAGCATGTTCATAGTCAACAAGAGAACACTCTGAATTACTTAAAGTGGAGAAGAATTGTTCTCGAGGATGGAGATTATTTTCCTTCGAATGATCAACCGTATTAAAATATTCGTATGGAAATACCCCTTTACGTTTAAATAAGTTAAATTCTATACTAGATGGATATGCTGACTTTAAAACATGAAAATCTTCGCTATTTAAATTTTGAGCTAAATTTTTCAAACCAGAGGACATAAATCTGAATGAATCCAGAAACAGTAACTCTACATATTTTTTCTCTGCTAAATTTATATATTTTGATATAATGCTTTGTTTAGAGGAATAATTTTAATATTACCGGGAAACTAAAAGATGACAATCATATCCCGCAAAATTGTGGAAGAAAATTGGAATAAACTTTGCAATTTGAAAATTTAAATTACAGTTTGAATGAGCAGGGCCGCGATATTTTCCCGTTAAATGACAATGATCGAAAACTCTATCTTCATTTATTTCCTTTTCATAAATATGACATATTCTTGCTGACGTATGTAGCTCTAATTCTTCTGGTGTGAGGGATTTCATTGATATAACTATACTTAAATAATTATTATAAATATTTGTGACATCATTAACTACATTACTTATAAATATTTTTGCACAATCTTCGCCCGAGTAAATTACAAATTTATTTAGACTTTGGTCGAAACAACACTTGATATAATACGAAAATGCTATCGGGCTATGAATTTGAGTAGTTAACATATTATTAGATTCATTTACATTCACGTTCTCTAAAATACACTCAAAATCTGCAAAGATAGCGAATGGAACTGTAAGTTTAGACTTGAAAGAACTAAATTTTAACTTGTTGTTACCGTTTTCACCAGTGGGCATATTTGTTACCACTTTGTTGCACTCTTCTCGGTGTCTGCTCATAATTTCATCATTTCTGCTATATTGCAAACATAAGTTGCATAGGGAAATACCACACTTGTTTAATGTCAGCTGTGATTTAACTAGTCTGTAGTTGATAGTTTATGTGTGTTGATCTTACCTTGAAATATCTTTAATCCAAACGTAGTAGAAATTGTCTTCTTGTTGAATAAATAAGAGGTTTATGTGGATATTTTTCTACTCTTTGGTACTGTAATCAGTACTCACAGTAATTACATTATCCTGAATATTTACATTGAATCTGGTGCATCTATGATTATTTCTTCCAGCTGAGAATGCAGATATTATTGCCCATTTAAAGCAGTATTCGTCATTGTTCTGAACATTGATACAAGCATGCTTTTCAGTTAATTTCTGTGGTGATTTTATATATGACGATCCTCTCAGTGGTTTGTACTGATTTAAATTTATCTCCAATCCATTTATCTTTATTAGAGTCCATCCACTATCTCGTTCTTGGAATTCTTGCATTTTTGCACATAAAGCATTGGCTTTATCGTTGTACATTGTTTCAATATCTTGTGGTTTTTTTAATAAGATCATTTTTGTTTGAAATGTGGAGTGTTTTCTATTGGTGACGGAGTGGAATTTTTTTTATGATCATTAGTCCTCAAATGATATGACCAACAATTAATTGGAATTCTCTTTTCACATTCATCACAAAATTTAAAACTAGATGACGGTTGATCATCATTATGTTCTCTTTCAATTGATTTGCTTATTTTTAATATATTCCTATAATTATAATATAACATATTAATACTAATATATTATTAATATAATCCTATATATTAATATTATTAATATATTCCTCTTTCTCATGATTTTTTCAACATGATTTTTTAAATAACAATTTCTTGTGAAACTTTTTGTACACTGGGTGCAGTTGAACTTTCGACCTTCGTGTTTACTTAACACATGACTTTTCAAACTTCTTTGAGCGCTGAAACTCATTTCACAAATATTGCAAATGAAACCTTTCATATTGAAGCACGAATTTGGATAGCTCGATGTTTACTGAGGTGTAGACAACTTTAGACGCTTTTTATAAGATTATTATTCCAAACACCTTATCGCCATAATAAAAACGGTTTATCAACAGGAAGTTCTTATTAGTAAAACACCAATCGTTTCCTGTTTGAATTCTTTCTCATGCGCAATTATTGTGAAATACATATATTTCTTATCAGTAGTATTTTCAAGGTCATTCGAATGTTTTTTGTCAACAGGAAGTTCTTATCAGTAAAACCGCGATCATTTCCTGTTTGAATTTTTACACGCGTAATTATTGTGAATTACACATATTTCTTATCAGTAGTATTTTCGAGATCATTCGAATATGTTATCATTAGAAATTAAAGAGTTCATTCGAAAATATGGTAATATTATAACAGAATCGCATTGGTTAAAAGTACAAAATTTATTAGAACTTATATCAAATGTTCAAAAGGTTGGATTCATAGAATCGAAATATGGAATTCATATATCTAATTGTCCTTGAGCAATGATGAGACAACTGTTGGACCTGACACTTGTGCCTGTTATACCATCGAAAAAAAATGCTTGGATATGGAAAAATTGATGACTATGTACGAAAAACTTTATCAAAGAATGAAAATGAAATAGATAATATCACAAATATATTAGTTTATATTTATTTATAATATTATTAATTATAAAATTTATTTTAAAATAAACTTTAAATTTGTACAATTAACAAAACTATTATATATTAATATTATCTGTGTTTTTTCCTTTCAACCTAAGGCATCTGATATCTTGTTAGTAACTTCTCAAGATCATCGATGTTTTTTTGAGTTGCACTATTAGCCTTCTCAGTCACACATATTTTTTGTGTAGCTCTATCAGTCTTCTCAGTCTTATATATTTTTTTAGTTGAACTATTAATCTTCTCAGCCTGAATGAGTTTTTGATTTGTGCTGTCAATGTCTTCGAATATACAGGATGATCTAAATTGTGAATCATATGTAAAACGTTCTATGCCTGGATGTGAAATTCCCATCAATGTAATCGATCCGCCAATCAATTCAATTTTTACATGCTCCTTTATAGTAAACGTGAAACTTGTATCAAGTATCCAATACCATCTTCTGGAGTCAAATAGATTTTTAAGTATTCCTTAACAACATCAACTTGAATAATCTTGAAATATTTCCAACCGCCCTTGCATATACAATACTTGTCACCCTCCTTTACTTTTTGAATCCAAAACATTTTTCATTTATCGCGATCGTTAAAGCTCAACTCCAATTAAAGCTTACTGACTCAACACACCATTATTTATATCCTCGACACCAAACCTCTTATCTCTTATTATTCCAAACACCTTATCGCCATAATATAAACGGTTTATCAACAGGAAGTTCTTATCAGTAAAACACCAATCGTTTCCTGTTTGAATTCTTTCTCATGCGCAATTATTGTGAAATACATATATTCTTTATCAGTTGTATTTTCATGATCATTTACATATTCTTGTCAACAGGAAGTTCTGATCAGTAAAACCACAATCATTTCTATAAATATCTTATACACAAACCGATGACGTTATAGAATCTCTGCATCTCTGTGCCAGAAACCCCCAACCCGAACTACTCGTATTTGCTTTCCCATGAAAGGTCTATTGGGTGGAGTGGTTTCCCATGCTGCCTTTTTGATGCATTGAGTAAAATATTCAACAGCCTCAGTTATTTCCTCCTCACTCTTGAGTAGCATTTTATTATTCAATGTTGACGACAAAATGGTTTTAAAGTGAGCCCAGTTTGTATGTCTGTTGTAAAGTTGGCATTTTTAGTTTGAAAACTGCAGATCCTTACTTATGACAATAATGACAGGAGAATGGTCTGACGAAAGATATAAACTGCTTTTGCGTTGTACATGCTCTGGGGAGACGCCTTTAGCGATGCAAAAGTCAATAAGGTCTGGGAATTTCCTCGGATCTGTTGGCCAGTGCGTGGGATCTCCGGTAGAATAAACGTTAAGCTTCATGTATCTTTAAGCAGTATACAATTCACAATTTTTTGTTGAAGTAAGACGTGAACCCCAATATAAATTCTTTGCGTTTTGAAGAAGTTTATGTAGGACTCCATTTTTAAATTATGTTTAGGAGGACTATATACAGCAGAAACTAAGAGCGGGCCGTCTGCAGTTTGAACTACAATATATGTAACTTGAAATTCATTTGTGCAGTAGTGGTTAGTTTAATAATGTTTTTCATTCTTTCTTATCATTATTGCCGAGCCCCCATGTGCTGTTCAATCAGGATACATCGATTGATACAAGCAGTAAGAAGGAATTTTAAAGAAGCTTTCCTGAGCGAAGTGTGAAATAAACTAATAATATCTACGTTATTTTTACTTAAGAATAGTTTTAATACATTTGAATGGTGTGACAATCTGTTGGCATTCCATATGACTATTTTCATTGACATGGTGTTGTGTTGGAAATGAGATTTAATATCAAACTTGTCAATCGCCTTGTTGATAAGCATTGTTCGATTCAAAAGTTTCACTGCTTAAATTTTTTTGTTTTGTTTGATTTGATTTGATGCTTTCCACTTGAGCGTATGTTGTATGCTGAGCCAATTGTTATTTTTGATTAACAGATTGATTCGTAATGTCATTGCTACAATCTACTTGAGAAGGCAGAATTTTTCTCTTAATTTCGGAAAAGTACTTGTTTGCCATTTTTTTAGACAGAGCATCTCTTGTAAGTGGCAGGGTGATTTCCCTTGCAGAGTACACATTTGACGTCACTTGACTTAGTATTCCTAGCACAGTCAGCTGAGGCATGATCGCCAACACACTTTATGCACTTCGGTTGCCTACGACAACCAGGTTTCGTATTACCATACTGTTGGCATCTAGAACACTGGACAACTCACGTTTAGGCTGAGGTGGCTCAAATATGACGCGACTATGGAGTAGAGTTTTTATATCATAGCTGTCTTTATGATCAGGTTTTTCAACTGCAAACATAGGCATAGCTGTTTTGGTTTAGTAGTGCTTTGGTTTAGTGCATATACCAGTTATTAGTGCGGAATGACCATATTCTTGAAGCGCTAACTTTATTTCAGACGCTTCTACAGATGGCTTCTTAGAATGGCTTTAGAACTTTTTTCGTTTTTTGGTTTAAGTGTATAACACTCGGTTTTTTTATTTTCTAATTGTTTTACAATTTTGGAAAAATTTTCTGGATTTGTTGGTTGTATTTTGATACGATTTGAAGATATAACCCTTAATTCGTACAATCCATCCAGTATTGCCATTAATGGGTGGATGTTATCAACTTTATCTACAAATATGGGTGGTGGCTTTGGAATTTCTAAATTTTTTTTTGGTCTGCGTTGCAAGCGTCTTCCACAGAAAGTGTTTCAAATCGATTTTCATTATTTAGCCAATATGACTTCAGCTTATTTTGTTCTCTCTCTATGTTCTTTTGAATGCCTATCTTCGGACCACTTCTCAGTACTCGTTTTTCCATTTTCTTAATCAAAGAGGTAATATTCATATCAACTAATGCACTAATAGAATGGGAGGGTTGCCTCTGAATATTTTCATTTCTTACTCTTAAAAATTTGCTTTTCATATCTGTTTGTAATTTTTGAAAGTTATTTTCAGTTTCGGCATTTATAGTATGTTGTTGTTTTTGGTTATCGCCACCTATTAGTAATTTAGAAAAATTAATTCCATCGTCCTGCTGCTACTGCCACCTGGCGGTGGTGATCGTTCAACTGGCATTTACCAGTATTTTAATACGTGGGCACTGCTGCGCACCAGCTGTAACCATCAGCTGTCCTTGTTGAGTAGAATTGATTTTTCAGCGAGTGAGTGAAATCTATATTTACCCCTCCTGTAAAACAAAATATATTTATTTACAAACCTGAGCCAGAAACAGGGCACAGCAAAACACCCAATCGAGCTCGCAGAACTTTATCAATTGCGAACGTAGGTTCATATTCCTAATTTTCAGGAGCTTCAAAATACACACATCCGCACGTATAAAAACAACTACCGTTATGCTAAAATTGGTGGGGTGCAAATTGCCTCCCTTAAATCTTCAAACGCTTTCTAACATTTTTCGGTCCATTTAGTAATTTATTAATTGGTCGCGCCATGCCTGCCATATTTTCAACAAATTTTCGATAATAATTTGATAGACCTAAGAATGCCTGAACTTCTTCCTTATTTCTTGGAGCAGGAATATTTTTAACACATTCTACCTTACTGCGATCTGGCAACACCCCTTCCTCAGTGCATTTATGACCTAAATGAATTATCTCTCTTCGTAGAAACTGGCACTACTTTGTGTTTAGTTTTAAGTTATGTTTACGTAAGAGTTCAAACACTCTCCTTAAACGCGATACATGTTATTCCAAATTCCGACGGTAAACAACAATATCATCCAAATATACAAAACAATCTATTCCCTAGAGTCCAGTCAATACATGATTCATTAGTCTTTGAAAAGTAGCGGGTGCTCCCGTTAAGCCGAAATGCATTCTCTTAAATTCGTAATGCCTGACACCTGAACTAAAAGCTGTTTTCTCTCTATCTGATTCTTCCATTAGCACTTGATGATATCCACTGGCCAGATCAAATGTTGTGAAATATCTACTATGACCTAACTGATCCAATATTTCATCGATGCGTGGAATTGAAAAAAACCTGTTAAATGGTGTCATCGTTCAAATTTCTGAAACCAACAACTAGTCTCCATTTCTTTTTTCCATCGCTTCCCGCCTTCTTTGGAACTAATATTATTGGGGAATTACAAAGGGAAGAAAGGAATGATTATTTCGTCTTCCAACATTTTATCTACCTGCCTATTAATCTCTTTCTTATGCACTTCTTATAACCTGTACTGTCTCTGATTTATTTGAGCCTGAGTCTTTACTAATATCGTGTGCTTTATACCAGTTGTGTAAGACAATTTATCGCCTTCCAAACAAAACAAATCGTGAAATGACTTAAAGATGTCTTCCATCGATTTTCTTTCTTCAATATTTAAGTTTGAATCTAACTTAACCATTTCTAATATTTTAGTAACCGTCTTGAAATTACTAGTTTCCCTAACTTTATTATTTGTGTAACATCCCCATGACCCATCTAAAATTATTCCCAAAGAAACATTTTGTTTTTCTACTATAACCGTTTCCAAATCGGTATTTACCTTCAAGGGAACTATCTTCATAGTTCTCGGTTCTACTATAACCGTTTCCAAATCGGTATTTACCTTCAAGGGACCTATCTTCATAGTTATCCCTGGTACTACAAACTCACTGTTGTAAAGTACTCTATTAGCCTCGTTCAATGATTTGAGAGATAAAGTCATCAAATGCTGTTTTCGCTCATCGAAGAAAATCAGCTTCTTTTTCAAAGTATTGAAGACCGATCGGTTCCATAAATTCTCTTTCTACGATATCATCAGCACGTATAGTTCTAAAATCAAATCTTTAGTCCTCTCGTGTTGGACTGCTATTGACCCTAATGTGGTGACAGAACCTCCGAATGCACCACTATGATTTTTTCTTAAATGTCGATTGTTGCTAACAGATTCGTCAATTGCTTATGACTTTATTAAACTGGTATCTGCCCCAGAGTTTACAAGTAGAATTAGTTTCCCAATGAACACATCATCTACATCAGAGACTCTCAAACAGTAGCCATATTTGTTATTACTGGATGGGAACCATCTCAACAATCCCCCTGGACTATTGACTACCAACTTCCACCATCTTGCTATCTAACGTGGAAGGTGTGTCAATAATCTCTAAAGAAGATGACCCACATCTTCCATTTCAGCTGGCCTATTTTTTTAGCAAAATTTTGGGGTTCCCGGTTTATTGGCCGTACCTGAATCCTCGTAGTTTCCCTGAGTTTTTTCCAACTCTTTGCATTTGTAACAGTCGGCAATCCTGTGTCCGGGCTTCTTGCAAAAGAAGCAGTTAGCTTCTGGTTTACTTCGATTAGGGCCTACATTTTCTTGGCTTCTCTTACTATGTTCTTGGAGTATATTTCCCTTGGGACTTTATATTGTTAGTAGACGATGTACATGATAGATTTAACTCATGCCCATATTATTTACATTTAATACAGAAAAGCGTCTTTTTCCTTTTAAAACATTCGTCTGGTTAGTCCTCTCTTGTCGCAGAAGAAACAGGTAGGAACTTTCCTTTGGCATTTTTTGCGATTTACTTTATTCTCTTGGTACTCTTCTGCCATGAGTGGAACCGAATTATTTCTGTTCTGGTGAACGGTCGTGAGACTTACATTGGCTCTCATATTGAGCTGATAGTGCTGTTGCCCTCTGTCTAGCAGGATACTCGTATTTAAAGGATTCTATGCCAGTTCCTCTATCTTGCCTTTCTTGCTTAGTATATGGATTCTGAGCATTGTTTCACTAAGGCCTGTTACAAACGATTTCGTTGCTGACGCCTCTAGCTCCTGCAGCAGTGTTTGGTCCCCTTTTCCCCTATAAGAGAACTTGACACACTGGGTTGTGGCGGTTTTCAGTTCGTCTAATCTTGCCGTGTAAACTGAATTTGGTGAGTGATTGGTTCTAACTGGATTACTTTTAGGTATGTGTTTCTCAAGATTGTATACAGTTCTTCCAAATTGGCAAGTTTTTTTTTGCCAATATCAAATTAAACGCTTCTCCGTATAAACGTTGGTTTATGCAAGATATGAAATCTTCTGGTGTTCTTATCTCTCTTGTGTATACTTGTAAGAGCTTTAATTTAATAATTTCTAATATAGATAATTTGCATGTCCAGTGCTGTCTGCTTTGTAGGTAGGTTTGCTTTCTGAATATTTATTTAGAATTCTTCTAACATAAGTGATATTTCAGATGGATTTACAATGCGAAATATGGTAATGTCGCTTTGGACAATGTCTACATATCCTGTTTGTATTTCAACATATCCGTTATCAGTTTCTATTTGTTCTATTATTACTTGTCTCAGCGCTAAGGTCCAAGTCATCGTTAGTAATACTTTGAGGATCCAGTTTACCTGTAAATTTAGTTTGACTTTTAAAATTATATGTGTTTACATTTGATAAGTGCAAGTTTTTGAATTAAAGTTCCTCTTTATGTATGACTGATTTTTAGTTGTTGGTATAGCCTTCTTCCCTATTTTCTGTGTAATTTTCTTGTTTTCTACTGTGCTTGGAAACATATATTGACACATTGATGATTATTATAGTATTAAATAGCTTTACTCATTTTGTGAGTTGAAATCACGGCTTTCGATCCCTAGTATTCTAATCATATTGTATTATGAGTCATTATGTATAACCGCAATCATCACATATCATAATTTGAGTTTTGAAATGGTTTACTATTGTTTCCAATATAGGGATGTGATTATTCAGCTCCTCCTCTTGAGAGTCTGAAATAGTTAGTGGCCCAGGTTATGGGCAAGAGTTATTTTTCTGTTGTGGAGTAGTATCGTTCGTGTTCGTTTAATGTTTTGCTGGCGTAGCAGACTGGATGGTTACCTTGCTGTAAACTGTACCTAGCATCCGTTAGTAACTTAAATGTTTTGTTAAGATGAGGTCCTCTGTAAAAATATGTTTAAGTTTCTCAAAAGCATTGTTGTAATTGAGGTAATTTATTTTTGCTCCTTTCTTTAGGTACTTAGTCATGGGGTGCGATACTTTTACATAATCTTTAATGAGTTTGCGATACTACCCAGTGGCAGCTAAACATGCTTTAATAGGAGTTTGGGAGTGGAAGAAATTTTAATTTTAAAATGCCCTCGATCTTCGGAAGAATGCATTTCTTTTCCAAAGAATTTGTATTTATCTATTATTTAGATTATGTTCTCTAAGTTCCTTTCAGGACCTCTTTCATTGGGGTGCTAAAAATGAGTAGCTGTCTTTTTTCGGTCTTCTCCTCTTACCAGTATCTGGTGGAAGCCTTTGGCTAAGTCCAATGTGGTTTGTCAAAAATTCCGTCTATGTGGGGTATGGGAAGTTTTTCGTCCACTGTTACCTCATTAAATTTTCTATAGTCTATTACAAGTGTCCATTTCTCCATGTCTGAGTTGTCCGTTTTCTTCGGAACAATCCATAGTGGGCTGTTATAAGTGATATTGCTTCTTCTAATAATGTCGTGCTTAAATAATTCATTAATCTGTGTTTTAATTTCCTGTTCGTGTACCTGTGGGTACATATAAATTTTGGAATATGTCGTAGTATTTATTGTAGTTATTATTTCATGCTGTACGACAGAAGTATTAGTTAGTTGGCCAACTTCGTGATAAAAACAGGGCTTTGTTTGACCAATTCTCTTCTCTCCTCAAAGGTTTTTAAATAAGTCTTTATATCCGGATATTTCGTCCCCAGTAGATTCGAATTGGCAAGACCTAATAAATTGCAGGGAATTGTTGTTTATTATTAGAGTATTATTTTCCATGTCGATAATTGCTCTTAGTGTTTTTAGCAAATTTGATCCAATAATCAAACTATTTTCCCTTAAATTCAATTAATTTCCATGCAATATATGCCTTTTCCTTAAATTCTTTAGGAAATTCAGTTATTATTTTATTTGAGATTGTAATAATGCGATTTATTGATTTCGTGGTTTTTCTAATGGACTTCGCGGATATTGAGGTAATAGGAATTCATTGATTAGTGAAGTGGTAGAACCGAGGTCGATTAAGCACAGAATTTTATTTTTATTTATTGTTCTGTCTATTATCAGTATCTTCATACTATCGGGTCCATGAAAAAATTTACGTTCTGGAACTGTATGTGATCTACATCCATTGGCTTAGTTTGTGAAAAGCATAATGTATTGCGTTATAATCCTCTGTTTCTATAATTGTTTTGCGGTCCTGTAAAAAATTGCCTGTTATAGCTTGTTTGTCTTAAGTTATGATGTGACATAAGTGAATTTGTATTTTGGTTGTTGTACTCTGGTCTTGAATTATGGTTATTTACTGCGTTTTGATTTTCTTGAGTTTGGTATTATCACCTATTGAAATGATCCCGTATGTGGGTGCTTTGGCGCAGTGGTTAGTGCTTTGTCATTCATACAGATAAGGTCGTGGGTTGAATCACCGGCTAAAGCATAAATTTAATATCGAAAAGATTTTCCTTTCGAACTAACACGTTTTTTTTATTTAATTTCAATATGGTCTTGGATTTTCTGTGGTTCTCGAACCGACTTACGGTCGATTTCGGTGCTCCCAGGCATCCAAATGGCCGTCCATCGGACCCCCACATATCCACCACGTGGATCATTTTCCCCAAAAAACGTCTTTTTTCTTTCCTCATTTTTGTTCATCTCGCTAGTTTTTACTACCGACTGTTTCTTCTTTCTTCTTTTTTTATTATAACATAAAATTTATAATTTTTTTTATATAATTCCATTATTTCAATTATATTTTGTCTGTTCTTGTTCTTTTTTTTACTTTTACTTGTATTTTTCTCGACACGAACAGTGCGCGTATTTTTTTCTTGCCTTAATAATTTTTATATATCGAGTGTTTTGTACTCTACAAACTTAATAAGTATTAATATATATTCTTAATACTTTCCATTCTGGAAATATTATAATTCGCTTCGATAATAAATTGTGTATACATAATTCGTTTAATAATAATATACAACGTTTATATTGTTACGTTTTTATTCTGTGAGCGTTTAATTCTATTTGAATTACCTTGTTCGATCACTGGATTCTGTTAATAATAACTGCAGCACTTATTTTATACAACTATATACACCAACAATTTATTTAATAAACACTATTTACAATCAACTCTGTTTATAATCAACTATTTACAATAACACTTTAATGTACTAGCAACTTTTGCCTCTGTATAGATGTTTGCGCAGTCACGTTCGGTATTCGATTGATTCTCTCTTCTCAACACTGGCTCTATTTATACTCTGTTGGCAACACCCCAGAATCTTCCTTTATCGAGATTCTTCTCTTTCTTTCTCGTTGGCTTGTTCTGGTTATTACTTATTTCTTTTTGTTGACATTCGTTTCGATGCTGCCAATAGTGTCAGTCCAATAGTGATGAGTAACCAACTATCGATATTCGTTATAATATATATCCCGAGGTTTATTTTGTACGAAATAAAATACAACAAAAAAACAATTAGTTTGTGTTTTTCGTGCTTTTCTTTTTCATTTCAATACGGAATTTCTTCCGACAATGAAATAAATCAAAATTCGATTTATACATACATCTTGAACAATGGTATTGGCCACCAACGAAAGGCTTAACAATCTAGGTGATAAAAAGTGTGCTGATGCAAATACAACAGCAACAACAAGAAGCAGCAGCACCACATCAACAACAACAGTTAATAAAGCAGAACAAATGGAAGAAAATCACCGGCAACAACAGCAAGATTTGACATCAGTCATCAACAGCAATAGTTTGCAATTGGAATAGATGAAGGGGGATAATTACGTTACCCGAAAACATAGTCAAGTAGTTTTTTATTTATTATTATTTATTATTCTATTATTTAAAAACGATTAATTGGAAATAACTTTAATTTTTGTTAGAACTCAAGAAGCAGTCGGTAACTAAAATCTCAGCGGTCTAACTCAACCAAGGTATGAGCCCACCGGCATCTCTCTCACGTACACAGGCATATTCTCGTACATCCTGACCACATGTGCTATGAACGAATATATTGAATTTTCGGAAAACACTATTGAATATGAATATATAAATTGCCATTTAGCGACTAACAAATCCTGATTTTACTTTTCCTTCTTCTTGCTTTTCATAAACGATTATGATATTCATGACGTTGTCGATTTAAACAACTGGACACTGGATATCAAATATATGGATATCACACTGTGCCTTAATTTCTCAAGCGGTCTATCTGATTTCTTTCCGACTTTAATTACGTTACTATCCGTTAATATATATAGGTAACGTATATGCACGTGTTAAGAAGTCGTCTTATGAGTGTATTTTCTTTCCCATTTTGATAGTTTTTGCTATCACAAGTTTTTGCTGCCTGGTGTATGATGGGAGTAGAGCAGCCATAATTTGACTATATGTTTCGCTCTATGACACAGACCTTGCTGTTGTGTACCACGGTTTTCACTAAGTTTTTTTTGTTTGGAGATCCAGTATTCCATTCGCACGAGGAGTAAAAGGAGCTGGTTTGAGCCATGTATCGAGATAGCATGGATGAACTCCACCATAAACTTCGTAAAACGCTCAGCATAGGGTAAGAGAATTGGAAACCTCTCTATGTAAATGAGTGCGGGAATATTATATATTATATCTTTAGAGATTAGCCGAAGCAAACCACTATTCTCTGTGTCCCTTTTTGTCCCTCAAAGCGTGTGTTATGTACTTGTTTGGTTGCAGAATTCTTCTACTTCCCTCCTCATAATAACATCACGAGTTATTTCAAGCATATCTTTGTGAGGTATGTTTCACATTTTGAGTAATAAATTGTAGACCTAGTGTAAACACCCTCCTGCTTGCCAATGTAGGACACTGCTACACAATGTGAAATCTGTTCACATAATCTGAAAATATCAGCATCCTCTCTTCAACAAGACCCATCTTGCTTAGGTGGTACCTGAAGTTACCATTCCCACTTACTAATGCAGTCAACCAGCTCAGAGTTAACCGTCCAAGACTGAGAACCCTACCGGATTCACTGCCCCTTGGTTACCTCAACGATGCCTTTGCCTGTCTACAAGTGGACAACCACTCTCATCTCCACTGATGGAGTTTCCTTATCCAATCTCCGACCTTTGCCTTCACCGTACCGTTACTAAGCGCAACTACTGGCTCTGGCCCATAAAATTCAGCTTTAGATCCTTGTCTACACACATCTTCATTTTGCTCTATACCAATGTGTCCCTTCACCCACATAAGAGTAATCGCATTATTGCGACCACATCCGTTAAGTTTCTGAGCACATTCGAACATCAACATAGAAGATACCATAGGTTGTCGCAATTGCCTGATCACCGCTTGGTTAGCGAGTGCTAGCAAGATTTTCTTACCTTACACCTTTCCGTCCAATAGATAGTTTAGCGCATACACTAAACCAAACATTTCTGCTTGATAAACCGATACGTATCTTCCCAAATTCAGATTGCATGCCAGTTCTAACATTTTAAAGATGATTCCAGCACTCGCCTTGCCATCCATTAATGAACCATCTGTAAAAATACTGATGTCATTGTGACTTTTCAGTCATCTTCAGCCTACCCATTCCCTCCATTGGCATTTGCGCCTCCTTTACACTGCTATATAACAGTGACAGGATCTCCGTACCGAATCTATACCAATTATTGGTTGTCTTCAGACGTAATGCTGTTAATGCTGTTAACTTCATAATGTGCAAGACCAACGGCAGCAGCCCCAGAAAGACTTCCAATACTTCTACTGGGGTCATCCGGATAGCTCCGGTAATCCCAATGCAAGCCATTCTTGGCACTCTATCTAACTTGCTCTTTGCGGTCTTTTGGGTGACCTTAGGCCACCACACCACAGCAGCATACGCTATTACGGGTGTTACCATCGTTGTGCAGATCCAGTGCATTGCTCTCGGAGTAATTCCCCACATGAAACCGCACACTCTATTACACTGGTACAATACCCTCTTGACTTTCTGGATCTTATCATCATCATATTCCAAGTCTGCTTGTTATTCAGGGTGACACCTAGATACTTTATTTCCTTGGGTCCATTGTTAACCCTGTCCTCCTTTCAGCAAAGAGCGCTTTCCCGTTTTACTAGCGTTTACGGATAGTCTCTATTCTGTGCACCATTCTTCAACCATTCTGAGTGAACCTCTCATGGTTTCGTAAATAGTGTTCAGGAGCATACCACTCATCATTACCGCTATGTCATTTGCATACCCGATGGTGTATATGCCATTTGAGTCCAGAAGCTGGTTTAGGGAATATACCGTGATGTTTCAAAGAATGGGATGGTACGCCCCTCTAGGGACTACCCTACGTCTGAGCCTGTACCTCTCATTTTGAAAATTGATGGCCCTTTTCCTCAGCATGCTGTCCACCCACATTATAATGTTTGGGCTGACTTCACGAGTAGCAAGGGCCATCCTTAATTTATCGAAACCAATCTCATCGAAGGCACCCTCTATATCCATAAAAGTAGAATAGATATCCCTCCACAAGACAGTTGTCTCTTCGCTACCCGAACGAGTTCGTGCAGGGCCGCTTCAGTAGATGTGCCAGCTCTGTATGCGTGCTGACACCTGCTCAGTGTTTTTTTCAAAAACCTTATCCTTTCCATATAGTCCACCAGTACTCCCTTCATACATTTAAGCAGAAAGGAGATCAAGCTAACCGGTCGGAACGACTTCGCCTCTGAGTATTCCCTTTTCCCGGCTTTGGAAGAAATACAACCTTAATCTCTCTGCATTGAGTCGGGACATATCCTGTAGCCAGGCAAGTCGTGAATATTTCCAGAAGCCTGTCTATCAGAGCTTTTGCAACCCACTGAAGTAGACCCCAAAATATTCCATATATACCTGCTGTTTTGAATGGAGAGAAACGTTTGATGGCGTTTATCACTCCATCTCTGGTGCCTATCCTTTCAGCTTCAAACCTTTCATTCCTGTTTGCACCTTTGCGGGTGGCGTCCCAAGGATCTTCCTGGAAAATGCACCACCATCAGGTATTGCAGTGACTCTCCGATTGTCTCTCTAAAGGACCCATTCGTTTTGCGAATTAGTCCCAACTTTGACACCGGGTCCTTTGATATAATCCTCTATAATCTACATGTATCGGTCATATCTTCCATATTTGAGCAAAATTCGCTCCACGTTTTCCTTTTACGGTTGCGTAGAGTCTTCTTCAGCTCCCTTTTCTTTGACTTGTAGTCGTCCCACGCGTTGGGGTCCCCTTCCATGTGACGATTAAAAGCCTTTCTTGTCTCCTTTTTCATGGACTCTAGTTCCACATTCCACCATGAAGTGGGGTCCCCTTCGTTCACTACCGTAAGGGGACAGGCAGTTTCAAATGTTTTGATCATGGCTGAGCTGATAGACTTCATCTTCCCCTGGTCATAATTGCTCAATAACTTCATAGTACTTTTTACAGCCCGTTCTCGTCTGTATCCTTACCATTCTATAGTCGTTCCCATTTCATTTATCTCACAAATTCACAAACTAATTGGCCATGTGGTTAGACATGGTTAGTCTATCCACAACCCTCAAATCCAAAATCCTGCCCAACATTTTGACATTCGACAGGATAACGTCATTGACCTCGCAACGACGTGCATCAACAATGGTCGGTTCTGTTCCCCTATTGGTAACATGTAAACCAAATCTTTCTAGACATTCATGTAGACATTCTCCTCTATAGTTTTCATTGCCGCTGCCCCACACAAAACTATGCGCATTGGCATCGCAGCCCAAGATAACACCAACACCCCTATCATCACAGAATCTTACTAGAGCTTCTACTTCTCTTGGAGGTGGTTCCTCCAGAGAACTGTATGGAAGATATGCTGGTGCAATCTTAAATGAACTCTTACCATCACCTATTCTCACTACTGTGAGATCCGGTAAGCACAAGTTAGACATTAGAATCGTGCGTATCCCCTGTCTAACTAAAATGCATGTCTTTAACCTCCACCCTGTTTGTGGATAGAACAAGGTGGGTTTTCGTGCAGATAGACCTTTAATCCTTCCTAGAAGGATCCAGGATTCTTGCACCAGTGCACTGTCAAGCTCATCATTATCGAAGCTCCTCACCATTATTGCCAAGACCGCTTGGACCAGGTACCGCATCTGTGACTTGTGGGTTCACCGGGTTAACAATCTTGTCAGACTGCCCACCCCGTTCTTCACTCCCCGATGTAGGTTTTCCCTGCTCCTTCGTTTTGGATCAACTGACGGCCTTCATAACTGGCCGTCCATCCCCCGAGCACTAGCCCTTTTTGGTCTTTACTTGGAAGGAGTATCAACCTCCTTAGGGGAAAGTTGTCCACTCTTCCCAACATCCACCTCAACTGGCCCTCCGTCGTCTTAGGATGAGCCTCCTCGGGTGTCTAATTTTTCAAGTGTTTCCAGAGCTATCGTCTCATCTTGCAGAAGTCCACTGAGTTGGCACGAGAGCTGCTAAGTGGTCTTCTCCGACGACTTCATGGCTTTTTTATGTTGCCTCTTTCACTTCTGTTTCTTCTGTTTTTTAACAGTGAGCGGACTCTGTTAGAGACTCCGTCTTCTTGGCTTAGCTATAAGCTGATGAAAATAACGATTCCGCCCCATTCGGAGCTTTTTTGTCCGCAACATCACATGTCTTAACCGATGTTTTGCGCGTCCTTCAGATCGGATTACATACTAATTTGATAACAACGCCCCCTTTGCCCGCCATCGTCGCAACTGACGGTTTAGCCCTTTCAAGAGCAGTTCCGTGGAGTGGCTAAAAGCTCAGCTTCTTTAGAAGCTCCATTTTCTGCCACCCCTCCTCTACTTTGTCCTCCGTGTCTATCAGCACCGCTTCGCGCGAGGCAATGCTGTCCTCCATTTCTGGACCTTTCCTTTGAGATCCAAAGGTGAGAGCAAGTGGTGCTGCTAACAGTTCGACCTCTGCTGAAGTTTTATTGTCCAGCGTTCCACCCATTATCACCTCTGGAAGCCCAACATCTTTATTTTTGTTAGAATCAATTTTTATCCTACGAGTTGAGAAGGAATTACGGTCTGCCTGTGCAGAGATTCGCGATACGCAGATAAGGCTACTTATTGCGGAGGAGGCCAACTATTTGTAAACTCACGTTAGCGACTGAGCTATTTTAAAAAAGTGCTCCCAGCCAGGCTGATCTTCGGCACGGATCGCATAACATCTTGATCCACCCACTTAACTCCGACCATGATAAGAGTACGTTGCCAGACGCTGTACTATTTAAGAGTAACCAGTACCCACCAACTTGCCATTATCTTAGCTAGATACGGTCTACCATCATACAGGCTAATCTGTGGTATGTATTTCCAGTCGTGCCGACCGTGCGGGTAAATGGAGGTGATCTCGGGGGTGGAGATACTATGCGAATCGTAACTGAAATGAGTTCGATGAGCCAGGTGAATGCGATGAAAGAAACGCATAATATATGAGATCACACGCAACGCTCTAGGTAATGATGAGAAACGCTCCAGGATGTCGTATTGTGTCTTTAACCTTAAATGGTGAGACTGAGTGGCTTTGCTTCTGGGGCGGCTACCGAGTTGATGTCGCATATGGTAGGCTGCCAGTTCGTCTGGGGTCGACTTAGCTAAGAGCAGCACCAGAAAATTTTAATCTGCGCTTTGAAAGAGTTTTCGATAGTGCTACTCCGCCAGCCAGTAAATTAACGAGAATGACACTGGAAGACTCTTCTGACCGGATGAAGGTGGTTGCTGCATACGCCTTTTCCGATGCGTAGCAAAGCGCGTGAAATTGGATTGTGTTGTTCGGGTGGTAGTGGACAAAACGAGGAATTTTGATGACATCCAGGGCCGGGTAATTCTCAATTAAACTCCGGCATTTCAGCATGGTTAACGATTGTTGTTGTTGATTGGGTTGTTCTTTCCGTGTATTATGGTGGAGCCAGATTTTTTCCATCACCATTTTTGCAACAACGGCCTTAGAGGCGAGCCATCCACTTGGGTCAAAAAGCTTGGCGATCGCGGAGAGCACCTCTGTCTTAGTGTATGATGGCTTGGTTTCAAATGGACATGGACATGGAATAAAGTAAAAATAGTCCTGTCCAGCGATCCATCGCAATCCAAGGGTGTTGACCGAATCTTCAAGTTGTAGAAATTCGGCATCCAACAAATGATCCATAGGCAAATCCTTGAGTATGCCTGGAGGATTCTAAATCCATTTACGCAAGGATAAGCCAGCCGAATTCACTATGGCGATTAATTGCTTCCGGGTCGTAAGTGCTGCGTCAAGGGTGTCCAATACTTCATCGACGAACATACAGCGCATTAAAATGCTTGCTGCTAGCTGTTTGCTAACTAACTAACTTTAACGCTGCAATAAATTAGCATAGTACTCACCGTTGATTGTTTTTCCTTTATGAAGATAATCAATAAAAATTATCCACGTGCATCCCATAAAACAGACGCCATAACCTTGCCTTCAGATGGAACTGTCTTCGCCATCTTCACGATTCTCCCCTTTCAGTCCACTGTTTTGACTGCGCATTTGTCTCAGGTGTGAAGTGGTTGAGCAATATATCACCCATGGTTACGAATCGGCTCAAATACCTGGTTTTATTACTATGAAACATCGCCAAACACTGTATAGAAACATTTTCAGGACGTTGTTTTTGTTCTATTGTGAGCAAACGTGGCACTCATTTTGCACACAGGTTTATCATCTCCAAATTTAAAGAAGTTAACTGGAAAACTGCCGTCGTGCTCTATCCTCAAAAATCACGCTAAGAGCCAAAGCTCTCCTGTGGATTTGGTTTTAGGAGACAACATCTACCCCTCTATTAGAAAGAATCCACAAAGGAATTCTTGTATCTTTGATTGCTCAAAACATGGTCTTTAGATTGATTATTACCGGTTGTTACACGACATCACCATCCAATGCCCGTGTTCAATCATTTTACAATGAAGTCAACCTAGAACGACAAATTTCCAAATCCATCCCAAAGCCTACGTGAAAGTCTCCTGAAGAATCATATTGTGAAGAGCGCTACAACAGGACCGCGTTTCAAAATCACGAAAGCAGATTCATGGTATCATTGCCGTTCGAGAGACAGTTTCCCCAAGATTTATCGTTAGGTGACTAGCACAACTCGGCGTGAGCACAACTTTTCCAAAACGAAGCTCGCTTAATTAAGGTCCCACAATTCAAAATTGACTATGCTAACGTCATTTTCGAATATCTTGAGATATGCTTCGACAGAACTGTCGTGAAGCCAGACAGTACGACCACTAAACTACGTGTGGTTTTTAGTTTAGTTTGAATGATGTCTTTTATACTGGACCCATACTGCAATCGGATTTGATGGTATTATTATTACGATTATTATTCCGTTTGGTTTTCAATTTCGATATTGAGAAAATGTACCGCCAAATTATAGTACACCCAGACCATACGTCATTCCAAAGTATAAGTTTCCGGAAGTCACCAACCAAAGATGTTCATAGATTTGAACTACAAACGTTGGACGAAGCTATACAGGATCCTTGAGAACATGCCTTCTGATTACCCTCTGGACTCAGAATTTCTAAATATCTCGGATGTAAGTACCGCAAAAATCATTCGGCTCATATGGAACGCAGGTTCTGACTACTTATTTTTCTCTCCTTGGCCTCTTCCATATAAAGCGTCTTTTACGAAGCTAGAAGTGATATCCATAAAATAAAGAATAACTGCTGAAATTTTCATTATTATTTATAATTTTATGACACTTTAAGAAAAAATATTCTGAATATGCGCTCACTTTTGCTCGCCAGTGTATATATACAGTGCTAACATAGGTAACTCAAACATGAATGATACGTAGTAGCACAATGTTCCAGCAGCGAATGATAACATCTGCACTAATAGCATAAAAATCTATTACCAAAATGCCGCTGAACTTCGTACGAAATCAAATTCAATTTTTCTGGCTACTGCTCAATTGAACTATGATGTCATTGCTATAACTGAAACATGGTTAAATGATGACTTTTTTATGAAAAATTCTCCAATTTAAGCACCACGATTTACAGTACCAGTGTTTATGTGGCGCAGAGAACAAGCAAAGTCCCACACAGGTGAAAGCTTGGCTGAAATTATTAGAGGCAGCAAAAGCTTTTAATACTCGATTATCAGATCTGCTTATGGATCATTCCCTTTTAAATCGGACGGATTTGGCCAAAAAAGAAAACTGACATTTTTAAATCGGTCGAATATTTTGTCAAAATTCTTTAAGTAAATAAGTTTACACGTATATCAGGATTTCTTTTGGATCAATTTCTTAACGAAATACCGTTAGGTCCAAATTTTGAAAAATTATAATTTTTTGTTAATTTCTATGTTACTTAAATCGTAATATCTCCACTTGATCGATTTAGTTCGTTCAACATCCCTTGGATTAAATCTGAAGTGAATGCATGGCACATACATGTGCTCGTTAGTTCGCAAATTTTACCATCTACGCTTACATGTCGCGGTAAACAAAAATGTATATAAAATCTACAAAAAATCGATCCATTGTTTGTATTTTGTAAAAATGTATGTATGGCGCGTTCATTGGTGCTGGTGCAAATGGTCATTTACCCCTGGGGACGGGCATAAAAAGGAGTTTGAAAATTTCATTCAATTTTTTACACATTTATTTTAAATCGCAGAAAATTATAATATATGAATTAAAGTATATGAAATTGTCTATCCAATGGATGTAAAACTAACTAAATCGTTCGTAGCACCCGAGATATTGCTATTTAAGTAACACAGAAATTGACAAAACTCTGTAATTCTTCAAAACTTTGACTTAACGGTATTCCGTTAAATAAATTTTCCTAGAGATATCCCGATACATATGTAAACTTATATTACGTAAAAAATTTTGTTTGAAATACCCTGACTAATCTGCCACATCAAATCCTGAAAGTTGCGCAATTTAAAAATGAATGACATATTTGCGCAATATTCTCCCCTTTTGAAGATACCTGCCCACTCTGACACATATATCCCACTCCATGACTACTGCTGCTGAGGAGGTAATGGGTTTCTACCTACCTGGGTAGTAAGTGGTATGATAGGAGTGTCGCGACGCTACCGCAAAAAATTACGCCGCTTATGAAATAGTCCTGAGCGCAGATGCTACGGGAGCTGTTACAGAGCAATACAGAGCTATGAGGAGAACGGAGAAATTAATTCTCAGACGTAAGAAGAGGGATCAGTAAAAGCGCCAGTGTAAGGAGATAGTGATGAGTAGAGACAGAAGCGAGACTCAAAAATTCTTCAAGCGGCTTAAATTCCGGAGCCTGTGATCCACAGCCTCTATACCTTTTATTTTGAACGGAAATAATCTTTTAATACTGTTAATCACATCAACCCTTCCTTCAAGATTTCGATCTTTCATACCTGTTATGGACCCATCCCATGCGAATTATTTCCAACTATAAAATCGGATCATTGCCTATAGACCCCTGTAATATAAATACAAATAACATATCTTTTATATTTGGGCAGAATTCTCTCCTCGTTTTCCTATTGATGTCCCAAAGAATCTCAACATCTGCATCACATGCATTGAGGTCACCCCCACTTTTGGTCGGTTCCTTTTCCATGGAATCTAGTCTTCATTTTACATACTACGGAGTGGATTTTCCTTCATCAACTACCGTAACGGGCAGCCGATTTCACAGTACCCATCTTTCCTGCCATAGGCAACTCCTCTGTGCGAATAACACTCCATTTACAAGTGTCCTTCATACAGCTGTTTTTCCACTGCAGCCTCATTAGAATTATGATGCTTTGCAAATAGGTCCAAAGATCCTGCGTAGGACTTTTCTCTCGAAAACTCCAAGCATTCGCTCATCCGAGGTGGAAATTGTCCAGGATTCAGCGCCATATATTAGGACAGGCATGATGATAGACTTGTAGAGTGTAGTTTTCGTTCTTCGAGAGAGGGCTCGACTTCTCAATTGCTTACTCAGCCCAAAGTAACACCTGTTAGCAAGAGTTGTCCTACGCATAATCTCCAAGCTGACGTCATTACTGCTGTTAATGCTGGTTCCAAGATAGACAAAGTCCCTTACTACTTCAAAAGCGTAGTTGTCAACAGTGACGTGCTGTCCAAGACGCCGGGACTCTTTGTTTGTTGACACTAGAAACTTCGTCTTGCCCTCGTTCACCGTGAGACCCATCCGATGCGACTCTCTTTCCAATTCTGAGAATGCTGCACTGACTGCTCGCGTGTTCATGCCGATTATGTCAATATCGTCGGCATACGCTAACAGCATGACACTTTTGTTGAAGATAGTGCCATTATGTCATAGATCAGCAGCTCGTATTATTTTCTCCATAATAAGATTAAAGAAGTCGCACGATAACGAATCACCTTGTCTGAAACCCCGTTCGGTATTGAACGGTGCGGATAGGTCCTTCCCAATTTTCACTGCACAACGGGAGTTATGCAGTGTCATTCTACAAAGTCGAATGAGCTTTGCAGGAATACCGAACTCAGACATTGTTGCGTAGAGGTAATCCCTTACCGGACTGTCGAAAGCGGCTTTATAATCAACAAATAGGTGGTGTGTGTCGATCTGTTTTTCTTGGGTCTTCTCCAGGATTTGGCGCAGTGTGAAAATCTGGTCATTAGCAATAATTATTATTCTTTTAATGACAACTGCATACTCAATCTTCGCTGAGGTATTATTGTTCCTAAAATCAGACACGTGTCTAAGATTTGGATTAGCTGAAAGTTTGGTTTCCGCAGAAGCCTCATATTCCACTACTTCGTCAACTACTTTATCCACCGTTTCACGTGCAGCAGTACTGCCAACCACGGTAGATATGTCCATTTGGGTTTGACAGATGACACCAATTGGCGAAGCTAATCCTGTGAAACACTAATGTAGGTGGATTCATCTTCGGTTTTCTTTATATGTTTTGGATACTTATTTTGTTCCCACGAGCTGCAGAGATAAAACAAGGTCCTCCTGTGCAAATATCCGTAATACGCAAGTATGGCTATCTAATTCGTAGGGCGTCAGGTGTTCGAATACTCTGTTAAAGACTGGGCTATTTTTAATGGGTCTACAGCCAGGTTGACTCATCGCGGGAGTGACGGGAATTTAGGATAGGAAAGGGATTAGAAGCGCCACAACTTCCCAATGAAGAGACTTTACCAATCTATGTGTCACTCTGAATGAGGAAACCCATCGTAATGGCTTGCATCACTTTGGCTCACCGCTCCATCCTAGGATATCAGGGCAGTTATTACCAGTCGGCGCACATGTGTGGGGTTCAGAATTTGTACCACCTCTGAACATCTGTATCCAGATGATCATTTAAGCCACGACAGGAAGATGATCCGGCTAGGTCCGGACAAGGTAGTTATCCAAGTCGATACTGGCTTCAAGGACGGATTACACACTGATCACACTAGAAGCAGTATATAGTCGCATAAATTTCGATGCGTGGAAACTACAAGGCAAATTAATTTGTTGGGCAAGACCGGCTAACATAGACCAACAATTGTACAATATCGGTAATTCCTGCAGAACATGCATTCTCATTTTTCTTTATTGACCGGGCAAATCTATTAATGACCGCCATCAGTTCATTGTAGTTTATTTGTAGATGTAAAAAATATCCAATAGATGAAGATTTTGTTTGTTACTTAAGTGATGCAAACATTTGAATGTAAAATTGAATGGATGTTTTTATATCCGCTATTTCTATTACATTTTACCTTTTACACAAACCACTTAGTATGGATTCCCACATTTTACAGTTTAGTACTGAATTTTAACACAGGAGGGTTGGTATTAATATTTACGTATATGTGATTTTGAATTCTGACATGAATCTTAGATAAAAAATTCAATTTCGCGTAAAATTATTATTTAATTTATTATGCATGTTAAAGCATGTATATCTTAGCCATTTTTCAACTTAGCATATTCTAACCAGTCAATCGATCCAGCATACATTTTTTAATAACAATTGATTAATTGATACCTAAACAATTTTTATCTAAAACTCTACCTTCATAAAGGCATTTCGTTTTCAAACGTGAACCTTGAAAATGTTATTTCTGTGACTTTTAAAGAAGATTCGATTCAATATGTTATGTGTACGTATGTTTATTATAGCATTACTACTCGTAAGTTTACTTATTACTTGATATAAGTGGCCAAAACCCACTTTGAAAGTTTTGCGATTTTTTTTTTATATCACTGCTGGTTTATAAAACATCTCTTAAGAGTCTCACAATAAGCATTCGAATCTTAAAATTACAGACAGCACAAAGTTTATAGTCAAAATTTTGTGGTAAAGCCCAACGTACAATATTAATTTGATTCATAGAACAAATTTGGTGTAGTGGAAAGATTATTTTCGTGGGTATATCATAACTTATTTTATGATGCTACATAAAAAAATAATACGTTCGCATATCCATAGAAAAGCATACGAACACATGTTGTCTCGATTGACATAGAGAGCTAAGGCGACGATAGCTAATGTTGTTACTCACTCGTATATATGTATATACATGCAACGGTGTATATCGCATGCAGGGTGAAATACAGTAGATGAAGTATTACCATTCCGAAATTAACGAAATTAGTATAAAAACCTAAATGCAACTAATAACAAATAAAAAAGGAGTATTAGAATGGTAACATCTTACTAATTTATTAAACAAGCCAGCAAATTATCAATTACCACTTTGGGTTATGCCATTAAGGCAAGCAATTTGGAATATGAAGGGAGTGTTGCCGGTGGGCCGCTTGTTATTAAGGCCGTTTCTCGGGTTGGTGTTGTTGTCGTTACTGATGTTTTTGTTGTTGATTGTTGGTGTTAATATGTCGATGCCGTCACTATTGCACACACTTCTTGTTCTCTCTTGACTGTATGTCACTTTTAGTTCTGATTGTATTTAAAGGTTTATTTTATTTTCAATTTTTTGTTCACAGTGTTATGTTTATATTTTATATTTAACTTATTTTAAGTTACACTTGATTAAATATTTTAATTTTAATTTTAGATTTTAGTTTTTAGAGAGGTAGAAATAAAAAAAGTGGAAAAAACGCTCACTGCCTAGTGTACTTTCTCGTGTTTATCAAAGAAGAAGAATAATAACAAATTTTAAACAGATAAGAGAATACATTAGATGAATATATAAAAAATAATGCGAAATCAAAAGAGATAGAGAGAGAGAGAGGGAGAGAGAGTATGGGCTAAGAAGTGCAAAATTAAAACAGATAGAGAGAGGGTGCGTGTGAGGTAGAAACACAAAGGATCGTGAAAATCGAAATGGGAAGAGTCGTCATAAACGATGGTACCAGATGGCCAACTCAACCATTCCCCCAATTCACCCCAAAATACACCGTCAGTACTACGATTTTTACTCTGTCGTAGACATTCCGACTTTAAACAATTTAAATTTAACAATTTAAACAATATCAGTAACAATGGAGGAAACAAAATAAAAATTTAGACAAAATTCAATCCAAATAAAGCTTAATAGTTACAAAAAGAGATATAACTTAAGAAATAAATGCAAACCAATTCAAAAAAGTAAAAAAAGCAAATAAATTCAAAATCCTTAAAAATAACTAAACTTATAACTTAATGAAATGGCAACTTTAACCAAATTATAAAAACAAAAATAAGAAGAACTGAAAAATAATATTAATAATTGAAAGAGAGAGAACAAAAATTGTAGATTGAAATCCAAAATGAAACAATTTGAATAGAATCGTATAGGATCCAAAACGGGATAATAACAGCATTAAAACAACTTGCAATGATAAAATGTTTTATATGATTTTATTAGTTATCTTTTTTACAATAAATGTCAATTTGTTTGCTTGGATCTCGGGCACCCTGTACACGCTGTACCAGGTCGCGTAGCCCCCTTCCAGCCCGGTTTTCCCCATCGGTGGGACATCTGGACCCTTGGCAAGTAAATCTGGAACAAAAGTTAGATAGGCAGGTTATTCTCCATATAATTTCGCACTGAAATACTGAAGCCGTTTTTTGAAAAATTAATTTTACGAAAATGGTGGCTATTTATAAAAAATTGTTAATTTTTACCTGTAAAATTTGCCTCAAAATCGTGCTTTAAAAATTCAAATTATAAAATATCAAAAATCCCATCCAGTATTTCGATGCAGAATTAAATTCTCGATAATTTTGCAAGGTTTCATCAAAATCGGTTTAAAACTGCAAGCGTGATATGTCCCACCAGTTTACAAAATGTCGTTTGGAGATAAACGCGTTTGAAGTTTTAGAAACTCGCTCAGTGCCACGGGAAATTTTAAAAAAAATCGTCTCGTTACCTCGTTTAAATATTTCTGGCGGACTATAGATGCATACTATATTAAAATAAACACCTCATAGAACATTTCAAGCAAAAAAAAAAATTCGATTTTTCAAACCGTCAAAGTGTTCTTCCCCCTTAAAAAAATTAGCAAATAGTGTGAATTTAACACCTTGGATTATTCATACGCATAAAATTACTCCAGAGCATAGTTTCATTGACGTTTCGTAGATATCGATCAATTAATTTGTTCAGTTAGAAAGAGCTGAACAATTGAGAGAGGGATGAGTATGATGGTCAGATTCGAAGAATTTTACAAAACGGTGCTAGTTAATGATGTCATGCCCCCAGTAAGTATATCTGGTCCACATTGTCGCATAAAAATTTACGCAACAACAATTTTGGGAGCCTTGTATTAGGCGAGACTGGATTCAGTTGCAAACATTTATAGTTTCTATCATTTCATGAACGACCCTTCTTCAGAAAGTGATGATTGGAAATTATGTCTTTGGCTAATGTCGTTTCTTGAGATGTGAAACAACTTGTCAACATATCTGACAGATATTGCCACTTTAGTGCATAAGACCTGTAAGGCCGCACTTTCTTTTTCGGAGAAAAATATAGGAAGTTGTAAGAATTGCATCTTATTTTACTGTTGTGCTTCATCCGGTGCAGCAGGGAATGATGCCATTTTCCATAGAAGTGGCTTTGGCACTCTGCAACAGTACGCGAAGTTGCCAGGCAGTTGACGCAAATACAGTACTTGGTTACAATGGACATTTTCTGTTTCACTGTAAGTGAAGAACATTTTTCACTGTGGGAGGGAGTGTATGCCCCTACGTAGCGGGCAGTATATCTTCGCAACACGGAAGTTCAGCGAATTAATATGTCCACCAGCGGTATCCAGACTATCATCTTCACGAAATTTCTTGGTTTCGGTCGATGTCGATTTTATTGTAGAACGATCGAATCGTTCCACTGCATTGTGATGTCCGGCGTAGATCGGTAATTACCTGTCCAAAGGCCGTATTTTGGGCTATTAGTGATCCAAGAATTCCACATCGAGCTCCTTCTAATATGATGGATAAGTAGTCATCACCTCCGAATATTAGATCCATAGTTGTACTTTAATGGAGATTTGCTAGTCATAGACCAGAGATCTCCCTACGTAAATTCCTATTTATCGGACGGCAGTATCCTATTTATTACGGCAGTTTGCCAGTAAGCCGTTTTAATACACAGTATCTACCCTTATTGAGGAAAGTGGGTTTATTGGGGAACCGATCGTCAACGAAATCATCTCCGAGGAGTATTGTTGCGAGCCAAAATATGAAATATGGACATATACATATTTTGATTGGCGACATATTTCCCGAAATTGTGAAGTACATATTTGTTTCTACACATACCAACATTGCTCGAAGTTGTGATATACACAATCCATACTAATACTTACTTTAATTGTGGAATGCCAGAATATTGAACCAACTGAGTAGCTGACAAAGCACTTTCCCACACAATTCGTAGTTCTGCACTTAAGTAAGCATACCTGTGTAAGCATACATGTTTAGACATTCCATGATAACTAAACTCACATGGACTACTCATGTGTGTGAATATCAAAAGGTTGCTTTCTCACATAATGAGTACATGCATACGCACATGTAGAGTGCATCGATCGTGTAAAACGTACACACATAAAGGGTTATCCATTTTGCGGTTTCAAAAGTAAATGTAAATAAAACACATATAAAATATTTTTTATCATGATATTTCTTTTTTATTTATGCAATTCACAGTTTGTAGGAAATTTCCCATCTGGCAACTTTGCCCAAAATTTGACAGCTAAACTGTGAGCACCTTATTTTGACATTACGGCAAATTTGTTAAATTTGCAAAATAGAAATGTCTCGTTTAAGTGGAAAAGAAAGTATACTAAATGCACTTAGTTACAAGTGTATACTGGACATAGCTGCAAATGATTCTAGTATGTATATGTACCTATGAGTACCTCCTGAAACTTTATTAACAGATTTAATTATAGGCAGTGACGAGGAGGATGAAGACATCTTAATGAATTTCGCCGTTGATGCAGCGCTTATCCTTGCTAATCGTAGAAGCAGCCACTTTGGAATACCAAAAACTGCACAATGGGTCGAAAAAGTACTTCCCAATTTGGATGACGGTCGTATGCGCCAGATGCTGCGTATGGAAATTCCCGAGTTCGGGAATTTCCGGAGTTGTTCGGAGTTGGCGATGGAGGAACAGTCATCACAGTAACAGAGCGAGTCATTGGCCATCTAAAGAAGAAAGAAGGACAATTGTCGCAAAGACAATGGATGAGCTTCCAGGATGTATTGGCTATATTGATGGCACTGAATTGAGATTAGCAGAGGCTCCTTCCAAAGACCACGAACTATACTTCTCTAGGAAAAAGCAGTAAGCTATAAAAATGCAAGTGGTATGTGACTATTCGCTCAAAATTAGTCAAGCAACAATAGGATACCGAGGAAGTGTCCATGATGCTAAAATTTTTGCCGAATCTACAATAGGTAAGAATCCAGAAAAGTACTTCTGCGAAAAGCAATGGATTGCTGGCGATTCGGCATATCCTTTAAGCCAAAACCTCATTACACCATTTCGACAAAACAGTATTGAGCATTCGAAAGAAATGAGAGATAAATTTTACCAATACTTCTCCAAATATAGGGTGCGTGTGGAAAACTGCTTTGGAAAACTAAAGGAAAAATTTTGTAGTTTAAAAGAACTACGATTCCGATTATCGAACGAAAGCAATTATGACAATTGTTGTAGATGGATATTGGCATGTTGCACACTTCACAACATTTTAATACAATTCAATTCTGTGGACGACGTTAGCTCGGAAGATGAAGATGTAACAGACTTCCCACAAGAATTTTATGAACACAACGCTCTCAGAACAGCATTATTACATTTTGTAAACATTTCAAATTGAAAAATAAATTTTTATATACAAGTGTATCTCTTTTTATTTCTATTATTTTGATTCTTTCATAGCTACCCTCTCTTTCATTTCAAGTTCTAATATTTTGAATCTTTCGTCACGCTTGCTTTTTTCTTGTTTAAACAAAAACTTATTTTGTTGCAGCTCGAGTTCCTTTTCCTTTAAAGCCTTTTCTTTCTTTTGTTTTTGTCTATAAATCCAATTTTTGTTGTTTCACCTTGACCAAATCGGAATGCATGCTGAGCACATCTGCAAGGCCTGTCCTTGAGTAAATCCCTTTGCGACGACTGTACGTAGCTCCTCCTGCAGAAGTGGTTGGAGTAACAGCTCCAACATTTGCAGTAGTCGTTGAGCTGCTTCCGGTGTCAAAAATATATGCAATGGGCGGTGAACTGCTTTGCTCGAAACCAACATCTATATCAGCTGCCTGGCTGCTTTCGCCATCTACATCTGCAGTTGGCGTTGCGTTTGCTTCGGTATCTAAAACCGATGCGTTGGACGTAAACTCCCTGTAGCCAAAAAGGTCTTCCAGATTGTTGAAATAATGGCAAATTCTCGAAATTATGCCTGCAAAATAAGCAAATTATTAGAATTTTATGAAAAACAATCTATTCTCTATTTACTTTCTGTTGTTTCACCGTCCCGCATAGCACCTTCTCCCGTCGAATTCTGCCATGTTCGCGCCTTGGCATAGGTTTGGCGCAAGTGTCTAGCCTTCAACCTTACCAGCGACCAATTGATGTCCAGCTGATGTTGCTCCAAAAAGCGCTTGTAGTACACTTGTGCCGTGGGCTTTTCAAGCGGGCGATTGTCACGCATGTACGTGATGAGATGCTGTAACTCCACATCGCTCCACTTTTTGTACGGCGCCTTGCGAACACGCTTCAATTTAGTCTGAAAGAAATATTTTGCATTATTTTAAATTCTACCACTATTATTTTAAGAAATTATTCCAAATTTACTTACAATTTCATGTACTTCATAGACATGAAATTGTCTATGAAGTAAAAATGGAATCTGAGGAAGATGATCAGAGATGCCAGTTTACCACAATTGATAAACATGCTAAACACAGCGGGAAAGTGTGAAAATAGTGGTATCTTTATTTTTGATGTAAAACAAAAACAAAACAATTCCCGCATCGGCAAATTTGTCAAATTTGCAGCAGGGCAAATTTGACGACCTAGATACCACTTAACTGTGAACAGCATAATTATAAAGTTTAAACGTTGACATTATGTGTGAAATACTACATCTTTTAAATGACCACCACGCGAATTGTTGCAAGCATAGATTCTTTTGAGGTAATTTTCGACCACTTTTTGACACATATTGGGCGGTATCTCAGCCATAACGTGACGAATGTTGGTTTTTAGGTGCTCAAGAGTTAAAGGTTTATCTGCATAAACACGGTCTTTCGCGTAGCCCCACAAAAAAAAGTCAAGCGGTGTCAAATCGCATGATCTTGGTGGCCACTTGATATCGCCACGACGAGAAATTACGCGGCCAGAAAATTTCTCTTGCAATAAAGCCATATTCGCTCGAGTTGTGTGGCATGTGGCACCGTCTTGTTGAAACCACATATTCTCTAAGTCGTATTCTTCAATAGTAGGCAAAAAAAAGTCGGTTATCATATGACCATAACGCTCCGAATTGACGGTAACAGTCGTTCCATCGTCGTTTTCGAAGAAGTAAGGTCCAATCACACCTCCGGACCAAAGAGTGCACCAAGCAGTGACTTTTTGTGGATGTAGTGGCCTCTCTTCAATTACTTGAGGATTCTCAGAACCCCAAATACGACAATTTTGTTTGTTAACAAACCCACCGAGTGAGAAATGTGCTTCGTCGCTGAAGAAAATTTTGTTCGAAAAATCGCCGTCCACCGCCTGTTGTTCAAGCACCCATTCGACGTATCTACGACGTTGTGAATGGTCAGCTGGCTTCAGTTGTTGTGTGAGCTGGATTTTATATGGATGTAGGTGTAGATCCAAATGCAAAATACGCCATAATGTGCCGTAAGACAGTCCTAATTCCTGAGAACGACGAGGAATCGACACATTCGGGTCTTCGGCAACACTTTCACTTACAGCAGCGATATTTTCGGTGGTACGAGCGAAACGATGATGCACAGGCCTTACAATATCTGTAACCGATCCAGTCTCTTCATATTTCTTCACAATTTTGCCAATTGCTTGCGTAGTTGGACGATTATGTAAACCATAATCTCCTCTTAAAGCACGATATGTGGCTGTGGCAGAATCACCATTTTTGTAGTAGGTTTTTACAATTTTAGTGCGTTGTGCGATAGTTAAGCGATCCATTTTCGCAAATGTCAGACTTTGAACTGAAAAAGAAAGAAATTGTTTTAACAACTCAGTTTGACAGATGTCGAATTCTAGCCCTATACTTTTGAAACCGCGAAATGGATAACCCTTTACATCCATACACATGTGGTGTGAATATATTATTGTATGTTATATGTTGGTATGTGGGTAGATGTGGCTAGTATTAGAAAAATGGTATATAAGCTGCCAGCTTACTGAAAGCAGTCGCCTTTTCAGTTGTGGGTATTGTACCGAGTTGTGAAGTGCTAGCGTGTAAAAAATTGTAAAATACTCGATTACGAGGCCCTCCAGTATTAGTATAAAAGTGTAAAATTGAAAGTAATACCAGGAATAAAGCGAAACTCCAAAGTCGCAAGTATCGAGTTATTGATAAAGTATAATTGTTTTATTTCAGCTAATTAGTGTGATAGTCTCGAAGATTATTTAAGAGCTTAGGTCTTGGTGCGAATCTTGTGCATTACATCCTTGAGTCTAGCCGTTAGGTACTTAGTGAGTGTTGTGGAAAAATAGTACACAATAGTGTGCTGTGACTACTTCGTTCAGGCCGAACGTCGCGAACAGGGAGAAGCAAACTATTCTGTAATCATTCTTATATGAATATCGCTTCCGCTCCTGAATAGGCTAAAGCACGAGCTTTGAAGTGAGTGAGATTAGCTATGAAGAGTGTTACAAAGGCGGAGCCGACGTAATAAGAGTATACTTAGTATAGATACGGAATTGTATAGTTTTTATGTTTGTATGTGTGTAATGTAAATAAATAAATAAATATGTGGCACTTAAAGCCCCAAAGGGCTCATTGGCCGAGCTTCTCTTCTATTACTGTTGTTTTTATTTATTATTTATTTTATGTGTGTAATGTGGGTGCCGTAGCTCAGTGGTTAGTGTGTTCGCCTTCTGATCTGTAGTTCGTGGTTCAATCCCCGGCTCATGCATAATAAATTTAATATCGAAAAAATTTTTCTTTCGAACGGTACCCACCTGTCGGCAAGCAATTGGCAATTCTTCCCGCAGTAACAACTTGCCATGAAAAAGCTTCTAAAAGAACTTTGTGACAAAGCTCAGAAAAAGTGATGTCACAAGTGTTCTGCCGTTCGGAACCGGTTAAAATAAGTAGGTCCCTTCTAATACTGTCCAAATTTAAGACGCACAACAGTAATGGAAGAGAAGCTGGGCCAATGAGCCCTTTGGGGCTTTAAGTGCCACATATATTTTTTTTTTTTATGTGTGTAATAGCGCAACGCTCTCTCGTATGTGAGTGTAATTAAAATGGGTTGTAGAAGAGAAAGAGAAGTTGTAGATGGGCCGCATGCGAAAAAATACAACCCAAGTATTGGTATATATTTTTGTTTCTAATTATTACACAGTACGTTGTACTATACTAATTGCCGAATTTAAGAGAGATGATTAGTGTTAAATGCAGGGTTCTTGTAATTAGTACACGGTACGTTATACTGTGTCAATTGATAAATGCAAGAGAAATAGCCTAACTCAGAGTTGATAAGCCAATAGTGATAATGGAGACTAATATTATATGTACGTATTTGTATGAGAACAAAAAGGGTAGAGTGCATAAAATTGCTTTTGTTAGTTTTCTTTGGTGGAACACAGGTAACTAAAATCAATATCATTTAAGTCCTTACGTATGTACGTATGTACATACAAACATGAGTATGATTGGTTTGTAGATGGGAAAAAACAAACCAAAACCAAAAACAGCTGATTGCTTTTCTCGAATTCTTATCAAATGAGATGAACATGGCCAATCGAAGGTTTTAGCCAATGTGTTTTGTTATATATGTCTAAGGCAAATTAATGGGTACGTAATGCAACAATAAAAATACATTTTCCCTCCAAGAGTTGGAATTCCTGCAACAACGCAGTTTGTTTATATATTTTTAAGTATTAATAAATACATAAAAAATATTTTAAAGTATTTATACAACCAGGTGTAGAGGAAAAGTTTAAGTGGTATATTCTATCTGCTGTAGCCAACAACAAATGCGAATCAGCTAGAATAGTCTGATTCGTATGTAGGTGTAGCGAATATAGCCACAATAGATAGGAAACTTGTGCACCTCTTTGATATTTTCAATAAACTTCACTTTGACTGAGACGTACCTTCATGGCCTAGGTTTTTATGCGGAGAGTGTTGCCGGTGGGCCGCTTGTTATTAAGGCCGTGTCTAGGGTTGGTGTTGTTGTTGTTACTGCTGTTGTCGTTGGTACTTATTGGTGTTGCTATATCGATGTCGCCATTATTTCTTGTTTTCTCTTGATTACATGTCACTTTTAGTTCTGATTGAACTTTAACCTTTTGCTCCTACTGGCTTCGCAGTGAAATCACACACTTAATATTTTTTCTTCATTTTATAACGGCAAACATTTTTTCCGGGTAATTTTTAGTGCATTGTAAGTGATTTTTTGTGCATTAGTTTCATGGTTCGTGTCATTTGAAATGATTTTTTATTGTGCAGTGAAAAATTATTATTCGTTAATTTTTTTTTTTTGAGAATGGCAAGTAAGTAAAGTGCGTAAATGCAAGAATTTGTTATTTTGATGCCTCTCTACCCAGCTGGTTGATGCCTTGAAAAATTCAGGGCTGACATCACCGCACTTCAGGAAATGCGATGGAGGATTGCTCCAAATGAGCGTCCTGTGATATTTACTACAGTTACCATGCTGAAAAGCGCGAATTAGGATGTGGATTTTTAATCAGCAAGAGACTACTACATCTTGTCTCACATTTCATGCCTGAGAACGAGCGGCTAGCCACAATCGATCCGTGGTGCCAACATCGACTCGGATCACTACCTTGTTGCAGTTAAGGTGCGCACACGTTTATGTGTCGCAAATAACAACAGAAGTTTCACACAGAGAAAGCTCGACGTCAGTAAGCTGCGATCACCAGATACAGCAGATGCATTTGCAAATCGACTATCGGATCTGCTTATGCAGAACACTCTCTCACTTGATGATACATGCTCACGGTGGATACATATATCCCACTCCATGACTACTGCTGCCGAGGAGGTAATCGGTTATTACCGGCTTCTGAGGAATGAGTGGTGTGATCAGGAGTGTCGCGACGCTACCGCAGAGAAAGACGCCGCCTACAGAAAAACCCTGCGTGCAGGCGCAACGCGAGCTGTTAAAGAGTGGTACAAAGAGAAAAGAAATGTGGAGAGACGTCTTTTCAGGCTCAAAAAGAGAGAACAAGAAAGACGCGAGTGTGAGGAAATAGAAATGTGTACCGACAAGAATGAGACTCCAAAATACTTCGAAAAGATCAAGCGCCTGAATGGCGCTTTAAACCCCGGAGCCTCTTCGTGATGGAAATGGGAATCTGGTTACAGATGTCCAGAGTGTACTGAGCCTATGGAGGGAACACTTCTCCACGCTACTGAATGGCGATGCTACGAACAATTCCGCCAGTGGAGGAGATTGCCCGAACTCCACAATTACGGATGGTAGTATAGATGTCCCACCGCCCAACCATGATGAGCTCAGAGAGGCCAAGCTGAAAAACAACAAAGCTGTAGGTGCTGATGGTCTGCTTCCTGAGTTGCTTAAAACCGGAGTTGTGATTGCCTTCAGCGCCCTGTAGTCACCACATGGTCGCCAAGTGTCATCTGGTTTTTTAAACATGTGGAATGGACTGAATCAGCAGCTGATGGCCTGCACATACCTATTCTGTGAAAAAAACTGGGGTCCTGTTGTCTCGATGTGGTGTACTACCAAAGACTGAACAGGGGTTCCATGTTGAACTAGTCGCATGATATTCTTGGAGGATATCTCCTAATGGCATAGAAGATTGTAAGACTTTTAAAGACTACTATTTGTGTCGCGTAAGATAGCTAATCAAATAAAGTTGAGTTACCAGGTGTACAAGTCGCTGTTTGCTCGTAGATGGCGTTAGAGAGCATATTGAGCTATTATCGACTATGCATCATTTTTTTATGAGTTTGACAACTGTTTACATCAATTAGTAAACATAATCAGTGATTTCATACAACAACATACAGTTTTCCTCGTATAATCATGTCTAGTTTCGTGCCAGAAAAAGAGCTCTACTTTTTTGCTTCAATTTGAAGAAATCTGCTGCAGAGTCGCATCCAATGCTTGTGGAGGCCTATGGAGACAGTGCGCTATCGGAAACCACTTGCAGAGACTGGTTTCATTGGTTCAAAGGAGGCCATTTTGACTTGAGTGACAAGAAGCGTGAAAATAGACCCAGAAAAATTGAGGACCATGATTTGCGACTCTTTTGGATGAGGACGACACCCAATTGCAAAAAATGCTTGCCGAACAGTTAGGTGTTACTCAACAAGCCATTTCCATACATTTACGAGCCATGGGGAAAGTTCAAAAAATGGGTACCCCATGAATTGAACGATAGGCAGATGGAGCGACGCCAAAACACATCCTGCATCTTGTGGTGACTTGTGATGAAAAGTGTATATACTTTGAGAATCGTAAACGAAAAAAATCGTGGGTTGATCCCGGCCAACCAGCAACTTTTTCTCCAAGACCAAATCGCTTTGGACGCAAGACGATTTTGTGCGTTTGGTGGGATCAGCAGGGTGTCATCTGCTACAAGCTGTTGAAACCTGGTGAAACTGTCAATGCTCACCGCTACCACCAACAACTAGTGAAATTGCACCGTGCTTTGGGTGAAAAAGTCCTGGTTATGAACAAAGACATGAGAACGCCCCATAGCACACGTCAAAACTGGTCCAAAACTACTTGGACAAACTCAATTGGGAGGTGCTACCTCATCCCGCTTATTCAACAGACCTGGCCCCTTCTGACTATCACCTGTTTTCATCGATGGGTCACGCACTCGCCGAACAGCACTTCGATTCGTATGAAGACGTCGGAAAATGGCTTGACGAGTGGTTTGCCTCGAAAAATGAGGAATTCTTTTGGCATGGCATGGTATACACAAATTGCCCGAGATATGGGAAAAATGAATAGCTAGTGAGGGCAAATACTTTGAATAAATTCATTTTTGGCTTTCTATGAAAAAAAAATATGTTTTTTTTTACAGAGAAACAGCGGATTTAAGCTTGTACACCTGGTATAAATTCAGAAATTGCATCGCACTTGCTTTTATCATTAAAAACATAACCAAATAATATTACACATTTTTCACATTAATTTGCTTAACTCAATTCTAAAGAATAGATCACACAACTTTAAACAACAACAATGCAGTGCATTCGCGTTCGATGAATATGCTGACGCTGCATAGAAAGGATTTCTGTGCTGGCGGTTGCTAGCTTTATGGTAGTTAGCATTAAAATAAAAGATTATTACAGTTAGTCTTCGTAAGCCTTCTTTTGAAGGAAGTGTCAGCTGTTTCGGTGATTATTCAAAGGAATAAAAATGGGCAAAATAGTTGGCGCATTTTCTATTAAAGAAAAATTTAAAAAAATTAACGTTTGCGAAAATGGTGCAAAAAACACTAAGAATAATGAAAAAATCCAAGGAATTCAAAACGTGCAGCGTTATGGGAAATTTGCAAAGAAAAAAGGACAGAGAAACGGCGTACACTCGAAAGTTGAAAAAGCTCTTTTTACTTAGTTGAACCAGCAACGAAAGGATGCCATATTTTCCAGTGAAATTTTTCTGAATAAAGTAAAAGAATTTGCAATTAGCGTTATTGACAACTTCGAACCTTTGCCAAGCTGGTTATGGAGATGGCGTCAGCGTTGTGGAATAAAATACTATAAATTACAAGACGAAGCGAAAGAGAATGACGACGTTGGTGCATACAACTTTTTTAATTAAATTTTGCTTGGCATAATCAAAACCTTCCACGTTAATATATACAATGCTGATGAAACCAACTTTTTTACAAAACTTTGCCCAATTCGACATTTCTTTGAAATTCTCATCAGCCTGGTTTCCGTAAAAGTCAAAAAGTGCGTTCCACTTTGCTGTTCTTGTGTAATGATGCGAGAATATTTAAACGAGAAATAACAGAACAAGAAACAATTCAAGAATCCTCGTTACTTCAAAAAAAGAGAACCTTTACCATATTACTCCAAGAATAAAGCTTGGATGACGTCAGCTTTGTGGTGCGATGTTATTCGCCAGTTTGATGAATAAATGGGAAACAAAGGCCAAACTATTTTATTATGGACAATACAGCATGCCATAATCTAAATTATGAGCATCGAAATATAAGAATAGAATTCCTTCCTCGTAATGCCACTGCATTGATTCAACAGCATAATACACGCGTTCAAGGCAAAGTACAGGAAAATTCTAGTCAGGAAGTAGATAAGCGCCTTTAAACAAGGTATCCTGCTGAAGAGTTTTATTAAGTCGCTATCATTATTGGATGCGCTTTATTTTTTTAAAAGAGCCTGGTGATTGGTGAAACCGGTTACAATTGCAAATTGTTTTAACATTGGAAGGGTAATGTTATTTTTCATCATCTAAAGGTAAAGTTCGTCGATTCGACAAAGTCCGTTTTAAAACTTCAATTTAAAAAAATAATTAAATGAAACTAAAATTATACAATTATTGTAACAAAATTCGGCGACGTTGAGTTTAATTAAGGAAAAATGTACATGAGTTCACTAGCAATTTTTGGATGAGATCATTTTAAAAATTTATAATAAAATAATATTTAAATTTTATAAAAAAAAAAGAATATGCTGTTCATGGTTAAGAAAGCTGTAGTTAAAGCATGAAACAAGAAAACCTAAAATTTACTTTTATTTTATACAAAAGGCACAAAGCTTAAGTGTGTGTTTTTCACAAACGTTTTTCTTGCATTTTTCGCACCATAACTTAGTCATACAGCGTTTTGGGTATGGGCAAAATCTACAAAAGATAGACGTATCGCATTTTCGGAACTTCTTTGTGTTGCCCAATTTTTTCCAGATCTCCTTTTCATTTGAAAATAAAGTTCCCACAAGCGTTAGATTGTATAGCGCACACAAAGTGGTCTTACCAACTAAATGATTGTGAATCATGGTTATATTTCGGTTCGTTCCATGTTTGTGCCGAAATAAATAAAAGTACTCAAAAGGTAAACATCGTCATTTCGTTTGCTGCAAAAAAAAAGCACTTACGTCATGCTCCGCCGCTTCACGTCTGCTCAACTTTAAATGCCACTTGGTGACATGAAGCCATGAAGCAACTACTAAATTATATGAAACGCGTTTCAGGCAATGACTTAAATGAAAACATAATTATCGATTTGTCGGTTGCACTGCTCCGACCGTCAACAAAGACAACAGCAGTTACAAGCAACAGCTTTGTTCAAATATAATGTAACAATGATAATAACGCAATTACTACGTGTCGGTATTACCGAAAATATGGTGCCAACTTTCGGTCGTGCCCAAAACCATGCGCATTCCAAGTAGGTGACGGGACTAATAATAAAAAATAACATTTAAAATGAAATTAGCCTCCAAATTACCGACAAAGATACATGCGTGTGATACCTTTCAGATTCAAGAGCCGATGTCTTGGTGACTCCAAAATCACATAAACTGTCAAAAATTGAACCAACAAAAATGCAAATGTTCGCTGCAAATTTCTGCCTGATTAAGGTTTACGGTGAAGCAATAATCAGAGTTAATCTTGGGCTCCGACGAGAATTTTTGTGGACTTTCATAATTGCTGACGTAAGCTCTCACATCATTGGTGCAGATTTTCTCTACAATTTTGATTTGCTCGTTGACTTCAAACGTAAGAGATTGATCGATAACATACCAGGTGTACAAGCTTAAAACACTTTTTTTTCATAGAAAGCCAAAAATTAATTTATTCAAAGTATATGCCCTCACTAGCTATTCATTTTTCCCATCTCTCGGGCAATTTGTGTATACCATGCCAAAAGAATTCCTCATTTTTCGCGGCAAACCACTCGTCAAGCCATTTTCCGACGTCTTCATACGAATCGAAGTGCTGTTCGGCGAGTGCGTTTCCCATCGACGAAAACAGGTGATAGTCAGAAGGGGCCAGGTCTGTTGAATAAGCGGGATGAGGTAGCACCTCCCAATTGAGTTTGTCCACGTAGTTTCGGACCAGTTTTAACGTGTGCTATGAGGCGTTGTCATGGAGAAAAATCAGCTTCTCATGTCGTTGTTCATAACCAGGCCTTTTTTCACCCAAAACACGGTGCAATTTCACTAGTTGTTGGTGGTAGCGGTGAGCATTGACAGTTTCACCAGGTTTCAACAGCTTGTAGCAGATGACACCCTGCTGATCCCACCAAACGCACAAAATCGTCTTGCGTCCAAAGCGATTTGGTCTTGGAGAAAAAGTTGCTGGTTGGCCGGGATCGACCCACGATTTTTTTCGTTTACGATTCTCAAAGTATATACACTTTTCATCACAAGTCACCACAAGATGCAGGAACGACTTTCTATTTTGTCTAGCAAGCAAGATTTTGCATGTGTTTTGGCGTCGCTCCATCTGCCTATCGTTCAATTCATGGGGTACCCATTTTTGAAATTTTTGAACTTTCCCCATGGCTCGTAAATGTATGGAAATGGCTTGTTGAGTAACACCTAACTGTTCGGCAAGCATTTTTTGCAATTGGGTGTCGTCCTCATCCAAAAGAGCAGCAAATCATGGTCCTCAATTTTTCTGGGTCTATTTTCACGCTTCTTGTCACTCAAGTCAAAATGGCCTTCTTTGAACCAATGAAACCAGTATCTGCAAGTGGTTTCCGATAGCGCACTGTCTCCATAGCCCTCCACAAGCATTGGATGCGACTAAGCAGCAGATTTCTTCAAATTGAAGCAAAAAAGTAGAGCTTCTCGCATATGCTCTTTTTCTGGCACGAAACTAGACATGATTATACCAGAGACTTTAGAAGTAATGAGCCAAAAATGGTTTTAGATACACTGGAAACAGTAGAGAATGAGCATTTTCATACGTAAACCAACCGCAGCTTCACACAATCAATTTGAGTCGACATGTCACATATATAAATACTTTCATATGTATGAATCCGACGATGAAGATTCAATATTGAAATTATATAGGATAATTCAAAATTATATTTATACAAGAATATGCGATATTCAGCATATGTAATACTTTGGTTACTTTTTGATCAGATATTTATGAATATCAAAATTTTATTAAAAATATGTAGGCAATAAGAATTAATTAAATTATCATGGAACATGATTCTTTATTAAAATTTAATTTGTCTACAATAATTAATTCTTATCAAGATGTTTATCTATTAGGTGAATTTCAATAAGAAAGCATGTCATATTTGCCTACTACAAACTATCAACTCTATCATCTGCTCGATTTTAGTTGCTCTCATTTTTTCGTTTTCTATATATTTTACTACGTCAAATATATATGTACACATCCGAAGCAGAATTGTCTATTTTTCATTGATAAATATGGACGAACGGCAACACAGCAATCATGCGATTGAATTTTTGCTATTTTTCAAGATTTTGTCATTTCGCGCTTGCTCAACAGCCAACACATCAAATTGTTCGTCTTTCGTCGATTTCACTCGCATTGGTGCACACAACACACATCTACGCCTGCGTATTTGTTGTTGCTTTTGCTTTCGTTTCTTGAGGAAGAGGAAGAATCAGAAACTTTCTGATTTTCGATTTGGTCTTTGATATACAAAACAAAAGCACACATGGGTAATAGGGCGGGTCAAATTTGTATAGCAAGAACTAAAACTAACATAGTTTGTAAGTATTGTATATTTTTCCACAATACCATGGGTCTAAAATAATGTTGACCACGCGCATTTAAAAAAATTAATATTTTTTCCATAAAAATAAAAATAAATATGTGGCACTTAAAGCCCCGAAGGGCTCATTGGCCGAGCTTCTCTTCAATTTCTGTTGTGCGTGTTAAATTTTAAACAGTATTAGAAGGGACCTACTTATTTTAGCCGGTTCCGAACGGCAGAACCCTTGCAACATCACTTTTTCTGAGCTTTGTCACAGAGTTCTTTTAGAAGCTTTTCATGGCAAGTTGTTACTGTCGGAAGAATTGCCAATTGCTTGCCGACAGGTGGGTACCGTTCGAAAGAAAAATCTTTTCGATATTAAATTTATTATGCATGAGCCGGGGATTGAACCACGACCTACAGATCAGAAGGCCAACACACTAACCATTAAGCCACGGCACCGTATACGAGTGTGGACGGCCAATTGGCTGATTTCATGTGCGTGTAGCAGAAGGAGATGCGTGAGGCAATCAGCCTCCTTCGAATTTATATGAGATTTAGAATAAAAACCCTCTACATAACACAAGGGTTCGAGGCCATGTTTCTGCAGACGCGATGATGACAAATTTAGAATTAGAGAAGAAACGAAACATTTTTTCATGCATTCTGTTACACATATACACTAGAGCGGGCCAAATTTTGTATCCACGATAGTATAACAAAAGCGGAAACTACTATGATTTTAGGTATATTTGTACGACAACCGATGGGTCTAAAATTAATGTTGACGCTCCGAATTTTCGGAAATTAGTATGTCTATCCATACAAAAATAATTTTTTTTTAATGTTTTGTATGGAAAAAATATTAATTTTGGTATTGTTGAAAAATATACAATACTTACAAACTATGTTAGTTTTAGTTCTTGCTATACAAATTTGACCCGCCCTATTACCCATGTGTGCTTTTGTTTTGTATATCAAAGACCAAATCGAAAATCAGAAAGTTTCTGATTCTTCCTCTTCCCACTGTTAATAGACAGCGTTTTAACAGCAAATCTGGCGTTGAAACATTGGCCACCTTTTCACTCAAAGCCAAAAATGGTTTTAGATAAACTGGAAACAGTAGAGAATGAGCATTTTCATACGTAAACCAACCGCAGCTTCACACAATCAATTTGAGTCGACATGTCACATATATAAATACTTTCATATGTATGAATCCGACGATGAAGATTCAATATTGAAATTATATAGGATAATTCAAAATTATATTTATACAAGAATATGCGATATTCAGCATATGTAATACTTTGGTTACTTTTTGATCAGAAATTTATGAATATCAAAATTTTATTAAAAATATGTAGGCAATAAGAATTAATTAAATTATCATGGAACATGATTCTTTATTAAAATTTAATTTGTCTACAATAATTAATTCTTACTACTACTACTATGATTTTAGGTATATTTGTACGACAACCGATGGGTCTAAAATTAATGTTGACGCTCCGAATTTTCGGAAATTAGTATGTCTATCCATACAAAAATAATTTTTTTTTAATGTTTTATATGGAAAAAATATTAATTTTTTTAAATGCGCGTGGTCAACATTATTTTAGACCCATGGTATTGTGGAAAAATATACAATACTTACAAACTATGTTAGTTTTAGTTCTTGCTATACAAATTTGACCCGCCCTATTACCCATGTGTGTTTTTGTTTTGTATATCAAAGACCAAATCGAAAATCAGAAAGTTTCTGATTCTTCCTCTTCCTCAAGAAACGAAAGCAAAAGCAACAACAAATACGCAGGCGTAGATGTGTATTGTGTGCACCAATGCGAGTGAAATCGACGAAAGACGAACAATTTGATGTGTTGGCTGTTGAGCAAGCGCGAAATGACAAAATCTTGAAAAATAGCAAAAATTCAATCGCATGATTGCTGTGTTGCCGTTCGACCGTGGTGTGATATAGGATAATTCAAAATTATATTTATACAAGAATATGCGATATTCAGCATATGGTTACTTTTTGATCAGAAATTTATGAATATCAAAATTTTATTAAAAATATATAGGCAATAAGAATTAATTAAATTATCATGGAACATGATTCTTTATTAAAATTTAATTTGTCTACAATAATTAATTCTTATCAAGATGTTTATCTATTAGGTGAATTTCAATAAGAAAGCATCCCATATTTGCCTACTACAAACTATCAACTCTATCATCTGCTCGATTTTAGCTGCTCTCATTTTTCGTTTTCTACATATCTCACTACGTAAATATATATGTACACATGCGAAGCAGAATTGTCTATTTCTCATTGATAAATACCCGAGATCGGCAACAAATTTAGAATTGGAGAACAAACGAAACATTTTTTTCATGCATTCTGTTACACATATACATTAGAGCGGGCCACATTTTGTAGCCACGGTCGTATAGCAAAAGCGGAAACCACTATGATTTTACGTATATTTGTACGACAATCGATGGGTCTAAAATTAATGTTGACGATCCGAATTTTCAGAAATTAGTATTTCTATCCATACAAAAAACAAAATTTTTAATGTTTTATATGGAAAAAATATTTATTTTTAGAAATGCGCGAGGTCAACATTATTTTAGACCCATGGTATCGTGGGAAAATATACAATACTTACAATCTATGTTCGTTTTAGTTCATACTATGCGATATGTTACGGTTTTTTGCTATACAAATTTTACCCGCCCTATTACCCATGTCTGTTTTTGTTTTGTATATCAAAGACCAAATCGAAAATCAGAGTTTCTGATTCTTCCTCTTGCTCAAGGAACGAAAGCAAAAGCAACAACAAGAACGCATGCGTAGATGTGTGTGTGTGTATGCAATGCATGGGTAATCAACGTAAGACGAACAATTTGATCTGTTGGCTGCTGAACAAGCGCAAAATGACAAAATCTTGAAAAATAGCAAAAATTCAATCGCATGATTGCTGTTTTGCTGATCTCTGGTATTTATCAATGAAAAATAGACAATTCTGCTTCGCATGTGTACATATATATTTACGTAGTAAGATATTGTAACGAGTATCGATAGTTGATTACTCATCACTATTGTGACTGACTCTATTGGCAGCATCGAAACGAATGTCAACAAAAAGAAATAAGCGATAACCAGAACAAGCCAACGAGAAAGGAAGAGAAGAATCTCGATAAAGGAAGATTCTAGGGTGTTGCCAACAGAGTATAAATAGAGCCAGTGTTGAGAATTGACAATCAATCTACTTCCGAACGTGATTGCGAAAACATTGATACAGAGGCAAAAGTTGCAAGTACATTTAAGTGTTATAGTAAATAGTTGATTGTAAACAGTGTTGATTGTAAATAGAGATTATTAAATAAATTGTTGCTGTATATAGTTGTACAAAATAAGTGTTGCAGTTATCATTAACAGAATCCAGTGATCGAACAAGGTAATTCAAATAGAATTAAACGCTCACAGAATAAAAACGTAACAATTGGTGTCAGAAGTGGGATTCTGTAAAGATGGTGAAAATTGACCAACTAAAAGTGGACCAGCTTAAAAAGCTGTTGGTAGAGATGAATCTATCGTCATCAGGTGCAAAGGCAGAACTGCTGGTGAGGCTGAGGCAAGCTATGGAGGCTAAGGGAATTAATGTAGAAGAACATGAGTTCTTTGAGGAAGACGATATACATGCAGTTGTGCACGCCGAGGAAGAGAGCAAGGTAGATTCGAGTGGTCAACTCATGGAATTTATGAAATCCATGATGCAACAGCAGCAGCAGCAACTGCAAGGAATTAATGCGAAGTTACAAGAACATTCGGCTGAATTGCGTATGGAAATTCAAGAAGGTTCGGCTCGACAAGAACACGTCATCGAAAATCTACAAAAAGGAATTGAGATTAGATTTCAGGAAATTTCCGGAACCATTAATGAAAAAGTCATGGATCTCAAGGAACATGTAGATGACTTGGAAGATAAGTTCGAGAAATTACAGCACGATCTCAACCAACTAAAAATAAATGGACCAGCCACATCAGTGATTAGAGATTCAAGTACAATCAAATTAAAGCCACCAACATTTGACGGAAGCACGCCATTCAATATCTTCAAGCTTCAATTCGAGACAACAGCTTCGAAGAATCAATGGGATGATAGCGACAAGACTGCTGCTTTAATAGTCGCATTAAAAGGTAATGCTTCCGAGGTGTTACAGATGGTTCCAGAGAAAGATCGTGGTAGCTACCAGTCACTGATGGACACCCTCCAGCGGAAATATGGAAATGAATACAAGAGTCAATTACATCGTGTGGAATTGAGATCGCGAGTGCAACGGAGTAATGAGAGCCTTCAGGAATTCGCTTCCGATATTGAGCGCTTATGTCATCTAGCGTTCTCCGGTAATTCGGAAGAGTTCGTCGAAAAAATAAAAATAGAGGCATTCATAGATGGCATACGTGATGGAGAGACAAAGCGTGCCCTAGTCATGTCACCCAGGAATACTTATGCCGAAACAGTCAGTAGTGCCTTGACATTTGAAGCCGCCAGTTTGATGTGTAGACCAATGCCACGGGTACGCCAACTAGAAACAGAAACAGCAGATCTGGTTGAAGCAGTGTGTCAGGCAGTTAAGTCAGTAGTGCAGCCTGAAGCAAGAGCAGGTCGACGCGAAACCAAATTTAATGGTAAGTGCTTCATTTGCGACAAACGAGGGCATATAGCTCGGGATTGCAATCAATCGAGTATGAAGCCTAAAGGAAGAACAAGGAATCAACACAAAAATAAATTTACCGGTAAGTGCTTCATATGCCATCGAAGAGGACACATGGCGCGTAATTGTCGGCTACGACGCAAGCAACAAAGATCGAATTCACCAGGACAACGAAAGGAAGATCGTGATGTCATTCATCGTGGTAAAGCTGTTACTCCATATCATCGTACTTGCACCGTAGATAGTAAACATTGTTCTCGGGTAGGAAGCCAGAATCACATTGTTAACCTACGACTTACGAATGTATTATCGGAAGAGTCATGGACAACCGAACGAGTTCAAGAAGATTAACGGAACGACCCAGATCTCGCAAAGATTATGGAATACAAGGAGCAGGGCATACGTCCAGATTGGCAAGAAATGGCTAATGAGAGTCCAATAGCAAAGGCATACTGGGCGCAGTGGCAAAGCCTGCACTTACGAGACGGATGTTTATTCCGAACATGGGAAAGTGAAGATGGAAAAATCACTTATGATCTGCTAGTGGTACCCAAGGCAAGAATAAATGAAGTGATAGCTGAGTATCACAATGTCTCCAGTGGAGGGCATTTGGGAATCACCAAAACCGTCGAGAAAATAAAGAAACGATTTTATTGGGTTGGATGCCATGACCATGTCGCTGATTGGATTCGGAAGTGTAAGCAATGTGCAATGGCCAAAGGTCCCACTAAGAAAAGTCGTGGTAAGATGCACCAATACACCATGGGTGCTCCATTCGAGCGAATTGCTATGGACATAGCTGGACCATTTCCAATAAGCAACGCAGGAAACAAGTATGTTCTGGTGGTTATAGATTACTTCAGTAAATGGCCTGAAGTATACCCCATTCCAAATCAGGAAGCTAGTACAGTTGCGGATGTATTCGTCAACCAATGGATTACTCGTTTTGGTGTACCGATGGAATTACACTCAGACCAAGGTCGAAATTTCGAATCAGTTGTATTCCAAGAGATATGCCGTATGCTGGGTATATACAAAACTCGTACAACACCTTTGCATCCACAATCTGATGGCATGGTAGAACGATTTAACCGTACCTTGGAGGAATATTTGAGAAAAGTCGTAGATAAATACCAAAGAGACTGGGATGTACATATACCAATGTTCCTCATGGCATATCGATGCGTACAACATGATACGACGGCTACTACACCAGCAATGGCAATTTTTGGAAACGAGTTAAGACTGCCAGCTGATTTAAAATTTGGAGTTGTAACATCAACGAGATCAACCGAAGGAAATTATACTAGCGAAAAGCGGGAACAGTTGGATGAAGTACATCAGTTCATCAGAGAGCGGTCGCAGATGATAAGCGATAAGATGAAGGCCAGGTATGACTTGAAAGCAAATTCAAAAGGGTTCTATGAAGGAGAGCTTGTAATGCTTCATAATCCACAACGAAAGAAAGGCCTGTCCCCTAAACTACAGACTCATTGGGAAGGACCATATGAGATTATAGCAAAGATAAATGACGTAGTATATCGTATTCAACGTGCCTGGAATAAAAGAGCAAAGTTTAAAGTAGTGCACTTAGAGCGACTTGCGCCATATCGAGGGGAAGTATAAAAACTTGTTCGGGACGAACAAGGTTAAGAGGAGGGCAGTGTAACGAGTATCGATAGTTGATTACTCATCACTATTGTGACTGACTCTATTGGCAGCATCGAAACGAATGTCAACAAAAAGAAATAAGCGATAACCAGAACAAGCCAACGAGAAAGGAAGAGAAGAATCTCGATAAAGGAAGATTCTAGGGTGTTGCCAACAGAGTATAAATAGAGCCAGTGTTGAGAATTGACAATCAATCTACTTCCGAACGTGATTGCGAAAACATTGATACAGAGGCAAAAGTTGCAAGTACATTTAAGTGTTATAGTAAATAGTTGATTGTAAACAGTGTTGATTGTAAATAGAGATTATTAAATAAATTGTTGCTGTATATAGTTGTACAAAATAAGTGTTGCAGTTATCATTAACAGAATCCAGTGATCGAACAAGGTAATTCAAATAGAATTAAACGCTCACAGAATAAAAACGTAACAATATGTAGAAAACGAAAAATGACAGCAATAGAAAGAAACAGATGATAGAGTTGATTTGTTTGCAGTAGGTAAATATGGGATGATCTTTTATTGAAATTCACTTGAGTTTCTATAACTAAAACATTTGATAAGAATTATTTATTGTAAACAAATTAAATTTTAATAAAAAATCATGTACCATGATAATTTAATTAATTGTTATTGTCTACATATTTTAAAAAAATTGTTAATTTTCATAAATTTTTGAGAAAAAAAAAACTAAAATATTACATTTGCTGAAATTCACCTGTGTGAATGTAATTTCGAATTATCCTATATAATTTCAATATCGAATCTTAATCGTCGGATTCATACATAGGTACATATGAAAGTATTTATAAAGGGTTATCCATTTTGCGGTTGCAAAAGTAAATGTAAATAAAACACATATAAAATATTTTTTATCATGATATTTCTTTTTTATTATAAAGTTTGAACGTTGACATTATGTGTGAAATACTACATCATTTAAATGACCACCACGCGAATTGTTGCAAGCATCGATTCTTTTGAGGTAATTTTCGACCACTTTTTGACACATATTGGGCGGTATCTCAGCCATAACGTGACGAATGTTGGTTTTTAGGTGCTCAAGAGTTAAAGGTTTATCTGCATAAACATATGTATATGCAAGGGCGGTTGGAAATATTTTAAGATTATTCAAGTTGATGTTGTTAAGGAATACTTAAAAATCTATTTGACTCCAGAAGATGGAATTAGCTCATTATTGTTTAGTATGACAAGAGGAGGACCGAGACTTGAAACCACACTTGGTGCAAGTTTCATGTTTACTACAAAGGAGCGTGTAAAAATTGAATTGATTGGCGGATCGATTACATTGACGGGAATTTCACATCCAGGCATATAACATTTTACATATGATTCACAATTTAGATCATCCTGTATATTCGAAGACATTGACAGCACAAATCAAAAAATCAATCAGGCTGAGAAGATTAATAGTTCAACTAAAAAAAATATATGAAACTGAGAAGGCTGATAGAGCAACTCCAAAAATATACGGGACTGAGAAGACTGTTAGAGCAACTCAAAAAAACATCGATGATCTTGAGAAGTTACGAACAAGATATCAGAAGCCTTATGTTGAAAGGAAAAAACACGGATAATATTAATATATAATAGTTTTGTTAATTGTACAAATTTAAAGTTTATTTTAAAATAAATTTTATAATTAATAATATTATAAATAAATATAAACTAATATATCTGTGATATTATCTATTACATTTTCATTCTTTGATAAAGTTTTTCGTACATAGTCATCAATTTTTCCATATCCAAGCATTGCTCAAGGACAATTAGAAATATGAATTCCATATTTCGATTCTATGAATCCAACCTTTTGAACATTTGATATAAGTTCTAATAAACTTTGTACTTTTAATCAATGCGATTCTGTTATAATATTACCATATTTTCGAATAAACTCTTTAATTTCTAATGATAACATATTCGAATGATCTCGAAAATACTACTGATAAGAAATATGTGTAATTCACAATAATTACGCGTGTAAAAATTCAAACAGGAAATGATCGCGGTTTTACTGATAGGAACTTCCTGTTGAAAATACTACTGATAAGAAATATATGTATTTCACAATAATTGCGCATGAGAAAGATTTCAAACAGGAAACGATTGGTGTTTTACTGATAAGAACTTCCTGTTGATAAACCGTTTATATTATGGCGATAAGGTGTTTGGAATAATAATCTTATAAAAGGCGTGTAAAGTTGTCTACACCTCAGTATACATCGAGCTATCCAAATTCGTGCTTCAATATGAAAGGTTTCATTTGCAATATTTGTGAAATGAGTTTCAGCGCTCAAAGAAGTTTGAAAAGTCATGTATTAAGTAAACACGAGGGTCGAAAGTTCAACTGCACCCAGTGCACAAAAAGTTTCACGAGGAATTGTTATTTAAAAAATCATGAGAAAGAGGAATATATTAATAATATTAATATATAGGAATATATTAATAATATATCAGTATTAATATATTATATTATACGGGTGCCGTAGCTCAGTGGTTAGTGTGTTCGCCTTCTGATCTGTAGGTCGTGGTTCAAACCCCGGCTGATGCATAACAAATTTAATATCGATAAGATTTTTCTTTCGAATGGTACCCACCTGTCGGCAAGCAATTGGCAATTCTTCCGACAGTAACAACTTGCCATGAAAAAGTTTCTAAATGAACTCTGTGATAAAGCTCAGAAAAGTGATGTCACATGTGTTCTGCCGTTCGGAACCGGCCAAAATCAGTAGGTCCCTTCTAATACTGCCCAAATTTAAGACGCACAACAGTAATGGAAGAGAAGCTCGGCCAATGAGCCCTTTGGGGCTTTAAGTGCCACATATTTTTTTTTTATATTATATTATAATTATAGGAATATATTAATAATAAGCAAATCAATTGAAAGAGAACATAATTTTAAATTTTGTGATGAATGTGAAAAGAGAATTCCAATTAATTGTTGGTCATATCATTTGAGGACTAATGATCATAAAAAAAATTCCACTCACTAATAGAAAACACTCCACATTTCAAACAAAAATGATCTTATTAAAAAAACCACAAGATATTGAAACAATGTACAACGATAAAGCCAATGCTTTATGTGCAAAAATGGAAGAATTCCAAGAACGAGATAGTGGATGGACTCTAATAAAGATAATTGGATTGGAGATAAATTTAAATCAGTACAAACCACTGAGAGGATCGTCATATATAAAATCACCACAGAAATTAACTGAAAAGCATGCTTGTATCAATGTTCAGAACAATGACGAGTACTGCTTTAAATGGGCAATAATATCTGCATTCTCAGCTGGAAGAAATAATCATAGATGCACCAGATTCAATGTAAATATTCAGGATAATGTAATTACTGTGAGTACTGATTACAGTACCAAAGAGTAGAAAAATATCCACATAAACCTCTTATTTATTCAACAAGAAGACAATTTCTACTACGTTTGGATTAAAGATATTTCAAGGTAAGATCAACACACATAAACTATCAACTACAGACTAGTTAAATCACAGCTGACATTAAACAAGTGTGGTATTTCCCTATGCAACTTATGTTTGCAATATAGCAGAAATGATGAAATTATGAGCAGACACCGAGAAGAGTGCAACAAAGTGGTAACAAATCTGCCCACTGGTGAAAACGGTAACAACAAGTTAAAATTTAGTTCTTTCAAGTCTAAACTTACAGTTCCATTCGCTATCTTTGCAGATTTTGAGTGTATTTTAGAGAACGTGAATGTAAATGAGTCTAATAATATGTTAACTACTCAAATTCATAGCCCGATAGCATTTTCGTATTATATCAAGTGTTGTTTCGACCAAAGTCTAGATAAATTTGTAATTTACTCGGGCGAAGATTGTGCAAAAATATTTATAAGTAATGTAGTCAATGATGTCACAAATATTTATAATAATTATTTAAGTATAGTTATATCAATGAAATCCCTCACACCAGAAGAATTAGAGCTACATACGTCAGCAAGAATATGTCAAATTTGTGAAAAGGAAATGAATGAAGATAGAGTTTTCGATCATTGTCATTTAACGGGAAAATATCGCGGCCCTGCTCATTCAAACTGTAATTTAAATTTTCAAATTGCAAAGTTTATTCCAATTTTCTTCCACAATTTTTCGGGATATGATTGTCATCTTTTAGTTTCCCGGTAATATTAAAATTATTCCTCTAAACAAAGCATTATATATTCAAAATATATAAATTTTTCAGAGAAAAAATATGTAGAGTTACTGTTTCTGGATTCATTCAGATTTATGTCCTCTGGTTTGAAAAATTTAGCTCAAAATTTAAATAGCGAAGATTTTCATGTTTTAAAGTCAGCATATCCATCTAGTATAGAATTTAACTTATTTAAACGTAAAGGGGTATTTCCATACGAATATTTTAATTCGGTTGATCATTCGAAGGAAAATAATCTCCATCCTCGAGAACAATTCTTCTCCACTTTAAGTAATTCAGAGTGTTCTCTTGTTGACTATGAACATGCTGTAAGTCTTTGGACTACATTTAAATGTAAAACTTTGCTCGACTACATTTTGTATTGTTTTATTGCTGGTAGATGTATTTGAAAATTTTCGCAAAGTTTGTAAAGATATCTATTAACTAGATCCTTGTCATTATCGTACTACACCATGTTTATCCTGGAATGCTATGTTGAAAACCACCATGATTGAATTAGATCTTTTCCAATACATTAACATGTATAATTTCATAAAGAATGGAATAAGAGGTGGTATTGTTCAATGTAGCAATCGCTATGCAAAAGCAAATAATAACTATCTACCAGAATATGATTGCACTAAACCACGTGAATATCTGATGTATTTAGATGCCAATAATTTATATTGTTGGGCAATGTCTGAGTACTTACCCAATGGTGGATTTGAGTGGGTTGGAACATTACAGATTTCAATATTTTCTCAATAAGCGATACTTCAGATGTAGGATTTTTTCTAAAAGTTGATCTAGATTATCCTACATCTATTCACGATTATCATAATGATTTACCGTTCTGTGCTGAAAATAAAAAGTCGCCAATTGGTAAATCAACAAAATTAATTCCCGACTTGAATAACAAAAAAAAAAAAAATACATCATTCATTACCCCAATTTGAAACAATGTATTATGAATAGTTTAAAACTTGTAAAAATTCATCGTATTTTGAAATTTAAACAATCAAATTGGTTAAAGAATTACATTGATCGTAATACATATTATAGAGCTTGAAACAATTTTTTTTAGCTGTAACACAACGCTGTTTATGGAAAAATCATGGAGAATGTCGACAAAAGAAAAGACATTAAAATTGTGACTGAGTGGGAGAGTAAAGAAAGACATCTAGGAGCTCGAGCCCTTATTGCGAAACCTAATTTTCACAGTTTAAAACACTGCTGCGAGCCAAAATATGAAATATGCACATATGTATATTTTTCCTCGCGACATATTTCCCGAAATTGTGAACTACATATTTATCCATACACATACCAACATTACTCGAAGTTGTGATATACACAGTTCATACTAATATTATTTATGATTGTGGAATGCCAGAACATTGAGCTAACTGAGTTGCAGTTGGGTGTGAAAAAGCTGACAAAGCACTTTCCCACACAATTCGTAGTTCTGCACTTACGTAAGCATACCTGTGTAAGCATACATGTTTAGACATTCCATGATAAATAAACTCACGTGGACTACTCATACGTGTGTATATCAAAAGGTTTCTGTCTCACATAATGGGTACATATATACGCACATGTGGAGTGCATCGATCGTGTACATAAATACACACATAAATACATATACACAAGTGGTGTGAATAAATTATTGTATGTTATATGTTGGTATGTGGGTAGATTGATATGTGGCTAGTATTAGAAAAATGGTATATAAGCTGCCAGCTTAGTGAAGGTAGTGGCTTTTCAGTTGTTAATCTTGTACCGATTGTGAAGTGCTAGTGTATAAGAAATTGTAAAATACTGCGATCCTTACGAGGCCATCTAGCATTAGTGTAAAAGTGTAAAATTGGAAGTAATACCAGGAATAGAGCGAAACTCCAAAATCGCAAGTACCGAGTAATTGATCAAGTATAATTGTTTTATTTCAGCTAACTACGAGGGCGGATTGATAATGAAGCTACCTAAGTAGGAAAAAAACTTTTTTTTATTTATTTCTCAACATAGTCTCCTTTTACTTTCACACACTTGGTAAGACGATACTCCAACTTTTTTATACCATCTGAATAATACGATTTCGGGAACCCCTCAAAATACACGTTAGTTTCGGTAATCACTTCTTCGTTTGAGCTGAATCTTTTTCCTGCGAGCCATTTTTTCAAGTTTGGATACAGGAAAAAGTTCAACCAATTCGAAGTGTATTTCATGTAATTTTAGCATCGTATCTAATGCTGTGTGAACCGGTGCGTTGTTTTGAAGAAAGAGCACTTTTTTCTTCTTTAAATGTGGTCGTTTTTTCTTGATTGCATCATTCAGTTGATCTAATAATGCACGATAATACTTTCCTGCGATTGTGGATCCTTTTTCAAGATAATCGATAAGCAATATTCCGAGTGCATCCCAGAATACAGTGGCCATAACTTTTCCAGCCGATTTCACTGCCTTCGCCTTCTTCGGAGCACTTCCACCAGCTTCCACCCATTGTTTCGATTGATTTTTGGTTTCAGGTATGTAGTGGTGGACCCACGTTTCATCAACAGTTATTAATCGATGCCAAAAATCAACAGGATTACGCTTTATCATGTCCAAACACCGCAGTGAAGTGGTCTCTCGAACTCGTTTTTGTTCGAAACTGAGCAAACCCATCTTGCCGATAGCTTTTTCATATGTAAATGTTCATGCAAAATGTTGAACACATGTTCATATGACATGTTTACCATTTCAACAATCTCACGCAACTTGACTCGGTGATCATTCATAACGATATCGAGGATTTTCTTGATATTTTCTTCAGTAACCACCTCTTTTGGCCTTCCTCTTGATGGTATTGTTGCACTGCTTGTTCGGCCGCGTTTAAATTCAGCAATCCAATATTTTACCATGTAATCTGACGGAGCAGACTCACAGTAATGTTTATCGAGCTTTTCTCTTGTCTCTTTCGCCGTTTTCCCTTTCAAATAATAGTGTTTAATCACTGCATGAAATTCGCTTTTTTCCATTTTTCAAGAAACAGAAAAGTTGGTTACTTCAAACGACTACAACAAATAAACTAATCGATGAATTCGGGTGAAATTTTAACAGCTGAAGTTTGACATATCGCAATTTTAAAAAAAAAAAAGTTTTTGTGTTTTTGCTGCCTTTTTCGTACTTAGGTAGCTTATTTATTAATCCGCCCTAGTAGTGTGATAGTCTCGATGGATATTTAGGAGCTTAGGTCTAGGTGCTAATCTTGTGCGTTACATCCTTGAGTCTAGCCGTTAGGTACTTAGTGAGTGTGAAATATCTTGTATATACAAGGTGTTTTACGTTCAACGTTTAACGTAGTATAGGAGCTAATTATAGCTAATTATAGTGTCTGTTTGACCAAAAGTCAAATGGACCCTAAAACTTATGAACCATTAGCAATAGAACCAGATGTTGCAATAACCGAGTCAATCCACTTCGTGTGGAGCCTGATTAAGCAACACAGCACATACGAGCAATTCCAGCTCGGAAAATCAAAGGTGCATCACGGAAAGGTACTAACTCCAATAAAGGAATTAGACGCCACGTTATCCGAGCTGAACGATCTATTAAAAAGCCAGGCTGAAGCAGTTTAAAAACAAAAAGGCGATTTAGAGGCAGCAGAGATACAAATTAGGGCTCTGCGAACTCAGATCGCAAAACAGGGATCCAACGTGGAACAGCTAGAAGTAGAGATTACTAAGACTCTTAATAGAAATAAGGAATTAGAAGATTTACTAAAAGAAAAGGGCATTTCAGAAGAAATTATAGAGAAAAGGCGTAGAACCTCGAGAGGAATCTCGAAAGAGAATGCTGCCTAGCACAGGAGACACCTCTCCGTCGCTATACACCAGTACCAAAAACACAACCAGAAGTTCAACCTGAATTAAAGCTAAAAATGCCTATTGACGAAATTGCACAGACCGTCAGTAGGCTAGTCCCAGTACTCACTGGAGCGGAGTCTAAAGATTTGAGGACCGAAGTAAACTAGTTCATTAATGGGTGCGAATTAGCAAGAAAAGCCATAAAACCAGACGAGTTGGAAGATTTCGTAGCTTGTATAAAACAGCGACTATATGGTGATGTTTATAACTTTGTGCTAAGTAAGAAGTTCGCTAAAATAGAGGAATTGTACACACTTCTGCGAAACACATATTTGAACACCGTTCGCCTGGAACCGCTCACGCACCAAATACAAGTCTCACGCCAACTTCCTCAGGAAGATATACGTGTTTTTGCAAGGTGATTAGGTGATTTACAATCCACGGCGATACAATGTATTAAGAATAGATATGGTGGGGGCGGAGACCAAGCGTTCTTAAAAGAGCTAGAGGAGTATGCGAGGACATCTTTTATATCAGCCTTCAAGATCCATTGTTAAAAACTCATATGCTAGGTAAGACGGGCACGTTGGAAGAATTAGCAGAGGAGGCCGTAAATACGGGTATTCTGCTCGAAAGAGGACAACGATTCAATCAGTTTAATATGGGAACACTATATTTAAACGACGTTCACCAGACTGAGGCCAGTAATACAGTGGCATTTCACCAGAACAGAAATGACAAGATGCCACTCGGAGTGAACAAATACCAAAATAATAACGTAAGACGCCGAAATAGCCAAAGGAAAGTTCCTACCTGCTCCTTCTGCGACAAAAAAGGGCATACTAGAGACGACTGTTTTAAGAGAAAAAACATGCCCTATTTCATAAAGTGTAAAAAATATGGACATGAGTTCAATTTGTCATGCACACCTTTTAGCAACAACAGGTCACAAGGAAAAGCAATCAAACACCTGCACCTACTAAGGGAGCTCAAGAAAGCAAATTTTTTTTCTGTAAGAAGCCGGGACACAGGATCGCCGACTGTTATAAACGCAAAGAATTGGAAAAAACCCAGGAAAACTACGGGGGGCCCAGGTATGACCAATAAAGCGGGAACCCCAAAATTTTGGTAAAAGTAGGCCACTTGAAATGGAAGGTGTCAGTTAGATAGCAAGATGGCGGAAGTTGGTAGTCAAGCGTCCAGGGGGATTGTTGAACCATATTTTCCATCCAGTAATAACAAACATGGCTACTGTTTCGGAGTCTCTGATGTAGATGATGTGTTCATTGAATTTCCGTGTGAGGAAGCAAAAAATTTAAAACTCATTTTACTTGTAGACTCTGGGGCATATACCAGTTTAATAAAGTCATCAGTGATTGGAGAATCTGTTAACAAGAAGCGAGATTTAAGGCAAAATCTTAGTGGTGCATTCGGAGGATTTGTCACCACATTAGGATTATTAGCAGTCTAACACGAGAGAACTAATGATATATTTAGGTGAGACATTGGGCAGTGTGACGGACAACACAGTTTATGTCCCAATTCTCAAAACGAATATAGATTCATATATTGTAAATAATTTTTTTTTTTTTTTTTTTTTTTTTGTTAGCTTATTTTTTTTTTATTGAATCTTTCTTAAATACAAGAAACTAACAATAAGTATTCAAATCTTACAAACTAAATAAAACTATGTGATATCCCCTACGTTCCATCACAATTTGGTGAGTCGCGAGATGTAGCAATTTTACAGCATATTCAGTGTGTCTTTTCTTTTTAATCGACGATGCCCCTTGCTCAGCAACAATTGCCTAGCAAGGGGATTCGGATGATTGTGTAATTTTTGAATGTAGCTTCTGCAGGACATTGCAACTTCCTCAGAAATTGTGGATACATTTAAATCTCGATGGATGTTAACGTTCCTCATATACCAAGGCGCGTTTACAATAATTCGCAGACACTTGGATTGTATTCGCTGCAATTTTTCGATATTAGAGGGAGATGCGGTGCCCCAAAACTGAATACCATAAGTCCAGATTGGTTTCAGGATTGCTTTATATAATAGCACTTTGTATTCAAGATTCAACTTTGATCTTTTGTGTAACAGCCACCATAACTGATTCATTTTAAGCTTGATCTGAGTTTTCTTTGCCTCTATGTGATTTTTCCATGTCAGCCTTCTGTCGAGGTGAATACCCAAATACTTTGTTGAGGAACATTGTGGAACTGATTGGCCATTAATTTTAAGTGGGGGACATGTATCTAGCCTTAGCGTGAAGGTTACATGTACGCTCTTTGATTCATTGACTTTTATACGCCATTTTGCTAGCCAGATTTCGAGAGAATCGACATGAGTCTGCAGGAGTTTAGTAGCTTCTATGGGGTTAGAGCGAGAGCACAATTTTGCCGTATCATCAGCAAAGGTCGATATGAATGTATAGTTATTGTTGGGCATATCTGAAGTGTATAAGAGATACAGTAAGGGACCCAAAACGCTTCCTTGAGGAACGCCAGCGTGAATATCCAATGGATTTGTTGTGTAATCCTTGTGATGTACGAGAAATTGTCTTTTCGTGAGGTAGCTACTAAGCAATGAGGAGACATTTGCAGGCAGTAATAGTTTGAGTTTGTAAATAAGGCCATCGTGCCATACTTTATCGAAAGCTTGAGTGATATCAAGAAAGACAGCTGAAAATGTGCATCAGATGAATTACTGAAGCCGGAGGTAGCTCTTTTATCATTTTACCGGTAATTTTATCTGGACCAGGTGATTTTTTTGGGTTTAAATCTTTATAAATTGCTTTGAATATGTCCTTTTTTTTAATTTTGAGCGTTATTGAGCAAGATTGAGAAGTTAATATTGGTAATGAGGACTGTGAAGAGGGTGGATTGGGTGTAAACACACTTTTTAGGTGGTTTGCAAAAGCCAAACCCTTCTCACAGTTGCTTCTAGCCCAATTACCGTCACTCAAACGGATGGGGGAATCAGTGAGAATTGGCCGATTTGATTTTTTTGCTGATTTCCACAAAGAGTAGTCTGACGCTTCACCAGGTGTTAATTTCGCTATGTGCTCTTCTAACTCTTTGTTGTTTTTTATTTTTTAAAGCTTGCTTTAACTTTCGAGTGCAGTGCTGTAGCTGTGTTTTCAGATTCGGTGATCTGAATTCTTGCCATTGTCTTCGGAGTCTTCTTTTCTGTCTTACTATGTATGGGCTATAGTTTGATTGCTTGCATACCTTTGTGCAGGTGGCTGAGCTGAGAGCTAATGAGAGCAGCTGGTTGAATTTTTCGAGTGCTGAGTCTACATCGTGTCCATTTCTTAATACAGTACTCAGAGGAAGATGGGAATTTATATATTTCTTGAATTTTAACCAGTCTATTTTCTTTCTAACGCAATTGCTTTGGGGGCTTGGTGATTTTATAGATATTACCGTGGGTGAGTGGTCAGATGATAGATCATAATTACACTCTGTGGAGATATTTTCCATCTGCAAACCTTTGGCGACTCCAAAGTCTATGAGATCGGGTATTTTCCTCTTGTCCGTCGGCCAATATGTCGGTTGACCATTTGAAATAACATCGTAGGCGTGGTTAGTGATGATTGAACATAGTCTTTTGCCTTTTGGAGTTATTAATCGGGAGCCCCAGTGAGTGTGTTTGGCGTTGAAATCGCCAGCAACCAAGAATTTGCTACCAAGAGTTGAGAAAAATTCTTTATATTGCTGTTCGGTAATACTGTATCTTGGGGGACAGTATATCGCAGATATTACTAGCTTAGAGATGTATTCTTCCAGACATATAGATGTTGCTTGCAAGTAGACGCTACTAAAATCTTCAAGAACATGATGTTTTATTCTGCTTTTTATCAATATGGCAGTTCCTCCGCGTGCCTTACCATGCGGATGATTTGTGGTGTACAGTTTGTAATATGGTATTTGGTAGCAATTTTTGTCAGTGAAATGGGTCTCAGATATCATCATTATGATTTGGCTGGATTCAAGGAATTGAATTAGCTCCAAACGGTGCTGGCTTAAGCCGTTGGCGTTCCAGTGGCATATCTTGAGACAACTCATGGTCTGGATAGCAATGTTTGGAGTAACATCGATTGATTTTTCATCATTTCTTGCATCATTGTTTGCATTGAGTTCATGAATTGGTTCATATTCTGAATCAATGTTTGAAGCAAATGTTCAAGGGTACTTGCCTGTTGGGTGGGCAGTGAGTGTTTCTGCTCATTATTTACATTGCTTTGTTGGTGTGAGTTTTGTTTTAACACGCTAGCGTATGAATTGGTTTGATTCTTGTTTGGGATTGCAGAGAAGAATTGTGTTGCATCAATATTTTGTCTCTTACTTGAGTTGGCTATCTGAGTTTGCTCAACTGGTTTTAGAGGTTGATTGCTAGCGGAGAAATTTAGCTTTAGGGTTGTATATACTGGGCAACCTCTATAATTTGCGGTGTGATTACCTCCACAATTGCTGCATTTTTTCATGCTAGCATCGCCTTTAGATTTTGGGCATATGTTTGATTTATGGAGATCTCCACAAATCACACAAACAGCTGGCAGGGTACAATATGTCTTAGTATGTCCATATTCTTGGCAGTTGCTGCACTGAGGAGGTCCAGTTCTCTTATGGGGTTCTTCGATTATGATTTTGCGATGCAATAAATATCGAATTTTATATATGGGGTGTACTTCACCTTTTTTTAGGCGTTTTGTTTCAGGCTGAAGCTCAATACGATATAACGGTTGAGGTATATTGCTCTTGTTGAGGATGTTGAATACTGTTTTGGCTTGAAACCCTTCTTCCTGGAGGGCAAGTTTGATTTCGTTAATATCAACGTTGGGTTCGACGCCTTTGAGTACAACGATTAAGCCCTTACTACTTTTTAGCTGATATGTGTAGTAATTCTTTTTTACAGCATCAAATTCCGCTATTACTTTGCGATAATGAGTTTCGCTGTAGATTTGCACTTTTGTTTCCTCAATTTGGCCTTTGCGAATAGGAACAACATGGAAATTCTTTGGTCCTATAAGACTTGTAATTCTAGAAATCAACTTATCTGAGTTGCGTTCTCTCAAGAAAATGGGTGGGGGTTTGAAATTTTTCTTGGAGATAATATTTTCGTCACTTTCATCACCTGAAAGCAGAGCGTATCTATTTTCCGAACTAATAGGGACAGTGTTCTGTTTTTGAATTTTAGTTGAATTCATTTGTTTTGAATTTTGCGGACTTCTCTTTCGCTTTACTACAGTAATGTAGCGATCAATACCAGTTTGAACAGCAACTGGTTCTTTATTAGTCATCGCACTAGTTGCTTTAACTACTGGGTCATGCACTTCAGTAGAAGTGCCGTTATTTGATTGCTTTGATGTTGTAGCTGTTGGTGTTACAGCAGGAGAAGCACATTGTACACTCCACGGTATAGAGGGAGATGGTATATCACGATAGAACAAATTATTTTTTTTGTCTGTATTTATTGTTGTTGCAAAATTTGATGAATTTTTAATATGTGCAGGCAAAAGATTTGCACTGTTACTTTCACTTGTGCAGTGTGTATCAACTGTTTTATTTGATAATGCACTTATCGGAGGGGTTTGCGCGGGTGATTGCAAATTATTGTTTACACACACGTTAACAGGCGATTGCCGTTGCCGGAGAGGAGAGCGCTGAACACTCATACTATAAACAAAATGTTTGCAAATTATATTATTATTTTATTTGTTTTTTTTTTTTTTTTCTAAAAATCAAAAGAAAGACGTCCACTCTTATTGGTGACTTTCGCGAAACTTTTGTAAATAATAAGCTTAAAATTAATATATTTAAATTTAATCATTTAGAACACGAAGAATACGACATAGCTTATAAAATAAATAACATTAAGGAAACTCATAACCACAAAAGGGTTACCAAAATATTAGAATCAATTAAGCTAGACGAAAACGTAAACATTAATGGAAAGAGATCTATAAACGGCATACTTACGTCATTCCACGATTTGTTTTTCTTGGAAAGCGACAACCTGTCTCACACCACAGTTATGAATCACACAATACCAATAAAAGCAGACCAGGCGCCAATCAACCAAAGACAGTACAGGCTACCAGAAGTGCATAAGGAGGAAATCAATAGGAGGATAGAATTGCACCTACAGCCTCGTTGCTGGCATCTGTTGTTAACACAAAAGGTTTAGAAAAATCTGGGTAGGCTAAAATTGGCGAAGAGCAAATTACTTGCTTCAAATCTACAAAAGCTTTCTAGCATTTATCGGTTCATTCAAATTTTGTGTCTTTCCTCAGTAATTTATTAATTGGTAGCACCATGCCTGCCATATTTTCAACAAACTTTCGATAATAGTTTACTAAACCTAAGAATGCTTGAACATCTTTCTTATTTCTTGGAACAGGAATATTTTTGACACATTCTATCCTGCAATGCCCCTTCCTCAGTGCACTTATGACCTAGGTAAATTATCTCTTTTCGCAAAAACTGGCACTTCTCTGTGTTTAGTTTTAAGTTATGTTTACGTAAGAGTTCAAACACTCTCCGCAAACGCGATTCATGTTATGCCAACCGTAGACAACAATGTCATCTAAATATACAATACAATCTATTCCCTGGAGTCCAGTCAATACATGATTAATTAGTCTTTGAAAAGTAGCGGGTGCTCCCGTTAAGCCGAAATGCATTCTATTAAATTGGTAATGCCTGACTCCTGAACTAAAGCGGGGTTTTCTCTGTCTAATTCTTCCATTAGCACTTATGATATCCACTGACCAGATCAAGTGTAGTGAAGTATCTACTATGACCTAACTGATCCAATATCTCATCGATGCGTGGAATTGGAAAAACCTGTTTAATAGTGGCATCGTTCAGTTTTCTGAAATCAACACCCAGTCTTCATTTCTTTTTTCCATAGCTTCCCGCCTTCTTTGGAACTAATATTATTGGTGAGTTCCATGGGGAAGAACTGGGAACGATTATTTCATCGTCCAACATTTTATTTACCTGTCTATTAATCTCCTCCTTATGCACTTCTGGTAACCTGTATTGTCTCTGATTTATTGGTGCCTGATCTGCCTTTACTGGTATCGTGTGCTTTATGCCTGTTGTGTAAGACAATTGTCGCCTTCCAAATAAAACAAATCGTGAATGACTTGAAGATGCCTTCCATAGATTTCCTTTCTTCCATATTTAGGTTTGAATCTAACTTAACCGTTTCTAATATTTTCGTAACCCTCTTCTAGTTACTCTTTGCTCTAACGCTATTTATTTTAGAAACTCTATCAGCTTCTATATGCTCTATATGATTAAATTTAACTGTATTAACTCTTATATCGTTACACACAGTATACGCTTTCGTATTCACCTAAGAATATCCCGGGACAAACTTCTTGTTTTTCCACTATAACCGTTTAAAATCGGTGTTTACCTTCAAGGTAACTATGCTTAACCTCACTGTTGTAGAGTACTCTATTAGCCTCGTTTAATGATTTGAGAGGTAAAGTAATTAAATGCTGTTTTTGCTCATAGAAGAAAATCAGCTTCATTTTCATAGTATTGAAGACCGACCGGTTCGATAAATTGTCTCGTCCTACGATACCATCTGCAGGTATCCCTCTCTCTTCAGATATTACATGTAATTCTAAATTCAAATCATTAGTCCCTTCATGTTGGACTGCTATTGGTCCTAATGTGGTGACAAATCCTCTAAATGCACCACTAAGATTCTTCCTTGAACTCTCTATCTTGCTAACGTATTTGTTAATTACTGCTGATTTTACTAAATTGGTATCTGCCCCAGAGTCTACTAGTAAAATGTGTTTTCCATTTTTTGCTTCCTTGTAAAGAAACTCAATGAACACATCATCTACATCAGAGACTTCAAAACAATAACCACTTTTGCTAACACTGGATGGAAAAGATGGGTCAACAATCCCTCTGGACGCCTGACTACCAACTTCCAAAATCCTACCACCTGACGTGGAGGGTGAGTCAACAATCTCTAGAGACGCATAATTGACACCTTCCATTTCAGCTGGCCTATTTTTAGCAAAATTTTTGGGTTCCCGGTTTATTGGCCGTACCTGGGTTCCCGTAGTTTCCCTGAGTTTTTTCCAACTCTTTACGTTTGTAACAATCGGCAATCCTGTGTCCGGGTTTCTTTAAAAAGAAACATTTAGCTTTGGACTTACTCCGATTAGGCCCTATATTTTCTGGTTTCTCTTACTATGGCCTGTTTTTGGAGTATAATTCCCTTTCGGCTTTGTATTGTTTGTAAACGACGTACAAGATAGATTGAACTCATACCCATAGTGCTTACATGTATTTTTCCTTTTAAAACATTCGCCCCTGGTGTGTGCCTTCTTGTCGCAGAAGGAACAGGTAGGAAGTTTCCTTTGGCTGTTTTAGGGTTTTACTTTATTCTCTGGGTATTGATCTGCCTTAGATGGCATCTTATTATTACTATTGTAGTGGAACGCTACTATGTTACCTGTTTGGGTTTGGCAAGCTTCATAAGAGTTTAATAGTGTATTGAGACTTACATTGGTTCCCGCGTTGAGCTGATAGTGCTGTTGCCCTCTTTCGAGCAGGATACTCGTATTTAAAGCCTCCTTTGCCATATCCTCTAACGTGCCTTTCTTGCTTAGCATATGGACTCTAAGCATTGGCTTACTAAGGCCTGTTATAAATGATATCCTTGTGGTCGTCTCTACCTCATGCAGCAGTGGTCTCCTTTTCCCCCATATGAGACTTTGACATACTGAGTTGCAGCGGTTTTCAATTCGTCTAATCTTCTGGCTAATGCACTATGCTTTCCTGCGGTAATTCCAGTGCAAACTGGATTTGGTGAGTGATGGGTTCTAGCTGGATTATTTTCAGGTATGTGTTTCTTAGACAATTCTTCCAAATTGGAAAATTTTTTTCGCCAATACCAAATTAAACGCATCTCCGTATAGACGTTGTTTTATACAGAATATCTAGTCTTCCAACTCATCTGGTTTTATTCCTTTACTAGCTAATTCACACCCAGAGATAAATTGGTAGACTTCTGTTCTCAAATTTTTTAACTCAGCTCCAGTGAGTACTAGAAATTGTCTACTAACCATCTGCGCTATCTCGTCTATACGCATCTTTTCCGTTGCTTGTCGCTGAGTGTTCGGAAGTATCTTCCTTACAGGTATACGAAGAAGTGTCTCTTCTGCTAAACTGCGTTCCCTCTCAAGATTTCTTACTTGGGCCTAGAGGGCGCTTATTTGCTCAGTGTCCACGGAGGTTCTGAGCCTCTTTTCTATAAATTCCTCGGTAATATTTCTCTCATTAAGTAGTCCTTCTAACTCCTGATTTCTTTTGTGGAGTTCCACGTTCTTTGCGTCTAGTTGTTCAGCTTCCAACCCTTGGTTCACAATCCTTAATCTGAGGTTTTTTATTTGTGCCTCCGCTGCATCCAAATTGTCCTTCACGACTAAAATTGCTTCACCCTGTGTTTTTAAAAGGTCTCTTAGTTCTGTTAATATGGCTTCTAGCTTCTCACCTGGTGTTAGTACTTTTCCGTGCTGTACTTTCAATTTTATGAGCTCGTATTGCTCGTAAGTACTATGTCGTTTAATTAAATCCCATACGAAAGTGGTGGCTTCCTGAATTGCAATATCTAAGGAGATACTAACCTCATCAGATATTATCCTGGAACACAAATCAATTTTTATGTCCTAGGGAACAATGGAATCCTAATACTGCGTAAAACGTTTAACATGAAATATCTTGTCTTACAAGATACTTCGCAGTATCCTACCGGCTGCTCCAAAATGTTGTGCCTTCTTTTCGAGGACTATAATTTTTACTTAGATAACTTATGTCCTAGAACTTACCTCTTTTTATTCTTCTTCTGCTTTCCGTAACTCTTTCTCGCACAACACAATTATTTTTTCAATATAGTTTTTATTTAACAGTATATGTATATTTCTTGCACAAGGTAGTGTTAATTTGACAATATGTTATTTTCTTCACCAATAGTTTTTGATTAACAATGTTGTTTTCTTAAATATTTTCCTTTCACTATATATATTCTCTTTCCACAATTTGGCTTTATCAAGGATGTTATATCCTTCACAATATGATTAATACTTTTAGTTCACTCTCACTCGCTCTTCGAGTCATATACTTATCTTACTTAACTAGAGCTTAGTTTATATAGCCTAATGGTATGCTGATTATCTTTAATCAATGGTTACAGCGATACATAATAAAATAACATAATGATAATAGTAATATTATAGCCTAGACAGACGGCAGCCTAATTCCGGATTACCAAGTTATTTCGAATTAACTCGGGCATTAACTGCAGCTAATCCGCATAAACTCTATGAGTTAATTCTCAAAATAAAAGAGGATTAGGGCAATTTGCGATGGCAACACTGCTCGCTGTTCGCTAACAAAAAACTTTCAACAATTGTGTACAGTTTTCAACATGAAAAGTGTTGGCGAACAAATAAATCCAGCTGTCAATTATGAACGGTGAATGTCAATATTCAAGTTTCTGATAGTTTTCAGTTCACGTACTTCTTGTAGATTTTCTCATATCGAGAGTGATAGATGACAGAAATTGATAGTGATAGTAATGTAAGTGGACAGACCTAATAAAACAGCAATCAGCCGTTTCGTTAATCCGCAATAATGTGAGGTTATTATTTTATTCGGATAAAGTGCGCCGGTATTCCGGAATTAGGCTACCGTCTGTCTAGGCTATTACTGTAATATTACTGTAGTGAGTCAAAATGCATAAAATAGATGAGCATTATTTTGACTCACAACAGCATACTATACGGCTTTAACACCGACATGCCAACAAATCTAAAAACCAAAAGAACACCATTGTACAACGCAGAAGACCTAAATAAGTTATTAAAATATCATATACAGAGGTCCCATGAATTAATTAAGGAAAATCAACAAAAGGCAAAGGAAAACGCCAAGAGACAGTATGACAAGAACATACACCCAATAAGTTTTAGATTAGGAGAAAAGGTTTTCTCAAGAAATTAAAAGAGGAAAAACGAATTTAGTCCCATTTGGACTGGACCTTACGAAATAGTAAACATAAACAGTCCAGTAACAACGACTATACAAATCGGACGAAAATATAAAAAGTAAACAATAATTTAATAAAAACATTCCACCAAAATTAGAATAATATTAAATTCGATGATCCAAACCTCTACAAAAACACCGTACAATAACATAATACTGAGTATGCATAAAAGCATGAGAACGAAATCTACAAAACAAAGATACACGAGAATTAAATGTTCAGACTAAACAAAATACATAATACTACAAAAATGCAAAAAAAACAAAATTCCTTACAAAAAAATATAATAATAAAATTAATAGCATGTTGATCATATTAAACAAAATGCATAATAATGCATGACCTGTACAATAACGTGAGAACGACACTCAAAATAACAAAGTATATAGATATACTAGAATCAAATTACAGACAAAATGCACATAACACAAGCAAATTCACAGCTATGAAAATTTGGTTTTGGACATGAAAGTATAAAATTCCTAAATATGATAATTAAAATAATTCCAACATATTTTAGAATATTTATTAAAATAAACAATTTCTAGATTCAAGAAAAATAATAATAATACATCATGAATCAAATGGCGTTTTATAATATACTGATGTATGGAAATAAATTTACTCGACTGACAATTATGGGAATGCTATGAGAATAACATTTATTTATTTTTTCTTTCTCCTTTCCTTTCCTTCATTACTTCATTTTTGACAACAATAAAATAAAATATTGATATATACAAAAATACTTAAAATTTCTACTTTAATATCCTACAAGAATATAGGGTCCCTCAAGAAATATAGGTACACTAAAGAAATAGCTGAAATCGAAATTGGAAAGTAATAGACTGTGGATAAAGTGCAGCATCAACACTGGAACACCAAAAAAAAAATATATATACAGTTTTTCGAAGGGATTAAGACAAATAGAAAGAGACAATAAGGGTCATAGCAAAGAAGAACTAACATATTTAGATATGAAACACAAGAGGTTATGGAGTTAATATACAAATTTAGAATATTTTGCAAATTACCGCCTACCTCTTTCTAATTTGCAAAATATTCTAAATTTGTATATTAACTCCATAACCTCTTGTGTTTCATATCTAAATATGTTAGTTCTTCTTTGCTATGACCCTTATTGTCTCTTTCTATTTGTCTTAATCCCTTCGAAAAACTGTATATATATTTTTTTTTGGTGTTCCAGTGTTGATGCTGCACTTTATCCACAGTCTATTACTTTCCAATTTCGATTTCAGCTATTTCTTTAGTGTACCTATATTTCTTGAGGGACCCTATATTCTTGTAGGATATTAAAGTAGAAATTTTAAGTATTTTTGTATATATCAATATTTTATTTTATTGTTGTCAAAAATGAAGTAATGAAGGAAAGGAAAGGAGAAAGAAAAAATAAATAAATGTTATTCTCATAGCATTCCCATAATTGTCAGTCGAGTAAATTTATTTCCATACATCAGTATATTATAAAACGCCATTTGATTCATGATGTATTATTATTATTTTTCTTGAATCTAGAAATTGTTTATTTTAATAAATATTCTAAAATATGTTGGAATTATTTTAATTATCATATTTAGGAATTTTATACTTTCATGTCCAAAACCAAATTTTCATAGTTGTGAATTTGCTTGTGTTATGTGCATTTTGTCTGTAATTTGATTCTAGTATATCTATATACTTTGTTATTTTGAGTGTCGTTCTCACGTTATTGTACAGGTCATGCATTATTATGCATTTTGTTTAATATGATCAACATGCTATTAATTTTATTATTATATTTTTTTGTAAGGAATTTTGTTTTTTTTGCATTTTTGTAGTATTATGTATTTTGTTTAGTCTGAACATTTAATTCTCGTGTATCTTTGTTTTGTAGATTTCGTTCTCATGCTTTTATGCATACTCAGTATTATGTTATTGTACGGTGTTTTTGTAGAGGTTTGGATCATCGAATTTAATATTATTCTAATTTTGGTGGAATGTTTTTATTAAATTATTGTTTACTTTTTATATTTTCGTCCGATTTGTATAGTCGTTGTTACTGGACTGTTTATGTTTACTATTTCGTAAGGTCCAGTCCAAATGGGACTAAATTCGTTTTTCCTCTTTTAATTTCTTGAGAAAACCTTTTCTCCTAATCTAAAACTTATTGGGTGTATGTTCTTGTCATACTGTCTCTTGGCGTTTTCCTTTGCCTTTTGTTGATTTTCCTTAATTAATTCATGGGACCTCTGTATATGATATTTTAATAACTTATTTAGGTCTTCTGCGTTGTACAATGGTGTTCTTTTGGTTTTTAGATTTGTTGGCATGTCGGTGTTAAAGCCGTATAGTATGCTGTTGTGAGTCAAAATAATGCTCATCTATTTTATGCATTTTGACTCACTACAGTAATATTACAGTAATAGCCTAGACAGACGGTAGCCTAATTCCGGAATACCGGCGCACTTTATCCGAATAAAATAATAACCTCACATTATTGCGGATTAACGAAACGGCTGATTGCTGTTTTATTAGGTCTGTCCACTTACATTACTATCACTATCAATTTCTGTCATCTATCACTCTCGATATGAGAAAATCTACAAGAAGTACGTGAACTGAAAACTATCAGAAACTTGAAAATTGACATTCACCGTTCATAATTGACAGCTGGATTTATTTGTTCGCCAACACTTTTCATGTTGAAAACTGTACACAATTGTTGAAAGTTTTTTGTTAGCGAACAGCGAGCAGTGTTGCCATCGCAAATTGCCCTAATCCTCTTTTATTTTGAGAATTAACTCATAGAGTTTATGCGGATTAGCTGCAGTTAATGCCCGAGTTAATTCGAAATAACTTGGTAATCCGGAATTAGGCTGCCGTCTGTCTAGGCTATAATATTACTATTATCATTATGTTATTTTATTATGTATCGCTGTAACCATTGATTAAAGATAATCAGCATACCATTAGGCTATATAAACTAAGCTCTAGTTAAGTAAGATAAGTATATGACTCGAAGAGCGAGTGAGAGTGAACTAAAAGTATTAATCATATTGTGAAGGATATAACATCCTTGATAAAGCCAAATTGTGGAAAGAGAATATATATAGTGAAAGGAAAATATTTAAGAAAACAACATTGTTAATCAAAAACTATTGGTGAAGAAAATAACATATTGTCAAATTAACACTACCTTGTGCAAGAAATATACATATACTGTTAAATAAAAACTATATTGAAAAAATAATTGTGTTGTGCGAGAAAGAGTTACGGAAAGCAGAAGAAGAATAAAAAGAGGTAAGTTCTAGGACATAAGTTATCTAAGTAAAAATTATAGTCCTCGAAAAGAAGGCACAACATTTTGGAGCAGCCGGTAGGATACTGCGAAGTATCTTGTAAGACAAGATATTTCATGTTAAACGTTTTACGCAGTATTAGGATTCCATTGTTCCCTAGGACATAAAAATTGATTTGTGTTCCAGGATAATATCTGATGAGGTTAGTATCTCCTTAGATATTGCAATTCAGGAAGCCACCACTTTCGTATGGGATTTAATTAAACGACATAGTACTTACGAGCAATACGAGCTCATAAAATTGAAAGTACAGCACGGAAAAGTACTAACACCAGGTGAGAAGCTAGAAGCCATATTAACAGAACTAAGAGACCTTTTAAAAACACAGGGTAAAGCAATTTTAGTCGTGAAGGACAATTTGGATGCAGCGGAGGCACAAATAAAAAACCTCAGATTAAGGATTGTGAACCAAGGGTTGGAAGCTGAACAACTAGACGCAAAGAACGTGGAACTCCACAAAAGAAATCAGGAGTTAGAAGGACTACTTAATGAGAGAAATATTACCGAGGAATTTATAGAAAAGAGGCTCAGAACCTCCGTGGACACTGAGCAAATAAGCGCCCTCTAGGCCCAAGTAAGAAATCTTGAGAGGGAACGCAGTTTAGCAGAAGAGACACTTCTTCGTATACCTGTAAGGAAGATACTTCCGAACACTCAGCGACAAGCAACGGAAAAGATGCGTATAGACGAGATAGCGCAGATGGTTAGTAGACAATTTCCAGTACTCACTGGAGCTGAGTTAAAAAATTTGAGAACAGAAGTCTACCAATTTATCTCTGGGTGTGAATTAGCTAGTAAAGGAATAAAACCAGATGAGTTGGAAGACTAGATATTCTGTATAAAACAACGTCTATACGGAGATGCGTTTAATTTGGTATTGGCGAAAAAATTTTCCAATTTGGAAGAATTGTCTAAGAAACACATACCTGAAAATAATCCAGCTAGAACCCATCACTCACCAAATCCAGTTTGCACTGGAATTACCGCAGGAAAGCATAGTGCATTAGCCAGAAGATTAGACGAATTGAAAACCGCTGCAACTCAGTATGTCAAAGTCTCATATGGGGGAAAAGGAGACCACTGCTGCATGAGGTAGAGACGACCACAAGGATATCATTTATAACAGGCCTTAGTAAGCCAATGCTTAGAGTCCATATGCTAAGCAAGAAAGGCATGTTAGAGGATATGGCAAAGGAGGCTTTAAATACGAGTATCCTGCTCGAAAGAGGGCAACAGCACTATCAGCTCAACGCGGGAACCAATGTAAGTCTCAATACACTATTAAACTCTTATGAAGCTTGCCAAACCCAAACAGGTAACATAGTAGCGTTCCACTACAATAGTAATAATAAGATGCCATCTAAGGCAGATCAATACCCAGAGAATAAAGTAAAACCCTAAAACAGCCAAAGGAAACTTCCTACCTGTTCCTTCTGCGACAAGAAGGCACACACCAGGGGCGAATGTTTTATAAGGAAAAATACATGTAAGCACTATGGGTATGAGTTCAATCTATCTTGTACGTCGTTTACAAACAATACAAAGCCGAAAGGGAATTATACTCCAAAAACAGGCCATAGTAAGAGAAACCAGAAAATATAGGGCCTAATCGGAGTAAGTCCAAAGCTAAATGTTTCTTTTTAAAGAAACCCGGACACAGGATTGCCGATTGTTACAAACGTAAAGAGTTGGAAAAAACTCAGGGAAACTACGGGAACCCCAGGTACGGCCAATAAACCGGGAACCCAAAAATTTTGCTAAAAATAGGCCAGCTGAAATGGAAGGTGTCAATTATGCGTCTCTAGAGATTGTTGACTCACCCTCCACGTCAGGTGGTAGGATTTTGGAAGTTGGTAGTCAGGCGTCCAGAGGGATTGTTGACCCATCTTTTCCATCCAGTGTTAGCAAAAGTGGTTATTGTTTTGAAGTCTCTGATGTAGATGATGTGTTCATTGAGTTTCTTTACAAGGAAGCAAAAAATGGAAAACACATTTTACTAGTAGACTCTGGGGCAGATACCAATTTAGTAAAATCAGCAGTAATTAACAAATACGTTAGCAAGATAGAGAGTTCAAGGAAGAATCTTAGTGGTGCATTTAGAGGATTTGTCACCACATTAGGACCAATAGCAGTCCAACATGAAGGGACTAATGATTTGAATTTAGAATTACATGTAATATCTGAAGAGAGAGGGATACCTGCAGATGGTATCCTAGGACGAGACAATTTATCGAACCGGTCGGTCTTCAATACTATGAAAATGAAGCTGATTTTCTTCTATGAGCAAAAACAGCATTTAATTACTTTACCTCTCAAATCATTAAACGAGGCTAATAGAGTACTCTACAACAGTGAGGTTAAGCATAATTACCTTGAAGGTAAACACCGATTTGGAAACGGTTATAGTGGAAAAACAAGAAGTTTGTCCCGGGATATTCTTAGGTGAATACGAAAGCGTATACTGTGTGTAACGATATAAGAGTTAATACAGTTAAATTTAATCATATAGAACATATAGAAGCTGATAGAGTTTCTAAAATAAATAGCGTTAGAGCAAAGAGTAACTAGAAGAGGGTTACCAAAATATTAGAAACGGTTAAGTTAGATTCAAACCTAAATATGGAAGAAAGGAAATCTATGGAAGGCATCTTCAAGTCATTCACGATTTGTTTTATTTGGAAGGCGACAATTGTCTTACACAACAGGCATAAAGCACACGATACCAGTAAAGGCAGATCAGGCACCAATAAATCAGAGACAATACAGGTTACCAGAAGTGCATATGGAGGAGATTAATAGACAGGTAAATAAAATGTTGGACGATGAAATAATCGTTCCCAGTTCTTCCCCATGGAACTCACCAATAATATTAGTTCCAAAGAAGGCGGGAAGCTATGGAAAAAAGAAATGAAGACTGGGTGTTGATTTCAGAAAACTGAACGATGCCACTATTAAACAGGTTTTTCCAATTCCACGCATCGATGAGATATTGGATCAGTTAGGTCATAGTAGATACTTCACTACACTTGATCTGGTCAGTGGATATCATAAGTGCTAATGGAAGAATTAGACAGAGAAAACCCCGCTTTAGTTCAGGAGTCAGGCATTACCAATTTAATAGAATGCATTTCGGCTTAACGGGAGCACCCGCTACTTTTCAAAGACTAATTAATCATGTATTGACTGGACTCCAGGGAATAGATTGTATTGTATATTTAGATGACATTGTTGTCTACGGTTGGCATAACATGAATCGCGTTTGCGGAGAGTGTTTGAACTCTTACGTAAACATAACTTAAAACTAAACACAGAGAAGTGCCAGTTTTTGCGAAAAGAGATAATTTACCTAGGTCATAAGTGCACTGAGGAAGGGGCATTGCAGGATAGAATGTGTCAAAAATATTCCTGTTCCAAGAAATAAGAAAGATGTTCAAGCATTCTTAGGTTTAGTAAACTATTATCGAAAGTTTGTTGAAAATATGGCAGGCATGGTGCTACCAATTAATAAATTACTGAGGAAAGACACAAAATTTGAATGAACCGATAAATGCTAGAAAGCTTTTGTAGATTTGAAGCAAGTAATTTGCTCTTCGCCAATTTTAGCCTACCCAGATTTTTCTAAACCTTTTGTGTTAACAACAGATGCCAGCAACGAGGCTGTAGGTGCAATTCTATCCTCCTATTGATTTCCTCCTTATGCACTTCTGGTAGCCTGTACTGTCTTTGGTTGATTGGCGCCTGGTCTGCTTTTATTGGTATTGTGTGATTCATAACTGTGGTGTGAGACAGGTTGTCGCTTTCCAAGAAAAACAAATCGTGGAATGACGTAAGTATGCCGTTTATAGATCTCTTTCCATTAATGTTTACGTTTTCGTCTAGCTTAATTGATTCTAATATTTTGGTAACCCTTTTGTGGTTATGAGTTTCCTTAATGTTATTTATTTTATAAGCTATGTCGTATTCTTCGTGTTCTAAATGATTAAATTTAAATATATTAATTTTAAGCTTATTATTTACAAAAGTTTCGCGAAAGTCACCAATAAGAGTGGACGTCTTTCTTTTGATTTTTAGAAAAAAAAAAAAAACAAATAAAATAATAATATAATTTGCAAACATTTTGTTTATAGTATGAGTGTTCAGCGCTCTCCTCTCCGGCAACGGCAATCGCCTGTTAACGTGTGTGTAAACAATAATTTGCAATCACCCGCGCAAACCCCTCCGATAAGTGCATTATCAAATAAAACAGTTGATACACACTGCACAAGTGAAAGTAACAGTGCAAATCTTTTGCCTGCACATATTAAAAATTCATCAAATTTTGCAACAACAATAAATACAGACAAAAAAAATAATTTGTTCTATCGTGATATACTATCTCCCTCTATACCGTGGAGTGTACAATGTGCTTCTCCTGCTGTAACACCAACAGCTACAACATCAAAGCAATCAAATAACGGCACTTCTACTGAAGTGCATGACCCAGTAGTTAAAGCAACTAGTGCGATGACTAATAAAGAACCAGTTGCTGTTCAAACTGGTATTGATCGCTACATTACTGTAGTAAAGCGAAAGAGAAGTCCGCAAAATTCAAAACAAATGAATTCAACTAAAATTCAAAAACAGAACACTGTCCCTATTAGTTCGGAAAATAGATACGCTCTGCTTTCAGGTGATGAAAGTGACGAAAATATTATCTCCAAGAAAAATTTCAAACCCCCACCCATTTTCTTGAGAGAACGCAACTCAGATAAGTTGATTTCTAGAATTACAAGTCTTATAGGACCAAAGAATTTCCATGTTGTTCCTATTCGCAAAGGCCAAATTGAGGAAACAAAAGTGCAAATCTACAGCGAAACTCATTATCGCAAAGTAATAGCGGAATTTGATGCTGTAAAAAAGAATTACTACACATATCAGCTAAAAAGTAGTAAGGGCTTAATCGTTGTACTCAAAGGCGTCGAACCCAACGTTGATATTAACGAAATCAAACTTGCCCTCCAGGAAGAAGGGTTTCAAGCCAAAACAGTATTCAACATCCTCAACAAGAGCAATATACCTCAACCGTTATATCGTATTGAGCTTCAGCCTGAAACAAAACCCCTAAAAAAAGGTGAAGTACACCCCATATATAAAATTCGATATTTATTGCATCGCAAAATCATAATCGAAGAACCCCATAAGAGAACTGGACCTCCTCAGTGCAGCAACTGCCAAGAATATGGACATACTAAGACATATTGTACCCTGCCAGCTGTTTGTGTGATTTGTGGAGATCTCCATAAATCAAACATATGCCCAAAATCTAAAGGCGATGCTAGCATGAAAAAATGCAGCAATTGTGGAGGTAATCACACCGCAAATTATAGAGGTTGCCCAGTATATACAACCCTAAAGCTAAATTTCTCCGCTAGCAATCAACCTCTAAAACCAGTTGAGCAAACTCAGATAGCCAACTCAAGTAAGAGACAAAATATTGATGCAACACAATTCTTCTCTGCAATCCCAAACAAGAATCAAACCAATTCATACGCTAGCGTGTTAAAACAAAACTCACACCAACAAAGCAATGTAAATAATGAGCAGAAACACTCACTGCCCACCCAACAGGCAAGTACCCTTGAACATTTGCTTCAAACATTGATTCAGAATATGAACCAATTCATGAACTCAATGCAAACAATGATGCAAGAAATGATGAAAAATCAATCGATGTTACTCCAAACATTGCTATCCAGACCATGAGTTGTCTCAAGATATGCCACTGGAACGCCAACGGCTTAAGCCAGCACCGTTTGGAGCTAATTCAATTCCTTGAATCCAGCCAAATCATAATGATGATATCTGAGACCCATTTCACTGACAAAAATTGCTACCAAATACCATATTACAAACTGTACACCACAAATCATCCGCATGGTAAGGCACGCGGAGGAACTGCCATATTGATAAAAAGCAGAATAAAACATCATGTTCTTGAAGATTTTAGTAGCGTCTACTTGCAAGCAACATCTATATGTCTGGAAGAATACATCTCTAAGCTAGTAATATCTGCGATATAATGTCCCCCAAGATACAGTATTACCGAACAGCAATATAAAGAATTTTTCTCAACTCTTGGTAGCAAATTCTTGGTTGCTGGCGATTTCAACGCCAAACACACTCACTGGGGCTCCCGATTAATAACTCCAAAAGGCAAAAGACTATGTTCAATCATCACTAACCACGGCTACGATGTTATTTCAAATGGTCAACCGACATATTGGCCGACGGACAAGAGGAAAATACCCGATCTCATAGACTTTGGAGTCGCCAAAGGTTTGCAGATGGAAAATATCTCCACAGAGTGTAATTATGATCTATCATCTGACCACTCACCCACGGTAATATCTATAAAATCACCAAGCCCCCAAAGCAATTGCGTTAGAAAGAAAATAGACTGGTTAAAATTCAAGAAATTCCATCTTCCTCTGAGTACTGTATTAAGAAATGGACACGATGTAGACTCAGCACTCGAAAAATTCAACCAGCTGCTCTCATTAGCTCTCAGCTCAGCCACCTGCACAAAGGTATGCAAGCAATCAAACTATAGCCCATACACACCAGCCGATATTGAATTGCTAGTAAGACAGAAAAGAAGACTCCGAAGACAATGGCAAGAATTCAGATCACCGAATCTGAAAACACAGCTACAGCACTGCACTCGAAAGTTAAAGCAAGCTTTAAAAAATAAAAAACAACAAAGAGTTAGAAGAGCACATAGCGAAATTAACACCTGGTGAAGCGTCAGACTACTCTTTGTGGAAATCAGCAAAAAAATCAAATCGGCCAATTCTCACTGATTCCCCCATCCGTTTGAGTGACGGTAATTGGGCTAGAAGCAACTGTGAGAAGGGTTTGGCTTTTGCAAACCACCTAAAAAGTGTGTTTACACCCAATCCACCCTCTTCACAGTCCTCATTACCAATATTAACTTCTCAATCTTGCTCAATAACGCTCAAAATTAAAAAAAAGGACATATTCAAAGCAATTTATAAAGATTTAAACCCAAAAAAATCACCTGGTCCAGATAAAATTACCGGTAAAATGATAAAAGAGCTACCTCCGGCTTCAGTAATTCATCTGATGCACATTTTCAGCTGTCTTTCTTGATATCACTCAAGCTTTCGATAAAGTATGGCACGATGGCCTTATTTACAAACTCAAACTATTACTGCCTGCAAATGTCTCCTCATTGCTTAGTAGCTACCTCACGAAAAGACAATTTCTCGTACATCACAAGGATTACACAACAAATCCATTGGATATTCACGCTGGCGTTCCTCAAGGAAGCGTTTTGGGTCCCTTACTGTATCTCTTATACACTTCAGATATGCCCAACAATAACTATACATTCATATCGACCTTTGCTGATGATACGGCAATATTGTGCTCTCGCTCTAACCCCATAGAAGCTACTAAACTCCTGCAGACTCATGTCGATTCTCTCGAAATCTGGCTAGCAAAATGGCGTATAAAAGTCAATGAATCAAAGAGCGTACATGTAACCTTCACGCTAAGGCTAGATACATGTCCCCCACTTAAAATTAATGGCCAATCAGTTCCACAATGTTCCTCAACAAAGTATTTGGGTATTCACCTCGACAGAAGGCTGACATGGAAAAATCACATAGAGGCAAAGAAAACTCAGATCAAGCTTAAAATGAATCAGTTATGGTGGCTGTTACACAAAAGATCAAAGTTGAATCTTGAATACAAAGTGCTATTATATAAAGCAATCCTGAAACCAATCTGGACTTATGGTATTCAGTTTTGGGGCACCGCATCTTCCTCTAATATCGAAAAATTGCAGCGAATACAATCCAAGTGTCTGCGAATTATTGTAAACGCGCCTTGGTATATGAGGAACGTTAACATCCATCGAGATTTAAATGTATCCACAATTTCTGAGGAAGTTGCAATGTCCTGCAGAAGCTACATTCAAAAATTACACAATCATCCGAATCCCCTTGCTAGGCAATTGTTGCTGAGCAAGGGGCATCGTCGATTAAAAAGAAAAGACACACTGAATATGCTGTAAAATTGCTACATCTCGCGACTCACCAAATTGTGATGGAACGTAGGGGATATCACATAGTTTTATTTAGTTTGTAAGATTTGAATACTTATTGTTAGTTTCTTGTATTTAAGAAAGATTCAATAAAAAAAACATAAGCTAACAAAAAAAAAAAAAAAAAAAAAAAAATTATTTACAATATATGAATCTATATTCGTTTTGAGAATTGGGACATAAACTGTGTTGTCCGTCACACTGCCCAATGTCTCACCTAAATATATCATTAGTTCTCTCGTGTTAGACTGCTAATAATCCTAATGTGGTGACAAATCCTCCGAATGCACCACTAAGATTTTGCCTTAAATCTCGCTTCTTGTTAACAGATTCTCCAATCACTGATGACTTTATTAAACTGGTATATGCCCCAGAGTCTACAAGTAAAATGAGTTTTAAATTTTTTGCTTCCTCACACGGAAATTCAATGAACACATCATCTACATCAGAGACTCCGAAACAGTAGCCATGTTTGTTATTACTGGATGGAAAATATGGTTCAACAATCCCCCTGGACGCTTGACTACCAACTTCCGCCATCTTGCTATCTAACTGACACCTTCCATTTCAAGTGGCCTACTTTTACCAAAATTTTGGGGTTCCCGCTTTATTGGTCATACCTGGGCCCCCCGTAGTTTTCCTGGGTTTTTTCCAATTCTTTGCGTTTATAACAGTCGGCGATCCTGTGTCCCGGCTTCTTACAGAAAAAAAATTTGCTTTCTTGAGCTCCCTTAGTAGGTGCAGGTGTTTGATTGCCTTTTCCTTGTGACCTGTTGTTGCTAAAAGGTGTGCATGACAAATTGAACTCATGTCCATATTTTTTACACTTTATGAAATAGGGCATGTTTTTTCTCTTAAAACAGTCGTTTCTAGTATGCCCTTTTTTGTCGCAGAAGGAGCAGGTAGGAACTTTCCTTTGGATATTTCGGCGTCTTACGTTATTATTTTGGTATTTGTTCACTCCGAGTGGCATCTTGTCATTTCTGTTCTGGTGAAATGCCACTGTATTACTGGCCTCAGTCTGGTGAACGTCGTTTAAATATAGTGTTCCCATATTAAACTGATTGAATCGTTGTCCTCTTTCGAGCAGAATACCCGTATTTACGGCCTCCTCTGCTAATTCTTCCAACGTGCCCGTCTTACCTAGCATATGAGTTTTTAACAATGGATCTTGAAGGCTGATATAAAAGATGTCCTCGCATACTCCTCTAGCTCTTTTAAGAACGCTTGGTCTCCGCCCCCACCATATCTATTCTTAATACATTGTATCGCCGTGGATTGTAAATCACCTAATCACCTTGCAAAAACACGTATATCTTCCTGAGGAAGTTGGCGTGAGACTTGTATTTGGTGCGTGAGCGGTTCCAGGCGAACGGTGTTCAAATATGTGTTTCGCAGAAGTGTGTACAATTCCTCTATTTTAGCGAACTTCTTACTTAGCACAAAGTTATAAACATCACCATATAGTCGCTGTTTTATACAAGCTACGAAATCTTCCAACTCGTCTGGTTTTATGGCTTTTCTTGCTAATTCGCACCCATTAATGAACTAGTTTACTTCGGTCCTCAAATCTTTAGACTCCGCTCCAGTGAGTACTGGGACTAGCCTACTGACGGTCTGTGCAATTTCGTCAATAGGCATTTTTAGCTTTAATTCAGGTTGAACTTCTGGTTGTGTTTTTGGTACTGGTGTATAGCGACGGAGAGGTGTCTCCTGTGCTAGGCAGCATTCTCTTTCGAGATTCCTCTCGAGGTTCTACGCCTTTTCTCTATAATTTCTTCTGAAATGCCCTTTTCTTTTAGTAAATCTTCTAATTCCTTATTTCTATTAAGAGTCTTAGTAATCTCTACTTCTAGCTGTTCCACGTTGGATCCCTGTTTTGCGATCTGAGTTCGCAGAGCCCTAATTTGTATCTCTGCTGCCTCTAAATCGCCTTTTTGTTTTTAAACTGCTTCAGCCTGGCTTTTTAATAGATCGTTCAGCTCGGATAACGTGGCGTCTAATTCCTTTATTGGAGTTAGTACCTTTCCGTGATGCACCTTTGATTTTCCGAGCTGGAATTGCTCGTATGTGCTGTGTTGCTTAATCAGGCTCCACACGAAGTGGATTGACTCGGTTATTGCAACATCTGGTTCTATTGCTAATGGTTCATAAGTTTTAGGGTCCATTTGACTTTTGGTCAAACAGACACTATAATTAGCTATAATTAGCTCCTATACTACGTTAAACGTTGAACGTAAAACACCTTGTATATACAAGATATTTCACACTCACTAAGTACCTAACGGCTAGACTCAAGGATGTAACGCACAAGATTAGCACCTAGACCTAAGCTCCTAAATATCCATCGAGACTATCACACTACTAGGGCGGATTAATAAATAAGCTACCTAAGTACGAAAAAGGCAGCAAAAACACAAAAACTTTTTTTTTTTTAAAATTGCGATATGTCAAACTTCAGCTGTTAAAATTTCACCCGAATTCATCGATTAGTTTATTTGTTGTAGTCGTTTGAAGTAACCAACTTTTCTGTTTCTTGAAAAATGGAAAAAAGCGAATTTCATGCAGTGATTAAACACTATTATTTGAAAGGGAAAACGGCGAAAGAGACAAGAGAAAAGCTCGATAAACATTACTGTGAGTCTGCTCCGTCAGATTACATGGTAAAATATTGGATTGCTGAATTTAAACGCGGCCGAACAAGCAGTGCAACAATACCATCAAGAGGAAGGCCAAAAGAGGTGGTTACTGAAGAAAATATCAAGAAAATCCTCGATATCGTTATGAATGATCACCGAGTCAAGTTGCGTGAGATTGTTGAAATGGTAAACATGTCATATGAACATGTGTTCAACATTTTGCATGAACATTTACATATGAAAAAGCTATCGGCAAGATGGGTTTGCTCAGTTTCGAACAAAAACGAGTTCGAGAGACCACTTCACTGCGGTGTTTGGACATGATAAAGCGTAATCCTGTTGATTTTTGGCATCGATTAATAACTGTTGATGAAACGTGGGTCCACCACTACATACCTGAAACCAAAAATCAATCGAAACAATGGGTGGAAGCTGGTGGAAGTGCTCCGAAGAAGGCGAAGGCAGTGAAATCGGCTGGAAAAGTTATGGCCACTGTATTCTGGGATGCACTCGGAATATTGCTTATCGATTATCTTGAAAAAGGATCCACAATCGCAGGAAAGTATTATCGTGCATTATTAGATCAACTGAATGATGCAATCAAGAAAAAACGACCACATTTAAAGAAGAAAAAAGTGCTCTTTCTTCAAAACAACGCACCGGTTCACACAGCATTAGATACGATGCTAAAATTACATGAAATACACTTCGAATTGGTTGAACTTTTTCCTGTATCCAAACTTGAAAAAATGGCTCGCAGGAAAAAGATTCAGCTCAAACGAAGAAGTGATTACCGAAACTAACGTGTATTTTGAGGGGTTCCCGAAATCGTATTATTCAGATGGTATAAAAAAGTTGGAGTATCGTCTTACCAAGTGTGTGAAAGTAAAAGGAGACTATGTTGAGAAATAAATAAAAAAAAGTTTTTTTCCTACTTAGGTAGCTTCATTATCAATCCGCCCTCGTAGTTAGCTGAAATAAAACAATTATACTTGATCAATTACTCGGTACTTGCGATTTTGGAGTTTCGCTCTATTCCTGGTATTACTTCCAATTTTACACTTTTACACTAATGCTAGATGGCCTCGTAAGGATCGCAGTATTTTACAATTTCTTATACACTAGCACTTCACAATCGGTACAAGATTAACAACTGAAAAGCCACTACCTTCACTAAGCTGGCAGCTTATATACCATTTTTCTAATACTAGCCACATATCAATCTACCCACATACCAACATATAACATACAATAATTTATTCACACCACTTGTGTATATGTATTTATGTGTGTATTTATGTACACGATCGATGCACTCCACATGTGCGTATATATGTACCCATTATGTGAGACAGAAACCTTTTGATATACACACGTATGAGTAGTCCACGTGAGTTTATTTATCATGGAATGTCTAAACATGTATGCTTACACAGGTATGCTTACGTAAGTGCAGAACTACGAATTGTGTGGGAAAGTGCTTTGTCAGCTTTTTCACACCCAACTGCAACTCAGTTAGCTCAATGTTCTGGCATTCCACAATCATAAATAATATTAGTATGAACTGTGTATATCACAACTTCGAGTAATGTTGGTATGTGTATGGATAAATATGTAGTTCACAATTTCGGGAAATATGTCGCGAGGAAAAATATACATATGTGCATATTTCATATTTTGGCTCGCAGCAGTGTTTTAAACTGTGAAAATTAGGTTTCGCAATAAGGGCTCGAGCTCCTAGATGTCTTTCTTTACTCTCCCACTCAGTCACAATTTTAATGTCTTTTCTTTTGTCGACATTCTCCATGATTTGTCCATAAACAGCGTTGTGTTACAGCTAAAAAAAATTGTTTCAAGCTCTATAATATGTATTACGATCAATGTAATTCTTTAACCAATTTGATTGTTTAAATTTCAAAATACGATGAATTTTTACAAGTTTTAAACTATTCATAATACATTGTTTCAAATTGGGGTAATGAATGATGTATTTTTTTTTTTTTTTGTTATTCAAGTCGGGAATTAATTTTGTTGATTTACCAATTGGCGACTTTTTATTTTCAGCACAGAACGGTAAATCATTATGATAATCGTGAATAGATGTAGGATAATCTAGATCAACTTTTAGAAAAAATCCTACATCTGAAGTATCGCTTATTGAGAAAATATTGAAATCTGTAATGTTCCAACCCACTCAAATCCACCATTGGGTAAGTACTCAGACATTGCCCAACAATATAAATTATTGGCATCTAAATACATCAGATATTCACGTGGTTTAGTGCAATCATATTCTGGTAGATAGTTATTATTTGCTTTTGCATAGCGATTGCTACATTGAACAATACCACCTCTTATTCCATTCTTTATGAAATTATACATGTTAATGTATTGGAAAAGATCTAATTCAATCATGGTGGTTTTCAACATAGCATTCCAGGATAAACATGGTGTAGTACGATAATGACAAGGATCTAGTTAATAGATATCTTTACAAACTTTGCGAAAATTTTCAAATACATCTACCAGCAATAAAACAATACAAAATGTAGTCGAGCAAAGTTTTACATTTAAATGTAGTCCAAAGACTTACAGCATGTTCATAGTCAACAAGAGAACACTCTGAATTACTTAAAGTGGAGAAGAATTGTTCTCGAGGATGGAGATTATTTTCCTTCGAATGATCAACCGAATTAAAATATTCGTATGGAAATACCCCTTTACGTTTAAATAAGTTAAATTCTATACTAGATGGATATGCTGACTTTAAAACATGAAAATCTTCGCTATTTAAATTTTGAGCTAAATTTTTCAAACCAGAGGACATAAATCTGAATGAATCCAGAAACAGTAACTCTACATATTTTTTCTCTGAAAAATTTATATATTTTGAATATATAATGCTTTGTTTAGAGGAATAATTTTAATATTACCGGGAAACTAAAAGATGACAATCATATCCCGAAAAATTGTGGAAGAAAATTGGAATAAACTTTGCAATTTGAAAATTTAAATTACAGTTTGAATGAGCAGGGCCGCGATATTTTCCCGTTAAATGACAATGATCGAAAACTCTATCTTCATTCATTTCCTTTTCACAAATTTGACATATTCTTGCTGACGTATGTAGCTCTAATTCTTCTGGTGTGAGGGATTTCATTGATATAACTATACTTAAATAATTATTATAAATATTTGTGACATCATTGACTACATTACTTATAAATATTTTTGCACAATCTTCGCCCGAGTAAATTACAAATTTATCTAGACTTTGGTCGAAACAACACTTGATATAATACGAAAATGCTATCGGGCTATGAATTTGAGTAGTTAACATATTATTAGACTCATTTACATTCACGTTCTCTAAAATACACTCAAAATCTGCAAAGATAGCGAATGGAACTGTAAGTTTAGACTTGAAAGAACTAAATTTTAACTTGTTGTTACCGTTTTCACCAGTGGGCAGATTTGTTACCACTTTGTTGCACTCTTCTCGGTGTCTGCTCATAATTTCATCATTTCTGCTATATTGCAAACATAAGTTGCATAGGGAAATACCACACTTGTTTAATGTCAGCTGTGATTTAACTAGTCTGTAGTTGATAGTTTATGTGTGTTGATCTTACCTTGAAATATCTTTAATCCAAACGTAGTAGAAATTGTCTTCTTGTTGAATAAATAAGAGGTTTATGTGGATATTTTTCTACTCTTTGGTACTGTAATCAGTACTCACAGTAATTACATTATCCTGAATATTTACATTGAATCTGGTGCATCTATGATTATTTCTTCCAGCTGAGAATGCAGATATTATTGCCCATTTAAAGCAGTACTCGTCATTGTTCTGAACATTGATACAAGCATGCTTTTCAGTTAATTTCTGTGGTGATTTTATATATGACGATCCTCTCAGTGGTTTGTACTGATTTAAATTTATCTCCAATCCAATTATCTTTATTAGAGTCCATCCACTATCTCGTTCTTGGAATTCTTCCATTTTTGCACATAAAGCATTGGCTTTATCGTTGTACATTGTTTCAATATCTTGTGGTTTTTTTAATAAGATCATTTTTATTTGAAATGTGGAGTGTTTTCTATTAGTGAGTGGAATTTTTTTTATGATCATTAGTCCTCAAATGATATGACCAACAATTAATTGGAATTCTCTTTTCACATTCATCACAAAATTTAAAATTATGTTCTCTTTCAATTGATTTGCTTATTATTAATATATTCCTATAATTATAATATAATATAAAAAAAAAATATGTGGCACTTAAAGCCCCAAAGGGCTCATTGGCCGAGCTCTCTCTTCCATTACTGTTGTGCGTCTTAAATTTGGGCAGTATTAGAAGGGACCTACTGATTTTGGCCGGTTCCGAACGGCAGAACACATGTGACATCACTTTTCTGAGCTTTATCACAGAGTTCATTTAGAAACTTTTTCATGGCAAGTTGTTACTGTCGGAAGAATTGCCAATTGCTTGCCGACAGGTGGGTACCATTCGAAAAAAAAATCTTATCACTTAATGACTTACTGTGCGTTGGTCCACCCTTACAAAATCATTTAGCAGCAGTACTTCTCAATTGGAGAAGGCATAAATATGTGTTCACAACAGACATACAAAAAATGTATCGTTGCATTAGCATTCATCCCGACGATGCTCAATATCAGCGAATCATATGGAGGGGCGACAATGATCAGATACAGCAATTCTGCTTGACGACAGTTACGTTTGGCACTGCATCTGCACCGTTCACAGCAATTCGCGTGTTGCATCAAATTGCTCTTGATGAAAGGCAGCGTTTTCCTCTTGCAGAAAATGTGTTAAAGCGCGAAATGTATGTAGATGATATACAAACAGGTAGCTATTCAATCGCAGCTGCTATTCAAATTCGCGACCAGGTGAAGTGCGCTCTTCAATCGGCTGGAATGGAACTTCGAAAGTGGGCAAGCAACTCGGAACATCTACTACAATCTATTCCACTGGAGCATCGTTATAATCATGAATCTCTTCAACTCAACGACAATGAAACCATAAAGACACCGGGTCTATATTGGACCTCTAAAAGTGATAGTTTCCATTTCAGTATGAAAGCTGATATAGATGCGACTCCAACCAAGCGTTCTGTCCTGTCCACTATCGCTCGTTTATTCGATCCTTTAGGATTAATAACTCCTATCATTGTAGCGGCAAAAATACTATTAAAGCTTTTATGGACAACGAAGGTGGATCGCGCAAATGGCCAGTCCACGGCCCTCGAATGGGATGAAATGATTCCTGATGCCTTATGCCGACGTTGGCAAGAAATCACTCAAAATTTAGCCGTGATTCATACAATATCAATACCAAGATACATAAATCTACTACCTCATGCAGTGGACTCGATCGAATTCCACACGTTTTGCGACGGATCATCTTCAGCGTACGCCGCTTGTGTTTACATACGCTTACCGTTCACAACTGGTATAGTTTTCACTCATTTGCTAGCAGCAAAGAGTAAGGTGACTCCAGTAAAACCTCTCACGATTCCAAGGATTGAGCTTTGCAGTGCAATGCTTGCTGCCAATTTAGCAGCCTGGATTAAGAAAAATCTAGATCTATCAATTGACAACACTCAAATGTTTTACTGGACAGATGCTACGGTAGTTCTCTGTTGGATACAAGGCGATATCAACGGATGGAAAACATTTGTGGCTAACCGCGTCAGCAAAATTCTAACGCTGACCACTCAAAATCAGTGGAGTCACTTTGGAACACTCGAAAATCCAGCCGACTGTGTATCACGTGGTTCGACTGTTGGTGACTTACGCAACTCACCGCTTTGGTGGAATGGACCAAAATGGCTATCGAAATCGAAATCGACTTGGCCAAAATATAACGTCCAGACTGCAGACTTTACGGAAGCAGCAGCAGAAGCTAAACCAGCACAAGTTCACGTGCATGTTGCTGCACAAGCAGACTCGTTTATATACCATTTCTCAGATCTCAATAAACTATTATGGATTAGCGCATACTTGATACGTTTCATTCATAACGCTCGTCCAACTAATCACAGCGACCACATAGCCGGACCTTTAATTACAGCAGAGCTCCACAAGGGTCTCAACGGTCTCGTGCGACATGTGCAATCCGAAGCATTCCACGAGGAACTACGTTATATACGATCCAGTGAACCTCTTCCAAATAAAAGTAATCTCTGTAGCTTAACACCATTTTTAGACCAAAATGGAATACTGCGAGTTCGTGGGCGCCTGCAGAGAGCCAACAATAGAAAATATCCCATGATTTTACCGAAATCTAATCATTTCACCCGTTTAGTTATTTTAGATGCACATGTTACTACTCTCCATGGCGGTTACGTTATCCTACATTCGTCAAAGATTCTGGATAGTACACTCTAGACAAATCGTACGCCACTACCTTCGAGAGTGTGTCAAATGTTTTCGGAACAGACCGAAAAGTATGAACCAACTGATGGGAGACCTGCCTTTGCATCGCATTAATCCACCCACTAGACCTTTTTACGCTACTGGAGTGGACTTCACAGGTGCAATTGAACTCAAGGCTTCACGTTTCCGTGGTAACACGGCATATAAGGGCTACATTGCCATTTTTATTTGCTTGGCCACTAAAGCTATACATTTGGAAGCGGTCACCGGTATGTCAATTGAATATTTCTTACATGCACTGCATCGTTTCATTGGTCGTCACGGTATGTATCACCACATTTATAGCGACAGTGGTACAAACTTTGTGGGTGCCCACACAGCGTTACAACTGCATCAACGGAATTTTGCGGAAGCCATCGCATCGCATCGTTCCCAAATTAATATAGCACAACATTCAGTGACACTTTAATCCACCATATTCACCTAACTTTGGAGGAATATGGGAAGCTAATATTAAGTCTGTAAAATACCACTTGAAGCGAACGATCGACAGCACCAGACTCACATTTGAATTGCTTTCTACGATTCTAGTAAGGATTGAAGCCTGTCTCAATTCGAGACCTATTTGTCCATTGACGTCAGATCCTGACGACCTATTGGTCTTAACTCATGGCCATTTTTTGATTGGTGATGCATTACTTGCTCCTCCAGAGTCCAGTACAGATACGCCAGGTATTGGTGCACACTATCTCTCGCTTCAGCGAATGACCCAGCAATTTTGGAAAAGATGGTCATCTGATTGGCTGTCGCATCTCCAAGCACTACCAAAGTGGCGGAAACTAGAAGCTAATCTAAGTATCAATGAGCTGGTCATAATAAAGGACGATCGATTACCTCCACAACAGTGGATGTTAGGAAGAATAATAGAACTGCATCCAGGAGGTGATGATCTCGTTCGCGTAGTCACCCTGCGTACTCAATTCGGAACTTGCAAGCGATCAGTCTCAAAACTCTGCCGATTACCTATTCCTACGTTTACTGAGGCACATGCATCTAACAGAGATGTTTAACGATTGCATCTGCTGTCTGATTCCGTTGTTTTTCGTTTTGGCTCCTCATAATGAAGAATGCACGTCCCCACCAACGATTTCCATATCATGCTGGTTCCAGCATTGGGGGCGGCATGTACAGTTTTGGAAGAATCGTAGTTGCAGGGAGTACATCATGCTCATACCAATCACAATCATACATATCACAGCCAACCCGAACTTAACTTCGTATTTCAGTCCGACTAAGGTATAGCTTGATATTCAACAGAGTATTGTTTAAATAGTCAGTCGGCCGTTCATCATCATCGACATCAGTGTAGTTTGTGCGAGATAACAAAATATTTGTTGTGACCAAATAAATATAATACATGAACTTCAGAATAACGGTTAATTCATCATTGCGTTTTATTTTCTGTACGCACAAACAAATTCTAACAGCAAATTTCTTTCCACCAATTCAATTAAAACAAGATTATAGCTGTGCTCTAGTTTATTTTCGCACATATCATTCAATACCATATGTTGATGAAATCAACAATATATTTCATACTGGTGATCATATTATAGAAATTCTTGTTGGTTCTTATGAATTTGATGATATTGCTAATTTAGTAGCCGAAGATTATGATACAATAAAAACTAATGATGATGCACATATTAAAATAAAAGCAAATAACACATTGCAAGCGGAAATATACATTAGTCATGAGACTATATAATTCCATAAGGAGAGGAGCATTGGACAAACATTAGCTTTCTCCAAAAGTGTTTTACAACCCAGTGCGTTATACTTATCAGATCAAACTCTATCGATAATGAGAAATAATGTGATATGCATTGAATGTGGTAGCGGTTCATATGTAAATGGAAGAACAGCACACATATTACATCAATTTTCCACCAACGTTGAACCTGAGTATAAAATAGATGAGAGCCCACAAAATCCCATTTTTTTGCCGCTAAACACCAGAGAAATAAGTCCAATTACTGTCAAAATCGCTCATTAGGAAGGTCAACTAATAAATTTTAATGATGAAACAATTGCATTAAGATTGCACTTAAAGTCTCAAGAATAACAAAATATTGAACGAAAATGATTATTTACAATAAAAATAAAAAAAAAAAAAAAAAATATGTGGCACTTAAAGCCCCAAAGGGCTCATTGGCCGAGCTTCTCTTCCATTACTGTTGTGAGTCTTAAGTTTTGGACAGTATTAGAAGGGACCTACCTATTTTAGCCGGTTCCGAACGGCAGAACACTTGTTTTTTTTTTTTTTTTTTTTTTTTTTTTTTAGCTTATTTTTTTTTATTGAATCTTTCTTATACAAGAAACTAACAATAAGTATTAAAATCTTACAAACTAAATAAAACTATGTGATATCCCCTACGTTCCATCACAATTTGGTGAGTCGCGAGATGTAGCAATTTTACAGCATATTCAGTGTGTCTTTTCTTTTTAATCGACGATGCCCCTTGCTCAGCAACAATTGCCTAGCAAGGGGATTCGGATGATTGTGTAATTTTTGAATGTAGCTTCTGCAGGACATTGCAACTTCCTCAGAAATTGTGGATACATTTAAATCTCGATGGATGTTAACGTTCCTCATATACCAAGGCGCATTTACAATAATTCGCAGACACTTGGATTGTATTCGCTGCAATTTTTCGATATTAGAGGGAGATGCGGTGCCCCAAAACTGAATACCATAAGTCCAGATTGGTTTCAGGATTGCTTTATATAATAGCACTTTGTATTCAAGATTCAACTTTGATCTTTTGTGTAACAGCCACCATAACTGATTCATTTTAAGCTTGATCTGAGTTTTCTTTGCCTCTATGTGATTTTTCCATGTCAGCCTTCTGTCGAGGTGAATACCCAAGTACTTTGTTGAGGAACATTGTGGAACTGATTGGCCATTAATTTTAAGTGGGGGACATGTATCTAGCCTTAGCGTGAAGGTTACATGTACGCTCTTTGATTCATTGACTTTTATACGCCATTTTGCTAGCCAGATTTCGAGAGAATCGACATGAGTCTGCAGGAGTTTAGTAGCTTCTATGGGATTAGAGCGAGAGCACAATATTGCCGTATCATCAGCAAAGGTCGATATGAATGTATAGTTATTGTTGGGCATATCTGAAGTGTATAAGAGATACAGTAAGGGACCCAAAACGCTTCCTTGAGGAACGCCAGCGTGAATATCCAATGGATTTGTTGTGTAATCCTTGTGATGTACGAGAAATTGTCTTTTCGTGAGGTAGCTACTAAGCAATGAGGAGACATTTGCAGGCAGTAATAGTTTAAGTTTGTAAATAAGGCCATCGTGCCATACTTTATCGAAAGCTTGAGTGATATCAAGAAAGACAGCTGAGCAATACTTTTTTTCTTCAAAAGTGTTCCTTATCAGAGTTACAATGCGGTGGACTTGTTCTATTGTGCCGTGCTGTTTTCTAAATCCAAACTGATGTTGAGGAATCAGTTGGTTGAGATTAATAAATGGAGTTATATTCATGACAAGTAGCTTTTCGAATACTTTAGAAAGTAGAGGCAGGAGGCTGATAGGTCTGTACGATGCAACTTTTGTAGGGTCTTTTCCTGGTTTTGCTATCATAATAATTTTTGAAGTTTTCCAGCATTTGGGATAGTGTTTAATATGAAGGATAGCATTGAAAATGTGCATCAGATGAATTATTGAAGCCGGAGGTAGCTCTTTTATCATTTTACCGGTAATTTTATCTGGACCAGGTGATTTTTTTGGGTTTAAATCTTTATAAATTGCTTTGAATATGTCCTTTTTTTTAATTTTGAGCGTTATTGAGCAAGGTTGAGAAGTTAATATTGTGACATCACTTTTTCTGAGCTTTGTCACAGAGCTCTTTAAGAAGCTTTTTCATGGCAAGTTGTTACTGTCGGAAGAATTGCCAATTGCTTGCCGACAGTTGGGTACCGTTCGAAAGAAAAATCTTATCGATATAAAATTTGTTAAGCATCAGCCGGGGACCTACAGATCAGAAGGCGAACACACTAACCACTGAACTACGGCACCTTAAACAATAAAAATATATTGAGTGATTATTCCACCGTCAGTAGAAGCAGTACGCTTGATGACTATAGTCCGAAAAATTATCAAGCTCATCAAAAGAGAAAATTTTATAAAAAGCTAACGACTGAAAAAAGAGAGTATTTAAAGCGTCATTTGGGGATAACATCAACCATGAAGAACTTTGTATCCTTAAATACGATTGAGATCAAGATGTGGCAAAATGCAGGATGGTCACCTTTGGATGGACTCGAAACCACCAACTCACATTTTAACTTTTGTGCTCCACTTAAAATGTTGTTGGGGTCTGCAGAAGACTTTAATAAAGTACTACTAAATTCTAAACACGAACTAATTTTATTACGTTCTAAATCTGATGAGAATGTTGCACGTTCTACTGTTGAAAAAGAGAACGATGTACTGTAAGTAAAAATTACTAACTTAGCTTGGAAAGTACCACACATACAGTTAGCAGACACTGCAAAATTACAAATATTTAAAGTAATTAAAAGCGGTACTCCTCTAACACTGTCATTCTGCAGTTGGGATTGTTATTATAATTGTAAAATTAGCACCTCAACATGAGAGACCACGATTTATATTGTTAGCTTTTAGGTGGAATAATTCCTTTCGACACTGTGATCTTACCGGTCAAGGTACATCTTAATTTGGAAACATATCCTTACGATGACTTAAATATCGTTTTCGAGAACAATAGATTTGCTTTCCTCTATGAAATGTATTGTAAATTTCAACAAAGTTATTATATGCGAGATCCGCAGCCGCTATTAGACCGTTATGAATATATAAAATTTCCGATTTTCGTTGTTGACGTAACACATAAGAATGAACAAATCAAAATAAGTATACACCGTTAACGGGAGAAGTGAAAAGAGAAGTTTGATTATTGCATACAAACAAAACATTCACAGCACTTTCGATGATCGCAACTGCAATAATCGATGTTCAAGGGTTCAAAAGCTTCAACAACAAATTTATTGTGAAAGAAATTGCAGTCTTATTTAATCCGGAATCGTATAAGAATTTCATCATTAAAGCACCATTTAGTTCTAAGCTGTTGGATAAAGAGTTTCAAAAACAAGTCTATTGGCTTACAAATCATTGTCATAGACTTCGCTGAGGTGATGGTTCAATTTCATTGAATGAAGTGAAAAATTATCTCCGTTTACATTTGAAAAATTCTACAATATATGTGAAAGGAAGAGAGAAAAAATTATGGTTGGAAGAAGTATTTAACTTTAAACAGTTCTATGATTTGAAGAAAATTATTTGTGACAATTTTAAGATGATGTATATATCCAATATATCCAAATATCCAATACATTCACCATGTACAGCACATTCATGTACTGTTGATAAGATACATATCTGTGCTTTAAAAAATGTACTAGTCCTAAGTAAATATGTTAATTTAGCAAAAGAAAATTTCATCAATAAAATAGAAAATAAATTTTGAAGATAATTGTTTTTTTCCTTTTATTCTATTAACTAACTCTATTGGTCGACATATGTAAAGATATACTAAATCTTATTAGGAGCGTTCGTCTGTCCATATATCCCATACACACCAGCCGACATTAAATTGCTAATAAGACAGAAAAGAAGACTCCGAAGGCAATGGCAAGAATTCAGATCACCGAATCTGTAAACACAGCTACAGCACTGCACTCGAAAGCTAAAGCAAGCACTAAAAGAAAACAACACCAAAGAGCTGGAAGATCACATAGCCAAATTAACACCTGATAAAGCGTCACACTACTCTTTGTGGAAATAAAAAAAAAAACTCAAATCGGCCAATTCTTACTGATTCCCCCATTCGTTTGAGTGACGGTTATTGGGCTAGAAGCAACTGTGAGAAGGGTTTGTGACTTAAAGACCCAATCCACCAATCCAATCCAACCCACCCTCTACACAGTCCTCATTACCAAAATTAACTTCTCAACCTTGCTCAATAACGCTCAAAATTAAAGGGAAGGACATATTCCAAGCAATTTACAAAGATTTAAACCCAAAAAAATTCACCTGCTTCAGATAAAATTTCCGTAAAAATAATAAAAGAGGTACCTCCGGCTTCAGTAATTCATCTCATGCACATTTTCAATGCTATCCTTCGTATTAAACACTATCCCAAATGGTAGAAAACTTCAAAAATTATGATGATAGCAAAACCAGGAAAAGACCCTACAAAAGTTGCATCGTACAGACTTATCAGCCTTCTGACTCTACTCTCTAAAGTATTCGAAAAGCTACTTGTCATGCATATAACTCCATTTATTAATCTCAACCAACTGATTCCCCAACATCAGTTTGGATTTAGAAAACAGCACGGCACAATAGAGCAAGTTCATCGCATTGTAACTCTGATAAGGAACACTTTTGAAGAAAAAAAGTATTGCTCAGCTGTCTTTCTCGCTCAAGATTTCGATAAAGTATGGCACTATGGCCTGATTTACAAACTCAAACTATTACTGCCTGCAAATGTCTCCTCATTGCTTAGTAGCTTAAGACAATTTCTCGTACATCACAAGGATTATACAACAAGTCCAATGGATATTCACGCTGGCGTTCTAAAAGGAAGCGTTTTGGGCCCCTTACTGTATCTCTTATACACTTCAGATATGCCCAACAATAACTATACATTCATATCAACCTTAGCTGATGATACGGCAATATTGTGCTCTCGCTCTAACCTCATAGAAGCTACTAAACTCCTGCAGACTCATGTTGATTCTCTCGAAATCTGGCTAACAAAATGGCGTATAAACATCAATGAATCAAAGAGCGTACATGTAACCTTCACGCTAAGGGTAGATGCATGTCCCCCACTTAAAATAAATGGCCAATCAGTTCCAAAATGTTCCTCAACAAAGTACTTGAGTATTCACCTCGACAGAAGGCTGAAATGGAAAAATCACATAGAGGTAAAGAAAACTCAGATAAAGCATAAAATGAATCAGTTATGGTGGCTGTTACACAAAAGATCAAACTTGAATCTTGAATACAAAGTGCTATTATATAAAGCAATCCTGAAGCCAATTTGGACTTATGGTATTCAGTTTTGGAGCACCGCATCTCCCTCAAATATCGAAAAATTGCAGCGAATACAATCCAAGTGCCTGTAAATTATTGTAAATGCGCGTTGGTAAAGCTACATTCAAAAATTACACAACCAGCCGAATCCTCTTGCTAGGTAATCGTTGCTGAGCACAGGCCATCGACCACTAAAAAGACAAAACAAATTGTGATGGAACATCGGGAATATCACATAATTTTAAGTTAGTTTGTAAGATTTAAATACTTATTGTGATTTCTCCGAATTTTAGAAAGATTCAATAAATTTTTAGTATTTAAGGGGGGAGTAAGGGATAATTTGAAATAAAAAACACTTTTTACGCTGATTTTTTACGGAGATACAGCTTAAGCAAATTTATTCAAACTGTTTTTTTTTAATTATAAAGCATCATCTATAGAATATTTAGTTAAATTTCCGTAATTAAATATTGAAAAATAAGCCGGTGACAGAGCATTTCCCAAAACGTCTTTTGAAAAATACGTTGTTCGGTGAACATGATAACTCGGCGTAGAATTATCTGAAATCAAAAGTGTTGTTAAATTTACTTGAATTATGAGTTAATTCTCCCCTCTCCGTCGTTTTTGAGTTATCATTTAAGTTTTTCGTGGCCTATTTAAGCAAAAAACGCGATTTCGCACTAAATTTTCCGCTATATTTTAGGTGACAAACTACCTTAATATGAAAATGGAAAAATATAAATAACGGGAGTGGGAGGTGTTTTATACAAAGAAAGTATGTTTCGAGTTTGAAAAGAATCGGTCGAGTAGATTTTGCAGGATCCTGTTCACGGACTTCGAAAAATTGATTTTCAGAAAAACAAGTTTGAAGTTTTTTGAAGTGAAAAAAAAAAATTTTTGTAACTTACACTGAATCATCGATCCCAGGTCCATAAAGTTCGTTCCCGGCAGCAATCTTGTTGTCTTAGAAAATGAAAAAGAAAAAAATCGATTTTCCGAATCTGCTTATTTTCACACACACACATGCGCTCACATGCATACAATTATATTCATATATTTTTTAAGAGAAAGAGGAAGACTGTAGTTTTTAATAACCCTAAATATTTATAGAATTAAAAGAAAACATTTTAATTTTTAATTTTATTTCAATAAATATTATTACATATATATTTTTTTTATTTACATATATATATATATATATACATAGGCATTATTCATTCTTATCACTTATTCTAAAGTGACCTCAAGCATAAGTATATATTCCATCTTCTCTAATATATCGCTTATAATAATTATAGCTGTTCGCGCCTCCCCTCTTGCACTCATATCATCGCCGCTTGTACCTACGTCGTTGTATACAGCATACACTATCTAAATACAGCAGCCGCAGTCGCTGCTAACGTCACAATCATCATCATAATCATCATTATCGTCAACGTCATCATCGTCATCATCGTCATCGTCATCATCATCATCATTCGCGATCACATCACCTCACTACTGCAACTGTACATCGACAGTTTTGTACATGGGTACAGCCAAATCACACCACGTCTTTTATATTCTTTACATTATATTCTTTGCAAAAACAAAATAGAAGAAATTATTACGATTAAAGAAGTGCCACGAGTCGGATGGAATTTTTTGTATAAAATAAAATAAGACTAGTTGAAATAAAAATTGTAGAAAAGGCTCTACAATTCACAAAGGTCCTTCGAGCCGGATTAGGCTTATACAATTCACTTCATTTACGTATTATAAACTCCAAAGGCTTCATCGGACACTTCATCCGAAACCAGCTCATCGATTCTCAGCAATATACGTGTAAAGATTAAACAACGTACAAATCTGCTCTGATGCTTGCAATCCTGGCATGTTGGCATAGACGACCAATCACAATCACTGCGTCAGCTGGAAGTGTAGTTGGAGTTAGTGGAACATCACTACAATGCGCTTGAGGAACTGCAGGCTCAACTGGAAGAGCTTGATGAGTCGCAGCTGGACAAGGACCATCGGGCTACCTTTGAACAATCGTATATTGAAGCAAAGGCAGCAATTACCGACCGCATGGCCGCTTTGAAAACCACAGCGACTCTGCTGCAATTCAGAAGCACTCATATTTTCAATGAGCGTCAACAAACCCCTCGCATCAACTTACCAAAATTCCAATTGACACACTTCAGCGGGGAGCCGCGTGATTGGTTGGACTTCTACAACGTTTTTTCAACTTTGGTACATATCAACAGGGAGTTATCAGACGTTGAAAAATTCCAATATTTACGCTCGTGTCTCACAGATAAGGCATCGCTGCTAATTCAGTCACTCGAGGTGACCAATGCCAACTACAAAGTTGCCTTGAAACTCATCGTCGCTCGATTTAACAACAGCCGCCTTATCTTTCAAGCGCACATGCAGCAGATTTGTGATGTTCAACCATTATCTTCATCATCAGTAACGATTCTTCGCAATTTCATCGACGTCATCAACGTAAACCTTTGTGCCATATAGATTGACGATGCCATTTTGTTGGATTTAATATCAAAAAAATTAGATGCAACCACGCGAGCACGATGGGAGGAGGAAGTATCCTCCAAGTGGGGTACCTCTCAATCATCACAATTGCGAATGCCAACATGGGCAGATCTCGCCACATTTCTAGAATGACGCTGCCAGACCTTCAACATGCTTGAGGCAGTTTCAACCAACAACGCCACATCTGCTAAAAGGTCATTGCAGAAGAGGAACCAGCTCTCCTTCATCGCTACTCAATCTACAACAAAATGTGCATTTTGCGAAGCCATCACACAACATAGCCCATTCAATTGTGACTCATTTAAAAAGTTGGATCGAGTCAAGCGATATGTTCAAGTCGAACGACTGAACTTATGCATCAATTGTTTAGGTAAGAATCATTTCTCTAATGCATGCCCCTCTCGTCATAGGTGCCAACACTGTAATGTGAGTCATCACACACTGATACATAGAACACAGGGCGAAAATGACACTTCAAATACCAAAAACGCAGAAAATAGGGAAACATCTCTAAAGGCCGCCAAATGCGAAAGAGAAGTCATTCTTGCTACCGCTCTTGTGGGCTCCTCGCTCATTGCTCGCATTTTGTTGGACTCAGGTTCGCAACTCAACTTTGTCACCGTACCGTCAAATGTACCGCCAGGTACTGGTGCACGAAGCTGATGCGCAATGGCAATGCATATTGTGGAGCGAGTCATCTGATTCTTCGCCGCAAGCTTATCAACCAGCTCCGCACCATACTTTGCAACTAAATGCCTTCTTCAGCTAGCTAAGGATGAGTCAAACCGCTTTCCGATTGGGGCGGCCGACACTCTCAAAGACTTTTATGTTGACAACTTGATGACTGGTGCATCAACGGTCGACGAAGTCATAGCAATAAAACAGCAAGTGACGTCGCTTCTTAGTTACGGTGGTTTCCCTCTGCGCAAATTTGCATCGAACAATATGAGTATTATCGAAGACATACACCAAGAGGACAGAGAAGAAATTGTGAAACTTGGCTATTCCCAATATATTAAAACTCTTGGTCTAAAATGGTCACCAATGCAAGACGTTTTCATCTTTAACTACACCACTCGTTCATCGGAGTCGAAGGCAACTAAGAGGTCAATATTGTCGCAAATAGCCAGTTTTTTCGATCCACTTGGGCTGCTTAACCCTCTAATCGTCTCGTGCAAACTTCTCATGAAACAGTTGTGGCAACTTAAGCTGGATTGGGACGAAAGCGTGCCACAAGATATCTACACACAATGGCAAAACTTCCAACAACAATTACGTCTCATCGACAACATACGAATTCCTAGGTATGTTCGACTTAAAAATACCACTGAAATTCATGCGTTTGCAGATGCCAGCTCAAGGGCTTACGGCGCATGTATTTATTTGGTCACTCGTGCAACGCAAGAGACGATGTCATCGCTGGTGTGTGCCAAATCTCGTGTGGCACCTAAGAAAGAAGTTAGCTTACCTCGGTTGGAACTATGTGCTACAATGTTGCTAGCAGAACTTCTTCAATCTGTGGTAACCATATATCCGATTCAGTCAGATCGCATCCACTGTTGGATTCTACTATCGCCTTATGTTGGATTCGCGGCGAACCGTCCAGATGGATGGTCTTCGTGGCCAATCAGGTTTCAAAAATACAGCAGCTGACATCACACTATACGTGGCATCATGTGCCTTCGGCACTCAACCCTGCCGACCTGGTTTCTCGCGGTGCAACAGTGGACGACGTCAGACATAGTCCACTGTGGTCCCAAGGCCCCTCTTTTCTGAAGACATGGCAGGAGAGCTGGCCCACCTCAGAATATAATGTTCCGCCAGATCCGCCAAAACAGCGAAAACAGCGATTGGTTTTACTGACAGAACAACAACTTGACATCATAGCCGAACACAAACACATAAACAACTATGCTAAGCTGCTTCGTATATTTACGTATGTAAGATGGCTCCGCACGAAAAACCGAGCATCGTCGATCACCTCTAACGAAATTACCATCCATTCAACAAAAATACTTTCACAATGAGCTCACCAAATTGCAAACCAATAAGCCCATTTACAGAATTTCAAAATTATAGTCGCTGTCACCATTTTTGCACAACAATTTATTACGTGTTGGAGGACAACTGAGAAATTCAACTCTCTTTTTTTGATGCCAAACACCCATGTCTTACCACACTCACACCCATTTGTCTACGCACTCATCGTACACCATCATCGAAAATATCTTCATGCAGGAGCGCAGACTCTTCAAAACATACCTCACAACTAATTTTGGATAATCGGTGGTCAGAAAATAATTAGGCAAGTAATTAACAATTGCATAATTTGCTATCGTCTTGGGCCACTTGTAGCGGAACAGATCATGGGGTCTCTTCCAGCATCGCGCATCACAACATCGTATCCATTTGAGACAATAGGAGTTGACTACTGTGGGCCCTTTCTAATCACCCAACAAATCAGAGGTATAACTACAATCAAAAGCTACATCGCTGTGTTTATATGCTTCACAATCAATTCGGTACACCTTGAACTGGTGCCCGACCTATCACCAGCAGCGTTCATTGCAGCTTTCAAGCGCTTCATAGCTCGCCGCGGGAAGTGCCGAGTTATCGTTTCTGATAACGCTACCAACTTCGTCGGCGAAAATCGTGAGCTCCGTGTACTTTTGAAGTCCTTCATGGCCCAAGAGCACCTCAATCACGTCGAACATAAACGAGGGCATAGAATGGAGGTTGATTCCTCCAAGGTCGCCTCATTTCGGGGGCTTATGGAAAGCTCAGTTAAGCTCGTAAAGAATCACCTCCGTCGAGCTATCGGTCTGTACATCCTATCACACGACGAGCTACATACTGTCGTCTGCCAAGCAGAAGCAGTCATAAATAGTCGCCCACTGACTCCAATTTCTTCGGATCCAAACGATCTTCGCCCGCTGTTACCAGGACATTTTTTAGTACACCGAATGCTGACTACTGTTCCCGAACCTCTACCTACGTCTGGGAAAATGTTTTCTCTAAAACGTTACTAAATCGTTCAACACATCCAACAGCAGTTCTGGCAGCGCTGGCATCAAGAATACTTAAAGGAACTTCAGAAGCGTACTAAGTGGAACGTGGCGTATCCAAACTTAATGGTGAATGACTTGGTAATGCTCAAGGATGATTCAACGCCTCCACTGAAATGTTATTCCAAGGTTATTCCTGGAGACGACGATCTGGTTAGAGTGGTAGAGGTCAAAACTTCAGATGGAGTATACAAACGGGCCATTACTCGCGTGTGTAAACTTCCCATCGACATGTGATAGTCATTGAAAGCACATGCTTTCAAGGGTGGGAGTATGCTCGCGCCTCCCCCTTGCACTCATATCATCACCGCTTGTACCTACGTCGTTGTATACAGCATATACTATCTAAATACAGCAGCCGCAGTCGCTGCTAACATCACAATTATCATCATAACCATCGTCATCGTCATCGTCATCATCGTCATCATCACCACATCGTCATCGTCATCGTCATCATCATTATTCGCGATCACATCACCTCACTACTGCAACCGTAAATCGACAGTTATGTACATAGGTACAGCCAAATCACACCACGTCTTTTATATTCTTTACAAAAACAATGATTTCTATTGTCGTATATGAGTCAATGAGACAAATATAAAATATAACAAATTATTACGATTAAAGAAGTGCCACGAGTCGGATGGAATTTTTTTGTATAAAATAAAATAAGACTAATTGAAATAAAAATTGTAGAAAAGGCTCTACAATTCACCAATAGCTTAATACTTTTTTTGTCCACTGTTGTGTATATAATGCATGGACTTTAGATTTTTAAAAATATATCTTATCATGATACACTCTCTTTTGGAATAAAAATTTTTATAATCATCTATGCTTAACTTAGCTAAAGCACATTTCCCTACCCTCGAATACATTTTTGATCGTAGACCAATAAATTCCCTCATAATCAAACCATTGTTTTCGTCTTTCATCATACCTAACACTTTTTTATTTTTAAGAGAAATTTAAATTTATTATCGCTTGAGTATTCCGACGTGTCAAATTTAGAGTCAATACTACTAGTTAGCTGAAATAAAACAATTATACTTTATCAATGATACTTGCGATTTTGGGTATTCCCTTTATTCCTGGTGATATTTTCAATTTTACACTTTTACACTAATACTGGAGGGCCTCGAAAGGATCGCAGTATATACAATTTCTTACATTCTTATACTAATACTGGAGAGCCTCGTAAGGATCGCAGTATTTTACAATTTCTTATACGATAGCACTTTACACTCGGTACAAGATTCACAACTGAAAAGCGACTGCCTTCACTAAGCTATATACCATTTTTCTAATATTAGCCACGTATCAATCTACCCACATACCAACATATAACATACAATAATATATTCACACCACTTGTGTGTATGCACTCAACATGTGCGTATATATGTACCCATTATGTGAGACAGCAACCTTTTGATATACACACGTATGAGTAGTCCACGTGAGTTTATTTATCATGGAATGTCTAAACATGTATGCTTACACAGGTATGCTTACGTAAGTGAAGAACTACGAATTGTGTGGGAAAGTGCTTTGTCAGCTTTTTCACACCCAACTGCAATTCAGTTGGCTCAATGTTCTGGCATTCCACAATCATAAGTAATATTAGTATGAACTGTGTATATCACAACTTCGAGTAATGTTGGTATGTGTATGGATAAATATGTAATTCACAATTTCGGGAAATATGTCGCGAGGCAAAATATGCATATGTGCATATTTCATATTTTGGCTCGCAACATCCCTCCCTTCTCTTAGGAAGAAAAAATTATCATTATGAAATAATAATAATTTTTTCTTATAAAGAAAAGGTTAAAATTATGCTTATTTTGTAAAATTAAGAACAATTCAAAACCTATGAAGCTTATGTGGAATAAAATTCGAAGTGTTATATACATATGTAGCTACTGGTAATTCGATGATTATAGTGCCCATGATGACGATGTTCTTCTTGCTGGTTGTTGTCTGCTGTATTTAGCATTTTTTAATAATTTTGTAGCAGCTTTTGTTGTTAAAGTCTAGTGATGAAAACAGTAACTTCCTCTTTATCAAAGTTCGATTTTTTTTCGGCAAAGGTATGAACAATAGCTTGCAAAGTGGGTTTTGTGTGTACCGCACTGCTAAGTAATATTGTC